>JEMP01000023.1:243022-586377 GCA_000738655.1 Venturia pyrina ICMP 11032 | reverse complement strand
TCTTCCTTAAGCTCTTTCTCTATTAGTTTTAATCTAAATCTGGAAATTTTAGCACGGTTAGATTTGTCAGGTTATTTAGAATATTTTAGTCTCTTTAGTTTATTTTTAGTAGTACTATATAGTCTCTGTTTTTCGATTTGAAAAAGATTATTTTAAAGTTCTACTAGTATTTAACCTAATAAATAACGTAGTACCTTCTCTCCTAGTTAGTCACGTGTAGTTCTAGTTATATAATAGCTAGCCGAGTATATAGAACTTACAACTCACGTTGCAAGTTCTAAAAGGAATAATAATAATAGAACATTTTAAATATAACTTTATAGAGATAAAGTACGTGTTTAGTTCTAAGTTCCTCGCCCTTTCGTTTTAGGTACCTACCTAGCTGTTACTTGTCTATAGCCACCGGTACCGCCTTCTAATAGTTAGGTATATATAGCCTCTATTAAGGGTAATTAAATAAAGTCCTTTTACCTCTAATTTAGTAGTAGAAAGGAGGTTCTTGCGGAAGTAGGGATATAGGGCTACGTTAGTAATAGTAATAGCTATTATACTACCTTCTAGGACTTAGATATTAAGAATATAATTACTATAGGCCTCAATCCGTTAATCGTATATTTAGTAAGGCCGTATTATACGTAGGATCCCTTAGTAGCCTCTCTAGTTTTTATAAACTAATTACGGAGAGGAGATTATATATATAGCGCTCTAATCTACTATCTAGGATCTATATATTAGTAAAGAAATATAGCTCAGGTTCGTTAGAAACGTTAAAAGAAATAGATTCGGTAGAATCCGTATAGTAAGCCGTATCTTTTAGCTATCTTAGTAGAATTACTACTCTAGTAGAACCCTAGTCGATTTCGTGCTCTAGCGTATCGATTTAGTATTTTAATACTCTAATCTAGCGTTTTAGCGTATCTATTTCGTATATATTTAGCGTATTCTCCTATTTAGTATAGACTACCTCGGACTATATATAGACTAGGAATCCGGTAGATTCTATTAAATCTAGTATATAGGTTATTTCGTTATTCTAGATCGATTAGCGAGGTTTTTAACGAATAATATTCGTCTTAATAGGGTTAGACTTATCCTTAAAGGTAGTAAAATAGACGTTCTTAGTAGCCTTATCTCGCTAGTTATAAGAAGCCTCTCTCTATTCTACTCTTTTCTTATTATTAGCGAGGTTCTAGTCTACTATTACTTTCACTTTAGGATCTTTAAGTACTTTATTAACCTTTTTCTAGATAGCTATATTATGTTTAAATTTACCTAAGGATACTCTAGTAACCTAGGCGTAATTCTAAGGTTAGTAATCGAAATAACGAGGGTTAAAACTATAAGGATACTTAGGTTTTAAAGCCTACCTTAAGGCCGCCTATCCTAAGGCCGCCTAGCCTTTAAAAGAGGGTTCCTCTAACTCTATATTATATACGTATATAGGGGCCTTATAGCGGGTCTTAATTAGTCGAGTCTAAATCACTTCTTAGTAGTTTTTAACGAGGTTAGGAACGTTCTTAATCTAGCCTATATTATTATATATAAAAGATCTCTTAGATTCTACGTAGACTCGATCTATTCTTTCGATAACGTTAAGGACTTTAATAAGGGCTATTTTATCGTTATTAGATTTATCTATAACTCCCTCTTTAGTTATCTTTTAGTATAGGGAACTAATATTATCTATTACTTTAAATAGATCCTAGGATTTTACTTCGCTATTTATTAGCTTCTACTATTAAAGCTTTAGATCTAGCCTTATAGATCTACTCGTAGGTTAGTATCTATCTTTAAGGCGCCTTAGGGTCGTATATACTAATCTTAAGGAGCTAATTACGTTAAGATTCTACTTCGTTATATAATCCCTAATCTACTTATACGTAGTAGCTATATTCGTGCGTTCTCTATCGTACTTAGCTATACGGAATCGATGTTCCTCTTATAACATCTTAAGTAGGGTAATCTATATTAGATCGAGATTAGCTAATAAGGTTCCTAGATAGGCTCTAGTTATTTCGACGGTAACCTTATCGGGCTTAGAGAGTAAAGGTTTAGGATCCTTAAGGTTAGGATCTACCTTAGACTAAATACCTAAGTCGTAGTACTAGGCTTCGACTAATTAGATAAAGTATAGCTATTCCTTATAGTCGTTAAGGATAATATCGACCTCCTTATTAGTCGAGGAGGTACGTAGTTCTATTTCTATAGTTCTAATTAGCTTAATAGTCCTCGTATATATATAGTTCCTTCTCTTTCCTTATACACGTCGTGTGTGTGTAAGGTTTAAGGTAAAGGGGTATATATATATTAAGGATTTTCTTAGCGCATACGTAATATTAGGATTATAGGCTTATAACTAGATGAAATGGAGATCTCAAAGAATATGAGGAATTAAATATATAAAGAGTAAGTACAATGGCCTAATCTATCTCAGTACATGTAGAGAGCCCAAGATAGTAAAATGAGTATAATCTCCCTTATCTCGGCCGTGTTATCCTTATCTCCGTATATACACGTAGATCTATACAGCTAAGACGGACTAATTCATACAGCCTAGTAGTCCTACTACGCCATCTATTCCAAAACACTGATGTGCAATTCGAGACACTCGAAAGGATCTATCTATTAAGAGCAGTTAGAGTACCAACTATCCCCGATTATTTCGTATCTCAACTAACATCCGTTTTTTTCCACATTGCAGGGTTTTTCCTAAATGTATTACATCAGATATGAGATACAATTCCAAAGATTTAAGGAAGGAGAAAGTGGTCGAGGTATAGGGTTAGGGGTATTCTACCTACCTTACGACAGGTAAATCGAATACTAGATTTCATTCCATTACTATAGTACATCCTACATTCGCCTGTGCCACCGTCTTTGCTACACTGTGCCTATTTAGCTATTAGTTAGGAATCGACTACACTGTAGGGTATAGATGTATCGAGTTCAGACTACTTACGTAGGTATCGTCGGCTGTAGCGCCGGCGGCGAGGAACAGGGCGGTAATAAGTGTCAATTTCATAGTGATAGTGATGGTAACATCGATAATTGGATTGTTTGTTAGTTGTTTTCGGAGCAATCTGCTACGGTATAATAGAGGACTATGAACCCTGGAAGCACTATTTTTTGGGACACCCTTTTCTTTTTTGAAAGTCAAGGGCGTATACGAACAACAAGAACTCCACGAAATCTTGAATATGCACATGGATCCTGTGGATCCTACCCTCCGTACGAAGTACTGTGGTATCGTGCCAAATATCCGTATATGTCCGTGGACCACTTCGTCTAAGCCCCAGCTAGACGTTTAAAGACTTGCATGACATGTACTGGTAGCCTTGCCCAAATGATGGCTGTAATTTCAATCCCAGCTAGTGTGAGAGCTTCATCTTGACCTCGGGATCCGCGGCGGGAACACCCAGCAGCCAAGCTTTGTATCCGACTCGGCGTACTTGTAACTGTACTCCGTACCCTGGTGACGACAAGGTTAATCACTTCACTTTCTCCTGCCTTTCACATTCTTTTTCTAACAATACAACATACGGATCTCCCACATGCGCCTGATCCCTTATTTGTCTCGTTTCGTTTGCATCTTACCTTTCATGTTTGACTGGCGACGATCGCGGTTGTTGTTCTCTGGTCCTGGAAGCTGTTCTACAAGTAAGTTTCAGCCTAGCACGTGAGATTCAGTACAATGCATGTGGCAAGACTGAATTTCTATGTTGGCCAACTTCCATCTTGTACAGCACGTCTCTGGCATAAATGGTCGTCACGGACAATCGTACAAGATAGACGCGTTATAGAGACGTCAATTTCGAGGTCTCGGTCACGTGTGGCACGATCAGCACTCGGCTTTCCGGGATCGTATAGTACAGTTTGCCGATCATCGGCGAGGAGTCATCGGTGCCAACTTTTATCCACTGGCATTAATCCCCAATCGCTGAACTTATTGATATCTTGACTACCAGGTATCATGTCTTCAAGGGGTCCGCGTTTTCGCAGGAACGGCAAACTCTTTGCCTGTGAGCCTTGTCGAAAACAGAAGATACGGTGCGATCATGAGCTGCCCGTCTGTGGCCGATGCAGAAAGCGCAATGCTGAGCTGCAATGCGTCTATCATCCTGCGCCCTTGTCTGGTCGTTCTCCTACCACTTCTACGCCTGCTACCAACTGGCGAAACGCTTCCATAGCCACGGCTCCCGGACCTCTGACAAGCTTGTAAGCATTGGACTCCGGCGGGCGGATGAGATGGAATATAAATCAACAAATACCTAATCTTCTCAAAGGTCGCCAATCTCGCCGCCGAATAGCCTGGCATTGGACAGCAAAGTTGTGGCTCCACAAGCACAACCTCCGGGATTCTTGGGCTCTGTCTCCTTTTCTGAAGTCTTCAAAGCTTCGGGACATAGCTCGGATAATGTCTGGCTTGGACCTTTGGCGAACATGAAGCAGACCTTGTCTACTCCCTCCTTCTATACTCTGTCAAGAGAAAGGGTTGAAGACGGTGCAAAAATCCTTAGCCTCCTCTCAGATCCCGCTTACGTACTGCGAACCATCAAAGGATTTTATGCTGTTTCGCAGATTGTGAGCGCCCCTTTCATTACTTTGAAGAATTCCATCGAATCGATTACAAGAACCTTGAGAGACGAATATCCGAGCGACGCTCAACGGCTCGTCCTTTCAGAAAGAATATTCGCTCAAACATTTGTGCCTCTGGTTCTGGATGAGAATACGACCGCAGAAAACCTTCACGAATCGTTTACAGGCCCAAAGCTACGTTGGGAGATCTTGGGCGTGATTTTCACATACCTGTCAATGGGCACGTTGATGGACTCGTCCGATCCCAACAGTCGCGAAAGGCAGCTATACACCAGGGAATTGACACATGCCAGCAATCTATGTGTTGGTTTTTGCGATCGTGCTGAGTCTTTGAATGATGTTCTGACTTGGCTATTGCACGGCAATGCCATTCTTTTGACATTTCAGTATGGCGATACTTCACATCTTGCCTGGCGGAGGATGGGCGACCTTGCATCGACTATATTTGCGATAGGCCTACATCAAGACCCTGGTAGTCAATCGACCTTACCGTTCTTCTTGGTTGAGTTGAGAAGAAGAAGTTTTGCGAATTCCTATTCGAGCGACAAAGCGTTATCAACCTTCTTTGGGAGACCTCCTCGAATCTCTATGCGATACTGTTCCGTCAAGGCGCCGTACGACTTGACTGACGAGGAGCTCATTGCACCTGTTGAGCTCAGAGATCGCGCAATAGCGAGACTCGACAAAGATGGGTGGAACACAGATGGCAAACTGGGCCGTCAGACTTGGGCTCGCGTAAAATTGCTTGTCAATAGCATCCGAGAAGATACTCTTGAACTGTCACTCGCACCTCCTGGATCTTATGAAGACCCGAAGAAGAAAGCTCAGTGAGTTATTTACAGTAGATGATCATCATGGCGAACTGACCATCAAAGGGACACTCTTGACAAGGGAGAAAAGGTTTGGAACTCAATTCCTGACTTTGTGCGGTATGATGAGAGTTGCTGGAGTACTGACCTTCCTGCAAATCACTGCTTCACGCTTCTCTACTACTATCTTCACATCACGTACTCGGAATTCCTTCTCTTCAGGATACTTGCTAGACATGGTGGAGCAACATGGGATGCCGTGTATCAGTCTGCGATCAAGCTACTAAATGGTGTTTTGAATATATCCAAACACCGTGATCGCTTCAATGATCTCTCTCGAGACTTTTCGTGGGTTAGCATATTCTACGGACTCCCCAGCGCCAGTCTACTAGCCATCGAATTGCTTCGCCAGCAACAGCATCGATCAGTCAACATCAACCTCCCACGATCCGAAATCATTCGAAACATCAGTGTGTTTATCAGCTCCCTCGATTGGGTGGCCAGAGAAGACGACGGAAATTACCTGCTTTGCCAGGGCGCTCGACAGATGCTGGAGAAAATATTGGATGCGATTCTGGACGCTCGTCCTGAGGAAGCTGCGCCACCGACCCAGACAGCGCCAACGGACCCGATCCTTTGGGTTGAAGAATTGTTTAATGATGGGTGGATGGCGTCGGGACCGTTCGTCGATAGCATTGGGGCAGAGTCGGCACCTGCTTGGGAGCTGCCAGGCAATTGGCCCTTCGAGTTCTAATTGTGAGATGGTCCATAGCCACACTTTCAAGGGAAATACGCTACCAGGTCGACGTGATATCTGTCTTTGTACTGAAACACGCGAAAATTCTGTCCAAGGTCTGTAGAGTAAACCAAGCCCTTCATGAGCTATCTGTTGCTAAGCAAAACGCCAGCGATTGTTCCACATGAGAAGGAAAGTCAGCAAGTCTAGATTCATTCTCGATCACCAAAGCAATCCAACAAGTATACAGGCTTTGGACGGCACGACGCGGGAGCACTACGAAATAGCACGAAGCTTCGTAAGCATTGAAATTCCTGGCCCATGATCTCTCTATGAGAACGCTCATTGCAGGTCCAAGGATCCGAGTTCTCTCGCGACATCTTTAAGGTCGTTCAACAGAATTCTGGCGATATCTTTGATGGAGATTGTCAGGGATCTCAGCTTTCGCTTCTGATTGGGATTACTAATTTTCGAAGCATATCTTTCATGGCCATGCCCTCCCCTTCATGTCCTTTCATACACTCGACGACTAGCTGCAACGAAGAAGCGTCCGTTATATGGAGCAAAGACGGATTCTTAATGTGTCCCAAAATTTTGCTGCTCGTTGAAAGTTGTGAGGCATGCTCAGCTTCATATTGATATTGGTAAGCTTTTGGCAGTCCATAATATTGGGTTACGAGAAGTTTCGCGAGACTGATCTTGGCTTGAGATATTCCTACAAGAATGCTAGCGTGTCGCTGGGAGAGGTAGTAGTTGATTTCTGTCGAGTATAGGCCCGCCCGATTTCGTCTGAAGTGTATATCTCGAGATCGAGACTGCTCAATTTTTGGGAATTTGAAATTTGACCGTTGCCAGATTTGTTCCAAACTTGATGTCGGTTCGAGAAGCTCTGTTCAGTGAAGTACATACCTTCGGCATGTGGGAAAGCAAAGGCCTTCAATGTAGCTGCCGTTTCCCGCTCGCCGAGTTTCTGCACCATATGGTGCGAAACTGCGGTCTCTGATTCAAGACGAGGTATTTGCAACTCCCAATGACATGACTTCTCCCAGTTGTCAGGAATTCAAGAACGACTCAGGGAAGGAGCCGGAGAGGTACTTGTTTGGAGGTTGATGACGACCGGCGTCCGACTACGTGGCTTTTATCTGTTCGTGTGTTGCTCATGCAGTGTATTTACCACTGTCACACAAGTCGTGGATCGAGCACCTCACATCCTCTCGTATCAGAAACATCGTCGAAATAGCCATTGTCAAGGATACTTCCTACAATCTTACGTCAATCTACCTAACCTACGACACAAATTATCGAAAACAACAAGAAATAGCTGCCTAAGAACAATGCCTAGCAAAGGAATACAGCTATACACGTTCATCGCCATCGAGGAATGCCAGGTTTTTTACACAGTACCTGGCCTTTCTGTCCTTCGAGAGAAGACAGGGACTTACAATGACCATTTGGAGGTCGACAAAGCCCAAATCCAGGGCCTCTTCAACTTCGTAGGCCGTTTCCAGTTCACTGTCAAAGTCGATGGCAAGGCTATCACGTCGCAGTACGTAGATATCAACAGCTTGACAGGAAATATGGAATCTGGGACCATGAAATCGAACGTAGACCAGCGTTCGGTCGTCACAAATGAGCTTATTGTCGCCTACGGGCTGTACAATGCGGGTCAGAGTGGTGAGGCTGGCCTACCCAAAACAGACCAATGCTATGTTACAGTGACCAAGAATCGGTCAAACTGGCAAGGCACCATGGCACCAGGAGGTTCTACGCAAGCACAAAGCCCCTTTTCACTGTTTGTACTACCTTCAGCACACGATGTTGGCATGAATTCGATGGAGACGGCCGATCTGCTTCTTCAAAACGCTGCTACGCCGTTCTTAGGAGTGCTCAAGAGCGTGGAAGTCATCCACATGATTTCAAGTTCGATGTCTGATGCTATTCTGTTGGGCATAGCCCCGAATATCATACGAAGCATTGCGTAAGTGTCCTCAGCCCAATCATCAGCCTTAATATCGCTAATAGAGCCTCGGAATCACACAGAAAGACTTTCTTCCAACCATTCTGGCCATCGGAGCACGGTATTTTGAGTTCAGACCAGCCCATTTGCACAAAGCAGTACTCTCCAATGCTCAAGTACCGGACAGACTGTACTTCATGCATGGCCCCATCCCTGGAATGGCATTTGACCACTTCCTATACGAATGCATAGCCTTCCTGATGGCCCACGCTCTCGAAATCATCGTAGTACAGATCCGCTGGGACGGTGTACCAGCAGAATGTGCCCGTCCAAACGATGAGGAGCTAGCCGGTTACATCAAAACAGCCCTCCAAAGCAGCAACGACTCAATAATCACCGGGTCCCTGGACGATATGACAAAACTAAGTACGCAGGACCTTAGAACCCAACGGAAACGATTAATTTTGTTCAGGGAAGTCAATGAACTGAGTACCTACGACGATGCTTCGAATGCCACGCTCAATGGTGACTCTGTCATTGCCGCTTTCGAGAGAAAACTGAGTACGGCAGCAGAAGAAGGCAAAGCACTCGTAGATCTGCAGTGTCAGGCTACAGCGAGCAATATCAAAGAGGTGGTTATCTACAGTGCTGTCACGGCCAATGTTTCGGACAGTTGTTTGATGTCTACAAAGGGGATTTGTGATTCAAAAACGCTGCCTTGGATCGACAAGTACGCGTCAGATAAGCTACAAGCACCTGGGAGGCCAATTGTGATTATGAATGACTTCATTGATGGGCATACTGCCGAGGTGGGTATTGTACTCAGCCAGAGGAGGCTTGCAAGCTATAAGAAATAGTAGCTGGGGATGCTTAGAGGGGGTACTATTGGAGTAGTTGCAGCTGTCAAATTGGATGAGAAAAGGGATCCTTGAGTATAACGCGCCCGGTTTTCTTAGCGTTTGCTTACTACAGCCACAATTCCATTTAGCTAATCGAAGAATTCCTTTCCTCCATGCGCTTTAGCCAACCTATATGTTACGAATCTCACCTGTCTTGATGGTCCTAGAATCGCTAGAGCTGCCTCGGTCCTTTTCACGGCCTCAATCGAAGACGCGTCGATTTCGCGATCAAACTCATGAATGGCAGCCCAGGATGAAGTTTCTAGCGGTACCTGCTCTATCGTTGCAAGTCCTTTTAAAGCTCTCGATTGTGCGTTTGTTCTGGCGTGAAGAAGCTTGTAACGCGTCGTTCGTTTGTAACCTGGAATCCCAGATACCGCGTCTTGAAGCTATCTTGTGTCAGCCTCAAGCGGAGTTCGCGCCTGGAATCTATCGAACTCACTCCTTCATCAAACCATTTCTCGATCTCAGTATCCGAGGAGCCTGGTCCAGGCTCAACTGCCGTCACAAAAAGCGCAGAAGCAACGCCATCCCTCGATCCCACCTTTGCAGTTAAGCCATAATATCTGACGTCGAACTCCGCTAGGTCAAAGCAAATCTGCGATCCCGGCAGGAGTTCGCTTTCCACACGAATATTTTTGAACTCCTCGCTTTGCGTGAAAGCTAAATCTGGCATAGGGTAAAAGGCAAGATATGGCTTTGATGCTTTCGGGTCGTTGTCGATATATCGGAAAGCATCGCTGATGCCACTTGTTTCCATGATCTCAGCGATGTGATCTTCGTCGTACCTTTGCTCTCGTCAGCTGTCCAGGTTGCTGCCACAGCAAAAGTCGAGATATCTTACCATGTCATAAAGGTGTCGTGGTCCAAGATATCCTTCCTCGAAATCACAGAGTTGACGTAAAATATCCCAGGACCTTTGATGTGTGCCATTGCTCATCTAAGATGATTGGAATTAGTGTCGAATAGGGGACAATCTTGAGTTTGCAAGTCTCAACGACTCCATCCCGACGGAAGCTTCCTGCTGGCTCGGCTAATGTTTGCCTTGATTGAGCCGCCTCAAGAGATAATCTGAGCGCTATCGGACTCAAAGAATTCTGGCTCGAACTCCAATTGGTGATATGAAAACTTGTCATGCGCGGCACAGATATCCTTGGCAGCCTTATCGCTCGTATGTTACATCTCCACAAATAACCAACACAGTTCGACAAACTTGATTCAAGCATCGACTCGTTTCGAAAGCTTTGATGGACACGGGTTAAAAGGTGACTGACAAGTTGGTATTCTTCAGGCCTGTCGGCTGCCTTCCACTAGTACCGCCCAGAGCTAGTTTTGTCCTTAACCCTTGAGGACGACGCGATCGTATCCTCTACACCCACAGTGCTTCTAAAGTTGCTGTTGTTAAAATGCTAGATGATGGCTTTTGCGGGAAATCATCGTGTTGGTAGCTTTCTCATAGCTGATAATAATTGCTGAGAAGTCAAGTCTTGTTAATGTCCTCGCAGGTCTCGCTAGTAGACATTTCCTTCAAAAATTGACAATCTCTCAAAGGGGTTGACAAAGATTTACTCTCTCAACCCAACCAAAAACTCTTTCATTATTGGAAAGATCCAAAAAGTAAGTAAATGGTTCTGGACAATCTGGGAATTGAACCCTGGAAAGGTATTAGTATTTTGAGGCAGTTGTTAATATGAAGGGCTACATACCAGGACCTTCCCCAAACCCAACTCAACGTGTTGTTGAGAATGCTAAGGGGAAATCATACCACTGCATGCCTGTTAGTTTCTGATTCATCTTACAATTCGTGAGAAGAGAGGACTAACCTAGACCAATTGCCCTTGATTTGTTGGATGGCAAGAGTGGGCCGTTTTTTGGATTATATCTTCTGTAGTGCGGGTCAAGGAGCATGGGTGGTATCGATTAGGCCATTTCGTGTTCGCGTTGCTCTAGTCGCCCATTAGCCGTTGGCCGTTATCGGTAAAATTGATCAAGTATGGCCACTTGTATTTCAGATTGGTACTGCAAGACACAATTTGTCATTGAAGATGGCGCTTCTATCAGGGAACTGATATGTTGAGTCCAATATCCCTCTCTTGACACTCGCCAGGCTCGCCAGGCATCAAGACGAGTGTTGCAAGAGCAAATATGATATGAGAAACGCGCGAAGATGTCCATGATTGGTTCAAAAGAAGAAGGATATTCATATTATAAGTTGTACAGTGTAGGGGACAGACACTTTGTTCAATACGCACTACAACATCTGTACAATTTTTCATATCGCGTCTATAGCTTCTTCGTTACTTCTCCACCAGCTTTCTGTATCACGCTCACTCTATCACTCCGATGCACGCCCGTCCTTGGATTGCGATTCTCGACAAGGCTGAAGGAAACCTTTCTCATCGCTATCAACCAGGCACAATGAGGGAGCCACATTAGATATTAAGCTGCCATATGTTGACGCTTGGGAGACACAGGAAACCGGATATTCTCGGGCTTCCCGACCCGCATAAAATGTACTAAGAATGGAAAGTTGTTGTTGAAGAGAGCAGTCCGGGAATGGAACTCGAAGCTGCTCGGCTCCTCTCAAAGTTCCCCGACATCGGTCGGCATCGCGAGATTCGAATCTGTCCAAAAAAATTCCCAAGACAACAAATACTTCCTACTCCAATTGTCCTCCACAATGGCATCTGCAGCACGAACTCTACGGATAGGTCAATTGGCCCCTTTCTTAAAAAATCAAAGCTCTACTCTAACAATGTGTAGGCCTCATTCCCGGCGACGGCATCGGCCGCGAAGTCATTCCCGCCGGCCGCCGCATCCTCGAAGCCCTTCCCTCTTCTCTAGGCCTTAAATTCAGTTTCGTGGATTTGGAAGCGGGGTTTGAGACCTTTCAAAAGACGGGTGCTGCGTTACCGGAAGCGACGGTGGAGCGTTTGAAGGGGGAGTGTGATGGCGCGCTTTTTGGGGCTGTCAGGTAGGTTCTGTTTTTGTTATGGTTAAATGGGAGGTTCAGTTGTGTCTTGGAGGCTGCTAGACCTTTGCGATAGTGATCTGGAATTGGAAGGCGTTCATATGAGACGTAGCCTTGGCTGGTGAAGAGGAGGAATGGGACAATTAGAGATGAGGTTCAGTAAGCTAATTACTGTGCAGCTCACCCACTGTACAGACCAAGGGATACTCCTCGCCCATCGTTGCCCTCCGCAAGCGTCTCCAGCTTTACGCCAATGTTCGTCCTGTCAAATCAATCCGTGGTCAATCACCCGTCGATCTCGTTATCGTTCGCGAAAACACCGAGGATCTATACGTCAAGGAAGAGAAGACATATGACACACCTGACGGCAAAGTCGCAGAGGCAATCAAGAGAATATCGGAGAAGGCTAGTTTCAACATTGCTTCCATGGCTGGAGATATCGCACTGAGAAGGCAGAGAATCCGCGACGCAGGCGCCGAGAGTATTCACACAAGGCCAATGGTCACGATCACGCATAAGAGCAATGTTCTCTCACAAACCGATGGACTTTTCCGTGAAACTGCGAGGAGGGCACTCGGACAAAACCAATTCCAGATGGTCAAGATTGATGAGCAAATTGTAGACAGCATGGTCTACAAACTCTTCCGCGAGCCAGCTTCCTACGATGTCATCGTCGCACCAAACTTGTACGGCGACATCCTTTCAGACGGTGCGGCAGCATTAGTGGGCAGTCTGGGATTGGTACCAAGCGCAAACGTTGGAGAGGGATTTGCGATCGGAGAGCCTTGCCACGGCTCTGCTCCTGATATTCAAGGAAAGGGCATTGCCAACCCAATCGCTACGATCCGAAGTGTCGCGTTGATGTTGGAGTTCCAGGGTGAGGAGCAGGCTGCCGCCAAGATCTATGCTGCTGTTGACGCGAATCTGGAGGAGGGACGTTTGTTGAGTCCTGATCTTGGAGGATCTGCTAAGACGGAGGAGGTTCTTGCAGATATTATCAAGCGATTGTAGATGATGAGTAGATTGTTACTGTGAAAAGTGGATTTGATATGGATGTATACCATGGCTGGAGTAGGTTAGAACTAGGCTGAGCGCGAATCTGAACGCGTATTTGTGTCGCGTGCGCGGGACAGCGGGATTGTCCCGCCATCAGTTTTATGCCGTCATTGCGATGCCATCGAAGGCGTCTAATCTTCGTTGATTCCTTCGCCATGTCTATCCAACCAGATCAAGTTCTCCATATTCTGGAAAGTCATTATCTCGACGACTTGAGTAAACAAACTCGCTATCGATTGGGACTCTCCTGAACAGCAACTTCACGCACATTCATCCTCGACACACCAACACCAACTGCCCACCATGACGGGCACAGATCCCAAGAAATACCTACTCAAGGTGACAGCGGGCCCTTCATATGACAACCAGGAACAAGTCCTCGTAAACACGAGTACACCTGCCAAAATAAGCTCAGAACACATCGATGCCCACGTTCATGTACGGGTAAAGGATTTTCGCGGTATGGAACCTCCAATACCTCCCTCTGCCTTAACACACTCCTACCGCAATCACTCTCCTACGTAATTCCAACACCATCTACCTCACAAATCCTCAAACTTCACCCAACAGTCACTAACACAAAAACAAACGTAGGCCTCCCGAAAGACTCTCCCGCAGTCTCACCCTACTTCTCCCACCCAACCCACACGCGCGACCTCTACTCCATCTCCTTCTCCTTCATCCCCAAACGACCCATCAACGGTAATGACCTCGTCTTCGGCAACGATTTCGACCACCCCATTCGCGATAAGTTACCGCCGCTGTTTGGGAAGGCGTTCTCATATGTTACGAGTTTTATTGATCCGGGGCTTTATGGGGATCCGTATGCTGATGCGCCGTATTTGTATGGACCTATGTTGAGTTCGGTCAATGTGTTTAGAGTGGGGGAGAAGGAGGGGTTGGATGGGGAGTATGAGGATGGGGAGGTGCTTGAGGAAGGGGCTGATGATGAGGAGGGAGAGGGGTTGAGGGAGAAGGCTGGGTTGCCGGATGTGGGGAGTAAGAGGATGAAGTATTTTTTGCAGGAGGAGAAGAGGAGGGGTTGGGAGTTTGAGGAGGGGAGGATGTATAGTTGTGATTTCTTCAATCCGTATTTGGATTTCAATCGTATGTCGTTTCTCTACTTTTTCTTTTCCACAGTTTTCTGCTGACAAATGATACATTAGAATTCGCGCTCAAACTTCCCCTCGGTCTTTCGCTCAATATCCTTGGAAACTGGGATGGTCAGGCATTAAGGTAAGAGTCTCCTCCTTTCATACACGCGTTCATCCGCCCTCTTCTATTCCAACTAACCAACCCTCTCTCTTCCAAACTAACAGGACTTCTCACACTCTCAGATACGTCCTCCGCGATCGAAAAACAGACGTCCTTCTCTTCGTTGTGAGCTTCAACCTCGTACCCGTTGAACAAGTGGATGGAGAGGGCGATCCGACTGCGAAGGAGAGTGGCCCAAGCGAGACAACCCCGAAGAAAGAGGAGGCAAAGAAAGAAGTAGAAAAGAAACATGAGGATTGGGAAGATGATTTGGATTGAGTGTTGGAATCATGCGAAAATTATGACACGAGACATGAGGCATGAGGTAGGAGGCATGCTACCATACGTTACGCTACGATACGATATGCCATGACATAAACCCACCTAGCCTAAAAGAGACAGCATGGGATACCATAACATACAAACACGACTCCATGGAGGCGAAATGGGCTAGTCACGGTAGCTATGATAAGGCATAGATGATGATACGGGGAAACGGTGTGTGTAAGCATAGAAGATATATGACAGCAGATAGACGAGAGATGGGATGATAGATAGCCATGACTCCCTCCTTGAAGCGATTTTGCGAATCGGAAAATAGGAATGTGAGGTTGAATGATTGGAGAAGACATATTCTCTTTCTGTTGTGAACAAATATCTAAGATTTTAAGATGTTGGTTGGCTTTTCGAGAAAGAGAGAGAGAGAGTGTGTGTGTTGTAAACCGACGGAGAATACCCCCTTACCTACCACCTAACCCACTTAACATCCACCACAAGAGCAAATCTACAACACACGATCCCAAAATCTGAAATTATGCACTAAAAGATAATCCGCTTGATGTTAAAAATGTATTTAGTAGCTACCATACCGAAACCCCCTCCTCCCTCTTTCAAACCCACTGCCCAGTTGAGGAATCAATCCGCACCAATCAAGGAATCAACATCGACCCTTTTATAGAAAGAGATGTGACCAAAGGTTTCCCAGTACTGTGCTATCGTGTCGTGGGAGATGAGGATGAGTTGGGAGGGTATGTATTGATCTGCAATGGAGAGTTAGCGCAAAAACCGTTGGAGCTGGGGGAGTAAATGAAACCGAAGAGCACACCTTCGCGATAACCCCGAGCAGCAATGTGGCCCACACTCCTCACAATTCTTGCACCCTTGAACATCTCCTCGTCTGCGATCCGGACAGTCCCATCCTTTCCGATATCTGGCGCAATGAAGGTGTACTCCCCACGCGGGATATTGGGATCTCCTGTGAGCTTGACCGCAAGGAGTTGTCCTCTGTAGATTCTATCCTCGTCATATTCGTCCTTTTCAAGGGTATGGATATCTTCCTGGGTGGTGATAGGTGCCACCGTAGTCTCCGAATCCGGCCATGAATTGATTTGTCCGGGAAGCTGAGATTCTGCAGCTGGGTTCTCCTCAGCGTCTGTCACGCCTGTTTCAGTTGTCCAACTTCCAGGCTCGCCAAGAAACCGACGAGCGTGTATTGCCTCCTTGGCACCTTCGGGTAATTCTCGGGTTTTATCTGGTTGAAGAATGGCCAGGAATTCGCAGCCGTGTCCGGAGTAGTCTCCACACCAGATGCCTTTCCATGGTTTCAATTTGGTCGGCGTGTATGCTTCCGGTGGAAGAGTAGCATAGGTCGCGACGTCTTCACCCATTGGCATGGCAACTTCGGCGAGGCGGTGAGTAAATTCTGTCCACCTTCGCAAGCGGAATGTGTATTCAGATACCTCTGATAATTTGGTTGGACGATGACCTGAGCTGCTAAAGGCATCTCGACTAGTGTTTCGAGATCGAACCGTGGCCGGCAGTGTGAACGGTGGCCAAACGGAAGTTGACTGGAAGGTTGCTTCGGGGGCTAGAGGTTTGGCGAGCATGAACGCAGAAGAGGCGCCAGTGACATGTCCATTTTGGTGTGTTCTGTAGGACCGCATAGGCGTCTCTTCCTGCATGTAGATCTCACTGGTCAATGCACCGGAAGAGCTACTGGTGTCTCTGGGTCTCAAGCGAAGCAGAGATTGATTGAGGTCGAGCCGGACGGTTGGCTCGAAGGTATGGATGATGACTTCGGGGTTCCATTTCCAAAATTTGAAGGTAGATGTGCCTCTGCTGGCAGTAACTGCGTATGCTTCAATGGTCTGACGAGATGGTGAATAACGTGCTATCAAGAGCTTTCCCGTCGCCTGCGTGTCGGAGAACCATATTTTGTGCTTTGGAAGAAACCAATATGGCAGATGTGACAGGTACAGATCGCGGAATGATGGTGAAGGAGCAGCCGTCTTGAGATTGGTTGCTGGAAGGTTGGATTGAACGATAGCTTGCCAGAGCTTATCATCGTATGCGTGCTCTTGAAGTAGCCGGCATGTCTGTGCTACTGCGCCCAAAGAAATGGGTGGTAGGAAAGACAGAATGTTATGTATGATCTCAGCGGGCAAGTTCAACAGAGGCGGCATGTTGTTTGCAGCACTCGCTTGCTCTGTGTGAGAAGAGACCATACCCATCGCCTTTGACCAGACTTTCAGACCCCGGGTGGATTGCAAGAGCCGCAGCCGCACGGTGCGGAAGGGTGTTCCCAGAAAGCCGGATAGAACACACGAGCTGTTCGGAAGCTAGCAGGAAGTAGAAGCTAGCAGGAAGTAGAAGCTAGCAGAAAGTAGAGGCAAGACGGGCAACGACCAGGATTTGGGACAGCAAGAAGCGATGAATGGAGAAGTAGGGGCAGGTGAATGGAGAAGTAGGGGCAGATGAATGGAGAAGTAGGGGCAGGTGAATGGAGAAGTAGTGGCAGGATGTGGTAGGTTGAGGTGGCGAGATAGACAAAAGTAGAAATAGGGGAGACTGGTATAGGACAGGCTCGAGGTATCGGGTGTTTTCGTGATGGCGCAGCTGCTGGCTTCGGTGTGTTGGACTGATGGCGGCAAGGTCTTGAATCCGCACCTTCTACATTGGGTCAGTCCGTGAGGTTTAGTGCAGGTGTGCAGAGAGGGTGATGCTTACGCGTCAAGCGGGTTGGTGGTTTGTTCTATGGCATCTTCTCGCGGCAGGACTTATCGATAATGGCGATGTTGGAAGAAGGTCCTACGCTGCGTACGATACATGTAATCCAAGATGATGTGTCGATTGTGAACATGCACGTGAGCTCGTGAGGGATCTCCTGGAGAACTGTTCGCCTCCGGGTCGGTGCTTATTTTAGCGGGGGTGATGGGCCAGAGAATCTTCTTCCTAATTGGTGCTGGTTATATCATGGAAAAAGAAATATCTTCGTACATGTGTGGGAGTGATACGAGCAAACTGCACGTTTTATGTTCAACGCAGTTAGAGATATAGAAGTATGTTTGGTTTGTTGAAGAAAGTCTTAGGATATCCCTATCGAAATAAAGAATGTGCAAAGAAGAGTAATACAGGTAGGTAGACCTCGGCAAACAATAACAAAGGTTGTCAAAGATAAACTACAAATATACAAAAAACTGAAAACCTATAGCGAGTACAGCCTAACCCAATCTAATCGGTCTATCGAGTTCCATAGAAACACCAAAACACCAAACAAACCGAAACCCCACTCACGAAACAGCAACCAAAAAATCTCAAACCATCGATCTCGATCTCGAAACCCCACCACCACCACCAGGCATACTACTATCCCTCCTCCTCACCTCCCCCACCCCCTCCTGCCCCCCTCTAGAATGAATCCCCCTCTTCACACTCTCCCTAACCTTGCGCCGAATATGCCTGATCCTGCCCCCCTTAATCTTATTAATAAACTCCAAATTCTCCGGTCCATCTTCTCCCTCGCCCCTCTCGGGACTCATCCTCTTCCTCAGCTTTCGCGGTAAACACTGTGCCAACATTTCGTCCGGGACCATGCGGATGATCATGCCGACGGGGATACTTAGGAAACCGAGGATGATGCTTATGGCCCATTGATTTGGGTCTAGACGGACGACGTTGAAGGCGCGGCCGCCGACGAAGATGATCATTATCTGGCCGCCGACCATGATGACGTTTATTATCATGAAGAAGGTGTTTCTGTGGATGCCTTCGAGGATGTTGAATTTGTTGTCGAGGCGGCGGTTGCTGGTGGCGGTCGTGTTAGTTTCTTGTTCTCTCTCTTTCTTGATGAATGGATGGATGGATGGATGAGAGGGGGGCAATTTGGGGAAGGAGGGAGGGAAGGGAAAAGGGATGGGTCAGGGTAGGTGAAGAACATACTTGAACTCATTGAAAATCTGCATCCAAACAAATGTGTTGAAAACCAGTGTCTTCAGCTGCGCCACCTCATCCTCAGTCGTATAATCCAAGATATGCGCTCCCGCAAAATGCAATATCAACGTCGCCGTCAGCTGGAAAATCGCCTGTCCAATAATCATTTTCCACATATTCAGCGTTATCAACGGTGCTGATTTACGGGTTGGTTTCCGGTTTAGGATTTTGCGAGTTGGGGGATCGGTGGCGAGGGCGAGGGCGGCGAAGGTATCCATGATTAGGTTTACCCAGAGGAGTTGGACGGCTGTTAGGACGGATTCTTCTTCGTTTGAGGCGACGGCGGAGATGAAGGTTAGGAGGACGGCGGTTATGTTTACTGTGAGTTGGAACTGTTGCATCGATTGTTAGTATGATCGTTCAATCTTCGATCATCCATTCACCATTCTCATGAATATAGAATTGGAATAGGATGGGAGGTGAAGGGTTTACGAAGACTTACCTGCAAGAACTTGGCAACGGCATCGTTCACGGATCTCCCCCACATCAGCGCTTTTACAATCGAAGCGAAATTATCATCCATAAGAATAATAGAAGACGCCTCTTTCGCAACCTCCGTTCCCGCAATCCCCATACTAAAACCAACATCACTCATCTTCAAAGCCGGCGCATCATTCGTCCCATCCCCTGTAACAGCGACCGTCTCCCCCAACTCTTTCAAGCATTTCACCAACATCCTTTTATCCTCCGGACTCGACCGTGCCAATACCTGTAAATGCGGAATACTCTTCTTCATTTCTTCTTCGGGGAGTTTGCGAAAAATGGGTCCTTCCATAACGATGCCGCCCGTACTGGGAGTGTAGATACCGCATTCTTGGGCGATGGCTTTGGCGGTTAGGATGTTATCGCCTGTCACCATTCGGACGACGACACCGGCGCGTTGGCAGTCTGCTACGGCGTCTGGAACGCCTTCGCGGAGTGGATCTTTGATACCGACGATACCTATAAGTGTCATTTCGTTGAAGATGGAAAGAAAATCGGCTTGGCTCGGGTCGTCTGGGGATTCTGCGCCGGCTGGTGGCCATGATTCGAAGTCCTTTGTTAAAAGGGCAATGGTGCGGAGGGATTGTTTGGCGTATAGTGTGATAATGTTATCCATGATTTCGTAGAGATTGCCTGTTAGAGGTGTGGTGGCTGTACTGCTTGTTGGGTCTTGGAGGATGGTTGTGCATTTTCGAAGGAGGACTTCTGAGGCTCCCTTGGCGTAGACACGGATTTTACCTGAAGGTAGACGGACGACAGCGGCCATATATTTGTTGGCTGAATCGAAGGGAACCATTTGTAAAGTGTTGACGTTGGCGCGAAACTCAGTCGTGGATGTGAGACCAAGATGCAAGTTCGCGAATTGAAGCAAGGCCGTCTCAGTCTTCGAGCCAACAAAGACACCGGGATCCGATTCGAAGGCGGAAGAGTTGACGGCGATGGAATTGAGGACCAAGTCTTTGACATCTGGTGAGAGAGAGGATACGAATGAACTCGGCGAGATGATTGATTCACTGTCCTCCTTGATATCTTCAGTCTTCTCGAAGTTCTCGTCTTTCGGATGAGGTATCCTGCTTCCGACTCGCTTTGGAGCCTGTAGTTTCTCGAGACTGTCAGAGGTAGCACCAAGCTGTGTCGAACTTCCAATGGTGGCTGCAACCATGGTCATTTTATTTTCGGTCAATGTACCGGTCTTGTCGGAGCACACAGTTGTGGCATTACCCATAGTCTCGCAAGATCGGAGAACACGGACGAGATTGTTCTCTTTCAACATTCGAGTTGTGGCAAATGCTAATGCGAGAGTGACAGCGAGTGGAAGTCCCTCCGGAACTGCTACTACGACGACCTTTGGAATGTTAGCTAGATCACAGTACAGGGGAGCAAGAAACTTACGGTGACTGCAACGATAAAAATGCGAAGGAAATCCTGACCCTTCTCAGCAGGAGTCTTCGTATTTCCCCTCAACTGGACAAGAAACTTGATGAACAAGACAATGAAAAGCATAAGTGCCGCAGCACCACCAAGCTTAGCAATGTACTCTGCCAAAACGTTCAACTTGGCTTGGAGAGGAGTTGCCTCAGACTCTGTACGAAGAGACATCATGATGCGACCATACTCCGAGTTGACACCAACGGCAGTGACCAAGAAGGTGCCAGTACCCTCGGCGACTTTACCACCAGACAGAATGAACGGATCCAACTTGCGAAGCTCGCCGGGTTCATCTCCAGCAATGATTGCCATGCACCTATCAGCCGGTGTCTTCTTCATAAGATCCGATTCACCAGTAGCGGAAGATTCGTCGAGCTTGACACCAGATCCATCGATGAAGATACCGTCAACCGGCACCATGTCACCGGGCTCCAAATGCATGACATCTCCGGCCAGAATATCGTAAACAGAGATTTGCATCGTTTTTCCAGATCGAACGACCTTGCACACACGATCGTCTTTTTTCTTATTCAGCTTGATAAATTGCCTTTCTTTCTGCCAGTCGTTGAGAGTACCGACGATCACAACGATGAGAATGGCTGCGACGATGGCAACACCTTCAACCCATTCCACTTTCGCCTCGCCGGGTTCGTGTGCCTGGCCGAAAGTTTGATAGAGTCCTAATCCGAGTGACACTGCGGCTGCGGCGGTAAGGAGAATAAGGACTTTGTCGTTGTAAGCGATCCAGGCAAGCTCCCATATCGTCTTAGCCTTCTTCTCTGGTAATCGATTGTCTTTAAAAACTCGTTTTCTGTCAGCAAAGGCTTCGCCTGCAACTGGATGTTCCAAGCTCCCATTCGAGGTCGATTCGGCATTGGACTCGTATTTCGGCGGTAACGATCCATACCCGCTCCCCCCTGTGGCTTCTTCAAAAGATACAAATCTAGTGATTGTCGTTTCGTCTACGCTTAGACCAGAAAATCGATTCGTTTGTAGACCTTTCTCTATGCCTGCAAGACCACCGAGTTGCCATAGTGCTCCCAGGTTCTTTGGGTTCAGGAGTCTTCCGAGTTGTCCGGGCGAGAATGCGAATTTGTTGTTTTCAACTTCGAATAATGCCTCTTGACCGGGATCAGGTTGTAGTGCTTCGATGTCTTCGATGATTTCTGCTCTTGTTAAGGGATCTTGAACATGCTCCTAGGTTGGAAGTCAGTAATTGAGATCTTGTGTTGATTCCTAGCTGCTGGAGAAGCGCGCTCGATCACCAGCTTCTCAACTGTGCCTCAACATCGATAGCGCAGTGTGTCACACTTCATGAAAAAGCGAAGAGATCCGTACCTTCTTCATCCCAGGCTCTTGTTCCTTTTCCGAAAGAGTGTGCGATACTCCATCTGCTGTTTCCGCCATATTTATCGATTAACAAAAATTGTTGTTCCTCCTCTTGAGCGTATCGCGACCGCAAACAAATAAACTGTCTATATGAAACAGAATTAACCGAAAAGAGAAAACCGAGATAAATGCAACGGGACCGTATCCTTTTTATCGAATTTCCAACAAGCCACACCCACCCTGACCGGACAACCTACGCGAGGCGCTGTGTGATTGTAGTCAGGTACTCAGCCACCATCGAGGCAGATTTTGCAGGTATCTCAAGATTGAGCCAAGGCTGGAATGGCTCAGCCTAATTTCCTCGACCAATCATATTCTTTCAAATTCTCGGCCGACGCAGCAGTCCGCCTTGATTTATTGCGTATCCAACTCAATATCGCCGATATTCTGTACACAGTAGGTCGCACAAGAAGCAAATGAATCGCGTATGGCGACAGCAACACATTGACGTGTCTTTCGTTTGCACACGATTCAGCTTTGCTAGAGTAGTGAATGGAAGCTTAGCGCGTACACGAGTTACCTCGAAGGCCAAGTCCCAAGGAGTATTCCCGCCCGCCAAGGGCCAGCGGATACCAGAGGAACAAGGTGCCAAGAGATTCATGACAGCGATTTGCTGCAAGGTGGCGAAGTGTCAATCAAGGTTTTTGATGAAGTCCCCCCTATCAAGATAGAATTCTGGAAGTTCAAATCAAGGGTCTACACAAACAGATCAAGTGACATTCTTTCGCCGCAAGGTCGACGATGATCTGATTTCGTAGCTGTTGTGGCTTTGACCATTGGCGACTCGGCAAAAAACAGTCAATCTCCACACTGAACTCCCAAACCAGAAAACGGACATTCTTGGAAGTTCTCGGTTCAGCTGTGAGAAGCTAGGGACTTGGGAAACAAGAAATCGAAAAGTCGCCGCTCGCTGTCGCCGACTAAGGCACCACCCAAGGTTGCTCGTTTGGAAGACATCTGACCATGTTGCTGAATTCAGCATTTCCATTGATACATTGATGGAGGAGGATAGGTTCTCTCACGCCGAGACTATGAATGTCAAGATCGGTACTGGGGTTCAAGGCTGTCGTAATAATATAAGAGTAAATATGTTGTAACATCAGATATCAAGATAGACAAATAAAGACGACCCTCACCAAAGTCAAGTCTGTGACCATTTCAGCCCTTTTATCACAATGTCAACCAAGAAGGCAGGAATTTTTGGTGTTATCCAAGAATCGTGGGGAGCATTCACGCCGACTGAAAAGCGTAACATCGCAATTTATATTGCTGGTATCATGCTTTACAAGTTCGGGCTTGAAGCATTTAATGGGTCGATTGTGGCTTTGGCTACGAATCGTGAGTGTGCATACTCCTCAAACATAGCTAGTGCTCACTGGCGCGTACCTCAGGTTACGATTATGAAGCGATCGTCAATGACACACCCACTCGCACGTTCGAGAGAGTTGGCCTTCTCACCGCATTGAATCAAGCGACCCAATGTGTTGGTTCAATTCTTATCGCACCGTTGGTGAAACGATACAGAACAAAGAATGTGCTGGCCGGAGCAGTCTTCTTCTTCGGGCTGATGACAGCTATTTTGCTCATCGTTGATGCTGCCACCGGTGGGACCTTTGTTCCCGCGGCGTTTCGGAGCAGGCATCCAAAGAATGACTTCTCTTATTAGTGAGTATAAGTAGTCTCAAAGCTGAAGGTCCATAACTAAGACCGACCAGTGGGCACTACAACACCGATGCGATCATCGTGATTTATACATTTGCTGGTGTTGCATATGGCATGGTCGAGCTCATTCGCCGAGTCATACCTAGAGATCTAGTAGGAGGTAATGTGCAGAAATTGTGAGTGCCCTTACGAAGCCCAGTCTCTGCGAGATGCTGACAGCGGGAGGCGTCGAATGGATTCTCTCGTCCACATCTTTTATGAAATTGCAGGTACCTCAGGGGCATTCTGTACAGCGCTGGCCTTGATACCTCGCTTTGGGAATAATTACAGCTTCATCATCACGCCCATCTGTTTTACATTGGCCTGCGTCGCCTGGGTTTTCATCAGTGAGGAGAAGCGCCGGAGAGCCGGTCTTGAGGATAGCGATGAGCCATCTTATGTCAAAGCTGTTTTCGGCGGGTTCATCTTGTTCTTCGACTCCATATGGACTGGTGGCAAAACCCTTTTTTCGAATCGCAAATTCATCTGGCTGCTGCCAGGATATTCGTTCGCCCTTTACGGTCATCGGTATTTGGAGAATGGAATTGCACCTCAAATTGCTCGACGTTATCTCGGGAATTCGGCGTGGTCACAAATCATGGTAAACCTTGTCCAACCACATGGAAAGTTTTAGGCTGACCGAAGCAGGTTGGAGGGTCGAACCTTGGTGAACTGCTCGGCGCATTGTTCGTCTTTTTGCTAACGAATCTGGTCAACACTCCAATGCCTTGGCTGCGCTTAGATGCATTGATGTTGCTCATCGTTTGGTATCTTCCATACTGGAATCCACCATCGGGTCAAGTGAGCCAGGCTTGGATCGTGGCGGGAACATTCATTCCAATCTCCTTTGGTTGGGCTGCCGGAGATGTCTCTCTCGCCGCATACATCCAGGCCTCCATCGCGAGAATTGAGACAAAGACTAAGAATGTTTCGGCATTAGGAGCCGTCATGGCGTTTCTGTACTCCACGTAAGTGAGACTTGCACTTGACTTATCTTATCTCAAACTGATTCGGGTAGATACATTGTCATGTACGCAATTGCGTCTCCCATTCTCGGCAGATATATTGACGGCGTGTACAACCGATCTGGTGGTGCCAACGGAGGAGACATCAGTCCAGCCATTCGTAACGTCGCGGGCGTGCAGTTTACAGTACTGTGCGCGGTGGTTCTCGCATCCACGTTCATACCCAAGGGAGCGATCAGCATCAATCCTGAGATGATCAATGGCGAAGAGCTGGACAACGATCTCCCAGATGATGCAGATTCAATGGAGAAAGGCAGAGAAAGTGCTACGAGCAGTGTTGCGAACGTGCAGAATGAGAAGGGGTATGACCAAGCGGAGAGGTACGTTCCAGCATAGGCTAGAGGACTGACTGAGAGATGGCTGTTGATACAAAGGACATTCCTGATAAGTAATTGTAATGAGGTTGATGGAGAAACACGAAATGAAGTCGAGTTGAGGAAGACCCCGGTTCGACTGTTCGCAGACGCGTAATATTATGATATCCGTTATACACACCGCGACGCGTGTTTTTCAGCGTCTTTGTACAAATTGGTAAAATGACTTGACTTGGCCGATGTACTCCAGAGATTAATTGTTCTTTGGGAGTTGCAAAACACCAGATCACCTGATCAAATTAAAGTGATTCGAAGCATTGAACTCTCGCCGTCGGTTTGTTTTCCTCTTTGTTTTGGCGACGACCATGCGACAGCCAGAACCTCCAACGACG
Organism: Venturia pyrina ICMP 11032; assembly: GCA_000738655.1. Lineage (NCBI taxonomy): Eukaryota > Fungi > Ascomycota > Dothideomycetes > Venturiales > Venturiaceae > Venturia > Venturia pyrina. The sequence continues at coordinate 561,098 of JEMP01000023.1, read as the reverse complement.
GCCAGGTAAGTCGACCGAATACTAACAGCAGCCCGTATACGACAAGTTGGTTCGCTTCCACGAACAGTCCTCAAGCAATTGCCAGCACATCGACAGACCCCCCACCATGGCAACCATAACAGCTTCGCCTTCGACACCAAGCCAATCTACAGCACCACCTTCCGCCCCCACACCACCCACAGGGAAATGGAAACATCCAAGACTAGAAGAGGTCTTGCAACGAAAGCAAGCCGCCTCCTTTGACGCAAAGAAACTGCGACAAGTCTTCTTCAGCATCCTTCTATTGATCGCAACTGTAGTCGTACAATGGGCCCTTCCAAAATCATTAGTGTAGTGCAAGTCTGAGCGATCCCCAAAAAAAGGTTCTAATCTCTCACCAGGACTCTTTTGAATATAAACCTCATCCTCCCTTTCGCTTTATGGCCAGCTCGCGGCTACCTCCTTCTCAAACTCGCCGTCGCCCTCACACCACTATGGACCCAGGGTGATGACATGGCAGACATTCCTCTCACCCCTTCGCAACGTCAATTACTCGGTCTTGGTCCCTCATCTGCTCCACCATCTCCAGGATCAGGATCCTACATCACACCACCACGCTTCGCGCGCAGCACTCCTCGCAGCGCGAGCAGTACACGAGCAGGCGTCTATGGCTCATCACCATTTGACCGAAGCGGAACCGGATCACCAGTGTCAGGCTCGCCTTTGGCAGGAAAAAGATCCGCATCTTCATACGGCATGAGTGGATTCGGATCGCCCATCAGTGGTAGCCCGTTGGTGCGCAAAGCAGTAGAAGGAAGAAGGAGCAGTTTCGGAGGCAGTGGACTACGAGAAAACATGTCTCGAAGTGATCTCATAGGATTCGACGAGAGCACATCAAGTGTACCCGGATCGCCACCACCAAGCATGGCGGCCGCAGGATCAAGATCATCAGGGGTACATTTGAACAGTAAGTGGCTGTATCAGCGAGGGCAAGGCACACCAAGTGGAAGGCCCAGCTTCATATAGCCATTGGAGAATTGGACAAGAGTCACGTATGGATTGAAGTAAGCCGTTAACAGGCTTCAAGGACCGATCTGTTTGATGCAGCGAGATCAGGGACAGCGATCCGCGTCTACGTCTTTGTTGTATCGAGGAAGTCCTATGGGTGCGACATGGTCCACGAAGGCGAGCTATCTCAAACGCTTCCCGAGTCCTCCAAGCAGCATGCAAGAGGCTTATTTTGGTTCTTTGGATTAGGAGCATATCATTATTGTACAACTCATAGTCTTCGAATAGCGGCGCGTTTTGGCGTTGTAACGGATACTGAGGGCATAATTTGGGAACAAGATTCACGAACTGAGTATTGAAATTTGGCAGCTAAACGCTAGTACTTCTAATGCTATCCCCAAACCCCCGCAATTCGATTTCGCGCAACATGCTCCCTCACTATGATGCAAGCAATGCAATTACGCCAACCTATCGTCAATATCAACCGTGTGCGCCTGGAGTATATCCTTCCCACCCATCGGTCCCATGTATGCATGCTGATACTGGCCAGACCAGCCAACAATATGTATGTATCCTGTACGCCCCTCTGTTATCCCAAATCAAAATACTCCATCTGCGACATGTCCGAGTCACCCTGCTTCTTGCTTTCTCACCTCAATATGGTCTAGAAGTGTGGTCGGAGGACTGGGAATGTATCTCTTGGTCTGGAAAGTGAAGTCAGTCTCATTCTCGGTTTGAATTTAAATCTGTTGCTCTATCTTTCTTTTTGGATTTGACGAGACTGGGTAAGGGAAACAAGATGAGACAGAACAACTGTACTCGGTGTTTGTGGGTTCGTCTTATTTCGTTTTGGCCTGTTTGGATTGGGAGGGAAGGAGGGAAGGAAGGAAGGAAAGGATACGCTCTCAATCACCACCCTTTCTTTCCCCAACCTCACCAAACCAAACTCCCTAACCCTCTTTTCTCTCATTCAAAAACCTCAAACCTGGCATATTGATGTTGGGATTGGGATTGGGATTGTGCTTCTTACCTGGTATCATACGTCCCATCCCTCTTGCTCTGCCTCGTAGCCACATACGTCGGTATTGCTGGTAATGCGAAGGCACCGAGGAGGTAAGCTGCCACGGCTGCCTTTTCGAGGAGGGTGGGTGTTATTGTTGAGCCGGTTTGGGTTGAGTAGTGGCGCAGGAGTGGGAGGGCGCGGTGGGTGAAGAGGGAGGCCATTTTATGTGGTGGTGGTGGTGGTGGTGGTTGTGGAGAGGAAGAGGTTGGCGGGGACGTGGTGGCTTTGTTACGAAGAGGTCTTGTGGTAGGTACTGTGGTGGCCTCTCCTTTTATATTGATTGATTTATTGTTTGAGATTGCAGTGAGACCTTGGTGGACTACGTCGATTGAGTCAGCTTGACAGCGAAGGTCGTGCAATTGAAGTAGAGGGGTGGAGGGGAAGACATGGTCACACCAACAGGACGGAACTGTGTTTATATGTCTTTTCCTTTGTGTGGTGGGTGATTGGAAAGGGATTGGCAATCATGCTCCAAACTTACGCGATGCGAGAGGGAGGCCGCTAAGCAACGTGGCTGAGAAAACCGAGGATCCCTGATAATGGATTCCTACCTGTGTTTGGAAGGCAGAGAGGTAGGTAAATTGAACAACTGAGAGACTCAAGCTCGGATTCGAAGTCGTTTGATGTGGTGAAAAGTCCTGGAAGCAAGAAGAGGAACAGGTCTTCTATATAAAGAGAAGAATTCACGCGCCGCAGCCTTGATCTCCCTGGAATCCAGGGAAAAAGTGGAGTCTATGGGCGAGAGTCACGCCAGAGTAACGCGGCTGCCTCGTCACGATGGGCTCGACTCGAGGGATCTTACTCAGGCCGAGTCTAGAGGGCTGCGATGTTCTGTTGGGCGTCAGAGCTGTCGCCATCTGAAGAGAGAATGTGGTCAGGCTGAATGTTTATGCGTTTGAAAGCGGGAGAATTGCGAGATTGACATCGCGTTGTTGGAGGGAGATCGGAATGATGCCGCGTAGAGATTAGAAATAGAATTAGGAGGATGGTGATTGGCTGGTGGCTGAGTAATGCTACATGCGAGCGATGCAATTGGATGATGCACAGCAATGGCGATTCTCAATCTTCTACACAGTAGAACAGACAATTGATGGATATTTTCTACTCCATAATCTCGCTAGCAAATTTACTCCTCGCCCTTATCCTCGGCCCGTAAATCATCAATATCCACGGCACAAGCGTCAACAATGCTCCAATACCGCCAAGCAGGCTACTCGCCGGCCCGTACCCCAAATTTGTATACAACTGCGTCGTCACCAAAGGGAAAATACCACCCATGATGTTTCGACAAAAACTCTGCGCCGCCAATGCCGAACTCGCGTACCGATGATAAGTATCAGCGAGGTAATTGAACACAGCAAGATAGATGGAGAAAATGCCCATTGTGGCGAGACCGATGGCAATGGTCGGTACGATCCAGTGGATCGAGGGGGAGCAAGTCCAGCCGAATATGAAAAGACCGATGGGCATGAGAGCGCTTTGGTAGCAGGAGAAGTAGAGACGTGCTTCGGGGGTGTGTGTTAGTTTACCATATTTCTTTGCGATTTTTTCTTGGTAGATACAGATTATCGCAAAGAAAACAGACGAGATGAAGACGGCAGAGAATACGGCGCCTGATTGTTGTATGTTGAAGCCGTGGTTTGTGCGGAAGACAAGCGGCACGGCGGCGAGGGTCAGGTAGAGGATACCCCAAGAGAAGGACACCCAAAGGGAGAAGAAGAATACGACTGGTTCTGTGAAGAGGAGGTGGAAAGGCCGGTAACAGGATATTCCGATCATTTTTCCCAGACTGGTTCGTTCTTCGTCGGATTTGACTTTCCAGCGGATTCTTTCTGATGTGAATTCTCCTGACTTGCCCCCCGCGGGAATTCGGACACCAAAGTAACCAGCCCTTTCCCTCTCTTCATACCACTTGTTCAAGACCTTTCCTTTGCGACTGAGCAACACGCTTCCGCGGGTCTCTTTGAAGAAAACCGTGACAATAGCTATCAGCACCCCGTCCATTATAAGCTGCAACCAGAACATCCATCTCCATGATGTGTTTTGTGCAATAAATCCAGTGACCAGAGGCCCCAGTCCAGTGCCACAAAGAGCTGATGCGGAGAACAGTGCCATTGGTGTGTTCCTGTCGGCGGTGTGATAGATGTCCGAGACCACGCCTCCCACCATAGTCGAGAATGTTGATCCGCCAACGCCGACGAAGAATCGAGCAGCGAGCATGCCGCCATATGATTGTGTCACCGCACAACATAGTTGGCAAACGACGAAGAGAAAGCCCGAGACGATGAAGACAGGTCGGCGACCGTTGATCTCGGAAAATGGAGCCAGCACCATAGGGGCGATACCGAATCCAGTGGTGAAAGTCGTGATTCCCACGAGGAAGGCAACATTGCTAACATGCCACTCTCTTGTCATCTGCTCAGCACCTGGGCTGTATGCGCCGGCCGTAAAAGCAGTGAACATGGTCGCAATACATGACAGCCATACTATCAAATTCTTCCGAGACTCTGACCATAGGAAGGGAGATGTAAATTTGACTAGATCCGGAGGCTCTGGAGCCGGAAGACTGCTCGAATTTCTCGGAGTTATCGAAGTTGGATTTGGTAATTCAGTCTCAAAGGTGAGATAATGATATGTGATTGGCCAAGCACCATCCAGTTCTTCCAGCTCCTCTTCACCATCTTTTTCTGTTTCACGAAACCTTTCGGCTTCCCATTGTGATGACCCATTAGCGCTGTCTGTCGATAAGGGTGAATTTTCAGCGGAAGGGTTATTTCCGGGGTTATATCCGTGAAGTACAGGACCTGTGGGACTCAGATTGAGTGAAGAAGTTTGAGCGAGACCAACTTCAGGGTCCGCCATTATCGGCCTGAGTTAAGGAGAGGAAGAGAATAGAGAAAAGAAACATCAGCAGCAGCAGGTAAGAGTATAGCAAACTTTCGGGTATAAAATTGGCTTGCGACAATGAAGGTTGTGGGCCTTTTGGGGGGAATGCTCGGGTTTGATAGACTAACGGACATCTACGACACGCTATTCGTAGGGTACTATACCCAGAAGGAATAGCGGAGTCGTTGCGGACCATTGAGGAGCTTGAGAACGGCGCGCCATTTCTGTTAATCAAGCCGTGTCTTGCCTGGGGTATGCGGAAACCCACGCGCTTCCTGCAGATGCGGGATCTTGAAGATGCTGGGTGATGCTGTTCCAGGGATGTGGGAATGAAAAGACTGCATTCTAGTGACACGGCAGGCAAGAAGAGCCGTGTTCGCGATGCGGAAATAAGGCAGAAGACTGACCGCTACAGGCCGTTGATCTTGAGTGGAAGAACGTTTATCAACATCACGTCTACCCACGATTGCAAATCTAGAGGAGTTGAAAGGGCAGCAGCAGGAGAGATAAAGAAGCAGCGAGAGTTGCCTCTGGGGAGTTGTGCGATGAAAGCGATTGAGGAATATGGCCTTGTAGGTGTCCAACTCTAGTCTTGACAGGGTTGTGGAGGCCACCCAACCCAGTGGCCACAGGATTCTGCGCTCCCCCTTTGCGGCAGCGGGTGCTCGCATTGTGTTGAAGCTGGATCTGCCCCTCATCTGAGTTACCTCCTAGGTGGGTGGTTGACGAAGAATGGGCTAATCACTGCCGGTGTCGGTGTCGGTGTCGGTGTTCAAGGGGGAGCCTGGGGAGGTCAATGCTTGCCCACGTGATATGAAAGGTGAAGACGATCGAAGGTCTACTTAATCACTGCATTCATTGATAGTTGATACCTTGGATTTCAAGATGTAGGTGGCCTTATGTTCTGATTCCGAGTCTTGCTGAGCTGAAATATTTTTCGATGTGAAGAGCTTCAAGTTCAGTTTACATAGTACGTGCCAATCCAGGTTTTACCCCTCCATATGCCCACCATTTGGATGAAGCTTGGATGGTGTCATCGAGCTCATTGAAAATTTCTCCCCACAATGTTAGTCTACCTTATCGATACGATGCTGAAGGCTTCTATCAAGCACGCAATCAGCTGAGTGAGAATCGCGCCACTGGTCGAACCCTTGATCGGTATATATTATAGTCCCGAATTGCCTCGAGTTGGATGCTGTTCAATCCAATCCAATAAATCCCTCTCATCTTCTCCTTCACACGTATTCATCACTGAGCCCTGCACAAACGCCACCAAATCCACCTCCATCCATACGAACTCTCTCAACATGGCTGAGAAAGCTGCTACCCCTCTCCGTCTTGGGTCCATTGCCCCAAACTTCGACGCTGAGACAACGACTGGTCCCATCAACTTCCACGAATTCATCGGAGACAGCTGGGTCATTCTCTTCTCCCACCCAGAGGACTACACTCCAGTCTGCACGACCGAGCTCGGTGCATTTGCCAAGCTTGAGCCAGAATTCACAAAGCGCGGCACTAAATTGATCGGCCTGTCTGCAAACACCATTGAGAGCCATGGAGGATGGATCAAGGATATCGACGAGATCTCTGGCAGCAAGCTCTCCTTCCCAATCATTGGGGACAAGGAGCGCAAAGTTGCATTGGCATACGACATGTAAGCATGGACTCGTGTCTTTGACTCCATGTATACTGATTTTGCGACAGGATTGACCACCAGGACGCTACCAATGTTGACTCCAAGGGCATCGCTTTCACCATCCGCTCAGTCTTCATTATCGACCCCAAAAAGACCATCCGTCTCATCCTATCCTACCCAGCCTCCACTGGCCGCAACACAGCTGAAGTTCTCCGCGTTCTCGATTCGCTACAGACTGGAGATAAGAACAGAATCACTACGCCAATCAACTGGGTTCCAGGTGACGATGTGATCGTTCACCCAAGCGTAAACAGTTCGTCGGCCCTTTTTGCTCCAGTTTTGGACATGACTAATTTGTGAACAGACGAACAGGCCAAGGAACTATTCCCGAACTTCCGCATAGTGAAGCCCTACCTTCGCTTCACACCGCTGCCAAAGGACAAGACCAGCGCTGCTGTATAAATGGAAATACGAGCAAGCGGAGGCAAGAGAATCTGCGAAGGATAGGGCATTAGTCATTGTAGTCATAGGAAGTGAACAGTGAAGGGATATGATCAAGGAGTTGCATGCTAAGAAAAAGGCCAAAAAGAAGTAGATCCGAAGTTCGGCGACACATGGGATCCTGTGAAAACGTGCCCACTGCCCAATTGAACGTGACCAGGGTCTACGAATGCTACCTACTCATGTACAACGTAATAAAACTTGACAATAATGTTGCCCGCAGCCCACAGCCCACAGCCCACGGCAGCATATCAGGGTGACGGTAGCATATCAGGGAGATGGCAGCATGTCAGGGAGGTGGCCGCATATCAGGGAGATGGCAGCATATCAGGGAGACAGGGTCCCTCTGCTGCTCTACATGCAATATAAATGCGGCGCTCATCGTCCCCGGATCTGCGTATTAGTTAGTGTGGTACGAGTTGAGGTACACAGACAGTACTGTGTACACAGTACTCATGCCAGTGTGCCAGTAGGATATCAATCGAGACGCGGCAACAGTGTGCCAGTATCAATTGAGACGCGGCAACAGTGTCGGCTGGCACCTCAGTGACTGCATCGGCATCAGCGGGGTGTTTGTCGGAAGCGCTCCAACAGGCTGGGATGTATCCGTAGGAGGTGCTCGTACGAGTATTCTGTGAAGAGTCGGGCATGGGCATGGTACAGTGTCCTCAGCAAGCCACAGCGGATGATTATGCAGGATCCAATGAGAAAAGCGTTCCCTGCATGAGTGTCGATTCTTCTTCATGTTCCTGCCGGGATCCAATTCTCCTCGTGCTAGCCGAGACGGGAGCACGATTCAAGGAGGCACCACAGCGCGACTGACCTTTTGCGGTGCTCAGGTCTGCACGTCTCTGCTTGAATTTCTCCCGTCAATGAACACATGAACCCATGAACTCCCTCCATTTCTCCCTACCCACACGTGCCTGACTGAACACCTGCAGCCCTAGCATCCACAGGTCCGAGTCTGTACAGAGGTATGTAGGTACCGTATGCCTTTTTCAACTGCAAACCCACACTACCGGCTCTCCCTTCCCAGCTCCACCTGGAGCGTCTGACCTCCTCGACCAACCCCGGACAACCTGGCATAACAAGTGTGACAACCGTTGCATTCACCACCAATTGTGAGGCCGGAGAGAGAGAGAGACGGCCAATCTGTCTCATCGAGGTCGGCCTGTCTGTCCACCTGTCTGTTCCATCGAGGACGGCCAATCTGTGTCCCATCGAGGACGGCCAGTCCATCCCATCGAGGACGGCCAATTCATCCCATCGAGGACGGCCTATCTGTCCCGACGAGGGCAGCTTCTGTCGCTACCTACCAGGAAACGCCATCTGAGATGTGCTCTCGGCACTCCCGTGAGCCTCATCATGGACCACTCGGACGCTTTGACTAAGAAAAGTCCAAAAAGAAATTCAAGGAGTCTGTTTGTCCTCTGCGCTTGCTTGCTTGCTCACGGATCCTCTTCTTTTCCTGTATTCTTAATCAATTCACAGTTACCTATACATTCGCTAATGCCACAATGCTAACCTGGATCACCCTAGGCACCATTGGATATCCCTCTTCCAGGTCCTCCAGCGACTCGACTCCCGAGTTTTCTTTCAAAGAAAAACTGTCCCAGTTTGTCAAGTCAAAGAGCGCGACCAGCTTGCACGAGCAGAATCACCAACCTGCTGTAGCACGTGACGGGAGAGCACATTCTGGTGCAACAACCCGCCATTCTGCTGCTGCCACCCGACTTTCTTCGGACCAAGAATCCCAATCAAGCTTTCGATTGTTACCCACATTTTCTTTCGAGAACCTGCCCTCTCTGACCAAGCCGCGCTTGAAGCACGTTCCAATTGTCGTTCCAAGATATGTGCCCTTGGCACCTGATAGTCCCCACACATCGATAGAGTTCAGTCCAAACACTCCAGTCGACTCACGATACTCGGAATACTCATCTGTAACTTCCGACTCCTCGTTTTCTTGTAGAAAACAGTCTTTTGCGTCATCTGATTCCAGCGGCTCCAAGCCAAGACATGTCGAGATAAAAATCCCTGATTGGGCGCAACCTATTACTTCGCCAGAATCTCCTATAGAACCAAGTATTAGACGTTCGATCCTCAACAGCTCGCCCTTTCGCCTCCGGAAATCACTTTCTTCGTCATTCATCATGCGTGGGACACCAGGCACTAGCCGGACAAGCACAATGGATTCGACAACTTCAGTACCGACAGCAGCACAATTGCACTCGGACCGAAATCCAAGTAGCTCAAACTTTTACATGTCAGAAACCAATGGAAGTCATTCTAATCTTTACCGCGGGGACCCTTCAGACCGTGAAGCACAATCACGGACTCCCGCTTCTGGTTATGGACCTGGACCTCCCTCAGCGGCACAGCAAACAGAGAGCCTCGCTACGACTTCTTCTTCGAACAGTGGACTGTCGGGACTTGTCTGTAATGTTCACCGCACTACAGGTCGAGAACCGCGGCCGCTTGTGGGTGCCACTACTACCATTCTGGGAGACAAGCTCTATGTTTTTGGTGGTAGAAAATTGTCACGAAGCAGACCACAGCTTACCAATGATCTGTACGAATTGGACCTAATTCGTCGCCATTGGACGAAAATCGAGAGCGTAGGAGACAAGCCTCCAGCCCGATACTTCCACAGCGTATGTGCTCTGGGCGACACAAAACTTGTTTGCTACGGCGGCATGTCTCCGGCTACACTGCCGAATGGACAGCCCACGATACCAAATCAACCCGTCAATCCTCAAGATCCACAGCCAGAAGTCGTGGTCATGTCGGACATTCACATCTACGACGTACAAACAAAGAGCTGGCAAAAAGTGCCCAGCTCTGATTCACCCCAGGGCCGCTACGCTCATTGCGCGTCGATCTTACCATCCTCCTCTATCTTCTCCTCCGCTGATGCTGTTTACTCTGCGATTCACCACAACCCCTCCTCTGCTCAAGCGCCCAATACTGGCCAACTCGGTGTCGAGCTTGATGGCAGTGGAGGAGCGGAGATGGTCGTCGTAGGGGGCCAGGATTGTGCAAACCACTATATCGAGCAGATCAGTGTTTTCAACCTTCGCAGTCTCAAATGGACTGCAACGAGCGTCCTAGGTCGAAGTTGCGGTGCTTATAGAAGTGTGACCGCCCCTCTGAGTGCTGCAGTCGCATCGAAAATTGGCACTGCTGCAAGGGATAGTGATGGATCGATGGGGGAACAAAACGACGTGCCTCCAGATGGTGGTTCTGCGCTGCTGATATATTCAAACTACAATTTCCTCGATGTAAAACTGGAATTGCAGTTGCGCTTATCAGACGGCACGTTGATTGAAAAATCAATGGAAGGCACATATACACCCCCTGGCCTTCGATTTCCCAATGGAGGCGTCATTGATAACCATTTCGTTGTCAGCGGGACCTTTCTAACATCCTCGAAGCAAGAATACGCTCTCTGGGCGTTGGATTTGCGCAAATTGACATGGAGTCGAATTGATGCTGGAGCGAGTACGTTCAGCCAAGGCAGTTGGAATCGTGGCGTGCTATGGAGCAGACGAAACACCTTTGTCATATTGGGCAATCGTCGACGTAGTCTTGTCGAGGATTATAATCACAGGCGTATCAACTTCGCTAACCTGTGCATGGTTGAGCTTGAGGCTTTTGGTCTTTACGACAATCCTCGGAAACGATCACCGACTTCCGATTTTGTGTCTGCTAGTTATTCAACTCGCCAACCAATGCCAGAACCTCATTTCGGTGGACGTCAACTGTCCAAAGCAGCAGAGGACCTAGGGCAGATGGCCATGGGCTTGGGCGAGCTTTCTGATATGGATTTCATCGCCATGGATGGGGAAAGAATACCTGCAAATACCCACATCGTAGCCCGACGGTGGGGCCCTTATTTTGGACAGCTGTTGATCGACGGCATGGCAAACACAGACACGAACGACACTGCAACTCTGCGTCCGACCTTTTCATCGCTATCGTCTCGCCAATCGAGTCTCACGATTACGCCTTCTATAAACTCCACGCTCAATGGATCGAATTTTGATAGCACCTCTAACGGAAGAGCCTCTCTCGACTTTAGCAACGTCAACCCCGCCATTCGACCGAGATCATTATATCTACCACATACACGACTGACAATCCAAGCCTTACTCCACTATCTCTACACATCTTCTGTTCCTCCCCCGTCGAGCGCACTATGTACGCCACAAATTTTATGCTCTCTTCTCCAGCTAGCCCGCCCATACAAAGTTGATGGTTTGTTAGAAGCTGTCGTCGAGCGTCTTCATCACGTCCTAGACAACCGAAACACGGCAGCCATATTCAATGCAGCAGCCATGGCAGCCGGAGGCGGCGAAGGCGTCCTCTTCTTCAACAGAGGTCTCGCAAACGGCGGTCTCTATGACCTCTTCCACGGCGAAGATCGCCAGGACCAAAACGGCACTAGCTCCGACACCCGCAGCATTACTGACTCTATAGAAAGCACAAACTCACGAACTGGTCAGGCTATACGTAATCTTCGTATTGATACTGAGGTTAGCAATCGGCGACCGGGGACGGCGATGAGTATGGGCGGCGCTTCGAATGCGAGTGAAGATGAGCTTAGTAGTGCAGGAACGGAACCGCCTGGTGAGAGGGGTGGCAGTGCGAATGGGACTAGTAGGGGGAATGTGGAAGTTTGGTCCGGAGAGTTGAGTTCTGTGGTTGGGTTGCAGAAGAGGGGGTTGAGGGGCTTGATGGAGGGGAGGAGGATTAGGGAACAATATCGGGAAGGGGGTGGGGATCCGGGGAGGGTTGGGTTGGGAATTGTATGACGATGGTGGTGCTAGCCTTTGGGGGATGCATGGATGTTAGATGGGGATCTGTGGGTGTGAGAACTATCGTCGTTGCTGTTGTTGAATACGTAGCTTTCTTTTGTCTGTCGTTGCGGGTTGGCGTTTTGTTCCATGGTGTTGAAATGTGAGATGGGGGTTTGGAATTTCTTTGCCGGGACTGGGAGGAAGGGAGTATACCATAGCATATTATCGAGGCGTTATTGTATGTAACCAAGTCTTCAACTAGCTAGTCCTTTGTTTTCCTTCTTTTCCCTTTTTCTTCGCTCACCCGTGGGTGGCCCTGTTGTTTGTGATGAATGGATTGGTTGGTTACATGTCATGGCCATATTGGGTTTGCAATTACTCTGTTGTAGACTTTCCATTCCTTTGAGATGTGTCTTTTCGCCCTGCCAGTGGGAAAATGTAAGGAGGGAGGGAGGGAGGGAGGAGAGTTTTGTAAGATAAGGTACCTCAGCTCTCTTCTACACAACACTACTGTTACCCCCCTTTTCTCGAACTTTTCTTGGTCTTTGCCCTTTTTCTTTTTTCCTTTCCTGTTTCTTCGCTTGGTGTTTGTTTCGTCTCTTTTTTCGAGGGAGATTTGGTTCGTTCTTGGGGGGTTTTGGGTTGGGGCTGGGGTTGGTGGGATTAGTGGTTTGTGATGGTGTTTATATGTTTTTATACGATGCCGGTGTGATGAGTTTCTTTTTTCTCTCTTACTTGGTCGTTTCGTGGTTAGTGGGATGTTTTATTTAGTTTTTGGGTTTGAGGTTGGTTGGGAGCGAGTTGGAGTCTTTGGGGTTGGGATTTGGCGCCGTTTCTCTCTTTTTTTTGGTGGGTTTGGTGCATTGAGGGAGAAGGAGGAGAGGGAAATGGGGATTAGGTATTGGTTGATAGGGGAGGGAGCTATACCGTTTTCATTTTGTAGATTTGTAGTTGGTAGGAGTGAAACTTGGTGTTTCCATCGGTATTTCTGAGTTTCTGTGGTGCGGGGTTTCTTGTAGGTGAGGGTTTTGAGAAGGGAGAAGTAGTTGGGAGTATGTTTTCCAGTAGGGAGGGTTTTTTTGTGGAACTATGGGATAATGGGACTTCGAGCTTTGGATATGGTGAGGGCTTTTACTATTATGGATAGGTGGGTGTTGATTATTTTGAGGTGGGGCTGATGTTCGTAACGGTGGGGTTTGTGAGGATGATATAGAACCACTGGTGAATAATTGAGCGTGCTTGGGTTCTTTGGATGGAGTTCTTGTCGACTACGTGCTGGTCAGAATGGATGCTTCGAAGCCGCTATTGAATTCTTAAGCTTTTGAGTGTGATATTTGTGCAAGATAGTTAGGGTCAAGCAGTCTCAAACTTTGGGCTATTGTTGTGTTCCCTGAAGCTCTTCAAATTCATCCCATTCAGTTCCACCCCTTCTTCATGTTATTGAGCAATACTTAGAGTCTTTTAGTTTTAGCCCAATAGACACCGCGAGTCCCCTACAGGCTCAAAGTATCAATATAGAATTGTCCCAAAGCTAGATTTTGCCACTCATGCCCCGTTCTGTTGAGAGGTTAGGAGAAAAGTAGAGAGCTGTTGTGCGAGAAACTTACCGTTGTGTGGAACTTAGGGACACAGTCATGTCATGAGATATTCTTCGAGAGATACCGGTCTAGCGCGGTCTTCCCCAAGAACCTTGTCTTCATTGTTCTGACCAAGTATGAAGAGCTGACTATGGTAGTCCTTGCATCGGTCGCTCCAAGTCAGGTCAGTTGCGTCATGTTTGAGATAGTCCTGCAGATCCTCAACGAAGGGAGCAGAGGCAGCGCTTGGTGAGCACCTGCACTCCTTTTTAAAAAATGTGATTATGGTGAGATGAATGATCATGGTGATATATCGACGCAATGGAGCACCTGCTCCTGTGTTGGTGTAGACTTGTATAGCAAGACTGCGCGCGATAGCCGCATCAGCTGCAGTAGCACAATGAAAGTCCAGGACTTCAATGCAACTGTTGTGGATGTCTACGAGCTTCCAATTCGAAGCGAGGATGCAGAGATGGATTACGCAGGTCATGAATTCGCTCTCATCAAAGATGTCGTAGCAGCTGCTTGTGGCGTTGCCGAACGCTTCGTGGGTATCTTGATGGTAGAGCCAGAAAAGAAATTCGGAGAAAGCGCTGGGTGAAATGTAGCTCAGTGTGATTGTGGAAGTTGATTTGCCAAGCTGGGCTTTGAGCTGGTCTTTGAGAACATCGCTGACTCTGACTAGTAAGACTTCTGGGACGTGGAATACTTCCTGAGCTCCGTCACTGCCAACTTTGAACTCGATTGTACGGGTGCACTGAGAGCTAATTACCGTGGTCATTAGCAGAAATTTTGAGTTTTGTATCGAGGTGACTGCTCACATCGTACGCTTGAACTCGAGAGTTGGACCCTTGCCTCTGGAGCCAACATCTGCAGAGTCAAGACGCGCTCTCCTACGCTTCTCGTACTCAGCTGTGACTATGAGATCTTCATACGGCTCTTCGTCTTCAGAGTCAGAGTCAAGATCTGCTAGATCAGCTGTTCTCTTCATTCTGGTGGAAGGATTTGTTGTTGGTTGTTATTGAATGAAAGGAAGAGGAAAAGAGAAAGAGAGAGAGAGAGAGAGAGAGAGAGGAAGGTAACTGGATGTACATAGAGGCAGCAAGACCCAGGCCAGAGTCTTGCGAGTGTAAAGATCTATGGTCAGGTAAGTGTCCAAAGTGATAACAAGCAGATCTTCAACATAACAGCAACATCTTTCGTATGCTAGGGTAATCCAAAGTCGCAAAGAAGACTGCCCCGACCATTTCAGTCCAAGATCTTAGAGTCGAGCTCGAGCCTTCCCAGGTCTCTGAAACTCAAGACAGGAATGATGTCGGGATATTTGAGCAAAGTCTCCGATTCAAAGTGTATGAATGAACCTTTGAAGTACCAAAATCTCGTCCTTACTTGTAGTACGCCCTTGACTTTAACCTTTGGCCTTTTCCATCGCCCATCGCTATGATGCCCTTTAATTGCTTAATCTACAGCACTTCTTATGAACCTCAAGGCCAAAAGTTTGTTTCGAAATATCATCTATCTGGGAGAGTGTCATTTCAGTCCCTGAACCCGTTGAAAATCATAGAGCGTACCTACTGAGCCCTGGTTCAAAAAACTCAAATGTGCTAGCATCTTCACCCCGTGGAATACATTTCCGCTGAAACTAGATCTAAACTGCCCGGTCTCGCTTCCTTTCCTGCATCTTGGACGCGTAGAGAATGGTGAAATCAAATCTGGCCGTGAGATTTGAGTCAGCAAACTGACAAAAAACAATCAAGCAAAAAGTCTCGGCTAAGGTTAAAACCGATCGTTTCAAGCTATAGGCTTCGAGTCGCAGCTTGCCGTACCTTCTCGCATGGCTTATTCATATCGTTGTGAAGCACCTACCGAAATCGAAGAAATTAGAAATCAAGTAGAACCGAGGAAAACCGCGTCATCGATATGATTGTTATCAATCGATAGTTAAACAATAGAGATACATGACTTGGATCCTACGAAAATACAACCGAAACTTCAACTACTTAATAGGCAGAGTGAACATGCTAGCAACAGTCAAGTTAGCTCTACAGCACTTACTAGGTCGCTCCACCCGACATTACAGGAGGCTCGTTGATCGAGAAATCCTAGAATGAACAAAACTTAATCATGCTAAGAACGCAGAAAAGTCCCACCGAACACCTACTCTCAAGAACACACAAACGTAACCTCTCTATGCCGGTCTACCAGGACTCGTCGCAGAAGAGGTCTGGGGCGCCGGTGCTTCAGGGATTGGAACTGGAACTCCATTTGGGAGAGGAACACCAGCTGCCGTAGAGGAATTAGCAGGGTTGTTCGGCTTTGAGGCACCTGCTGGCTCCTCCATTGGTTTTGGTGCCGCCACCGGCTCGGGTGCTGCAGCTGGTACATTGGGCTTTGGTGAAGAGGCAGGTTTGTTCGGGTTAGAAGATGTAGCTGGTTCATTTGGCTTAGGAAGAGAAGCGGCTTGATTGGGATTTGTAGCCCCCGCTGGCTCTGTATTTGGTCTCGGAGCTGAGGCTGGTTCGTTTGGTCTTGGGGAAGGAGCAGGCTCATTTGATGGATTTTGAACTTGCTGGCCGCCTTGTTGTTGTTGTCCTGCTGCAATCCCTTGACCTTGTGTGGTTCCTTGACCTTGTGTAGTTCCTTGACCTTGTGTGGCTCCTTGGCCTTGTGTGGTTCCTTGACCCTGTGTGGCTCCTTGACCTTGTGTGGCTCCTTGGCCCTGTGCAATGCCTTGACCTCCCTGCTGTTGTTGTCCTGCTGCAATCCCTTGGCCTTGTGTGGCTCCTTGACCCTGCGCAATTCCTTGACCTCCCTGCTGGCCTTGGGTGGCTCCAAGTGTTGAGGGGAGATCTAAGAGGTCCGGGCCGCCCGAAACAAGCTGCCCTATGCCACCATTTTGCATGATAGCCCCATTGGCGCCACCTTGAGACGTTGCTCCGAGAAGAGCACCGAGGTTTCCTTGAACACCAGCCCCGCCCTGTTGTGCCGCCTGCTGACCCTGTCCACTCTGTGTGGAGCCTGACAGCCCCGAAAGATCATTTCCTTGCTGTCCCGAACCAGGACTCGAAAGAGTCAATCCAGTGTTGGAGCTTGATATATCTCCAGCTGAGATCCCTCCCACCCCGCCACCGGCAGATGGTGGAAGTGAAGCAGTAGTGCCGCCGCTGGAAGTTCCACCACCCGTGAGAAGGTTGCCTATGCCCTGCGCTTGAGGTATCTGCCCATTGGCTTGTCCACTGGATTGAGAGCCTGAAAGAGGAATCGAGATATCTTGATTAGAATTAGTTCGGCAATCAAATGATCGATTGAACTCTCCTACCTTGTCTTTTGGTGAACTTGTTCCCACTGGGCCTATTTCCTGATATATCCACAATCGGTGCAGCAGTGCAAAGAGTTGCAAAGCCGGCCAGGGCTACAGCACAGAAATATCTCATTTTGCGACAGAAAGTCTTGTAATATGATGCTGGTTGAATGGAGAACGTATTATAAGAGGTAGAATATTAGAGTGATAAGGAAGAACAGAAGATTACCTACTTTGCCAGAAGTTGGACACAATCGAGGCGAGCACGATCATGGGACTTCGCAGCTATAAACAGGCTTCCAGCGCAAAGAGTATCGCGAAACACCATCGATAAGGTTCCAAGGATCGATGTCAGAAGATAAACCTTTGCGTTGTTTTCACGTTTGTCAAGAGCTGCCACGAGTGGTTGAACTTTGCTGCTGAAACTGTTTAGGTCTCAGGAAACTTGATATCCGCACAGCGCATTCACGGCATCTTTGCGATGCCCTTAAAGGTCTGAGAAGAAAAAGAAAGGGCTGCTCAAAAGAGCGCATCAATGCGAATATGAGGTCGTGGGTGGTAAAAGAAACTTGACTCTTCCGAAGCAGGATTCGGGCGACAGAGATTCCGAAAAGAGGATCCTAATATCCTCGAACATGAAGAAGCTCGTACCTATCGGTATCTTCTTTACGACGAGACGTTTGTAGGGAACGCCTTGAGTAAACACAGGTTTCCTAAAGCCTTTTCTGTTCGACGCGAAGAGTGCTTCGTCGGAAGGGACCTTTCGTCCAAGCGCGGTCAGGCCGAGGCCAGAAAGAAGAGGTGATGAGCTCATCTTTGCTTGTTCTATCCTTCCTGAGCCTTCCATATGGAACATGACCCCATGGATGAGATAAAATGTTTGAACAGAATGGATGTTTGTGTTGGTCGGAGCGGTGGAGATGCGGCTCGGGGGTTCCGAACGCGACCTCGTTCTGCCAAGGTCAATCACGTGATGACATACCCTGTCGATGAACAGGTCGTTGTCTTTGATCGTGAAGGCTGGACGGGAAGACTGGAGTATACATGTGGCTTATCTCATTACTAACAAATAGATTCAAGATCTCTAAATATACTCCACCCATGCAACACAAGAAGCATGCACTCTGTCATACAGGTAGAATAATTCAGGTCCAGATCAGCGAGAAATTCTTCCGTAATATTCTTCCCTACGGTAGAACTATCACCCACAAGAGGGAATGTCCGAATGTCCGATCTGAGGACTAACAGCAATCTTACCATCAAGCCGACGTCTTACCCCTATAGCCATGCCGAGTATCGTCAATACATGTCTTGTCCGTACCTTCCAGTCGAATGTGTATTTGACTGCAGAGCACGAGTATGGCTACCTAGGTAGCCGGGTTTTCGTGACAACCAACGAGCTAAGTCCAAGCCTAAAGTAACGCCAGCTGGTAAAATATATGCCATATATGTAAACATCTCTCCTTCCGTCTTCAATACATCGGAGCATCTGTGTATAGCAAAGCGAAGCGCAAACTTAGCCAGGAAGGTGCGTGTCTTCTTAGGAACTGTCCGCCTGTATATCCATGCTAGTAGCCATATTCTTTAAAGCAGAGATCTTGCAGTTCAATATCCAAGTCCAGCTTTTGCGGTGCCATGAGGGGTATATGCTATTTCGGTACCGGATGTATTTGTGAAGAGTGTTAGGTGGGATGAGAGGTTCGAGGTATGCCTCATCTAGACCATTCAAGGATTGAACGGTCTAGAATGTCGAGGGAGGTCTTTTTCAGAGTGCTTCGGTATCACTGAGTCTGGTAGGTATAGTGCTCGGAGAGCAATGGGTAAGCTGTTCGGTCGATAGAGTCGTCGTTGTCGTCGTCGTTGAGGGTCCAGTGGAGTACACCGTTGCGGAGGACAGTTTGAATAACGGTAGAAAACGCAATGTCGTAGGGTCCAAAAGTCTCTCAGGGATCTGGAATTGTGCAGACATGTTCTTAAGATCTTGTGCTGTGATTGAAAGACTATCGGACTGCTTCACTGCTGGACTGGCTTCGGAAGGATTGCTTAATCAGGGTGAGCTAAAAACTCCTAGACCGCAAGACTCTACTGTGTAGACGAAAGCAACCAAGCAGTATCAATAATATACAGTCTATATCTTCTAGTCACTCGCCCATTTGATTCACGCACAATTCTACCACCGAAACCGAAGGAACCATACTTGGATTTCGAGTATCACCATATCGCTCTGCTGGGTATAGAGTACAACAATAATGCTTCTGCCAACATCTCCAAAGGATCATCGAACGAGATAAACGCCAGAGAACGCGTCCGACTGCTTCTTTAACGCCTTTCCCGCCTCAGCCGATCCCCTTTCCATATAAGATACAACCAATAACTTTCCGACCTCTTCTTGGAAGAGCAGGAGCAGCCATCTCCATTCACTTGACTCCACTGCCAAACCTCAATTATACACCTTCATCCACCGGCCAGTTCAATTCGACGTTGCCCGAGAAGTCGTGCGAACAGTCCAGACATGTTCTAACATTGCATGTCGGACAATCGGCATAGATACCCTCTGTAGGCAGCGTACAGACGGCGCACCGTATTGTCCCAGGACGATACGCGAAGTCATGCTGGCAGGAGCGTTGAACCTGTAATGGGCCGCTGAGTGGGAAAGTTTCGTCATCAGAATCTTCGTTGTCAGTATCCGAGTCGTCTGCTTGGTGAGGAGGCGCGCCAGGCTGGTTTGGAGCCAACTCGTCGGCCAACAAATGTACATCCTCTGGTGATACCATGTCGATCATCCACGCTCGGAAACGCGCGCGGTCTTCAGGCTGCCCATCGAATCTTGCTAAGGCCTATAAATTGGTCAGCGTCGCCTCTTTCTCTCAACAAGATCCCTCGTTCCAAGATCGTCTACAACCCGAGATTGATATTGATATATTTCCGGCACGTCGGTCGCAAGACATGGCCAGAAATTCATCGATATTGGTATTTAGTTTAACACGCTTTTCACGTACCTGTGTGACGAAGACTTCGAATACAGTCTGACCCAGTTGTTCTGCATCCAGCCATTCTCGTTCCCATCTCTCCTCCTCACTCTCTTCAGGGCCTGGTACTCGGTCCGCGAAGCCATGCATCCGTTCATCCTGTCGGTTGAGACCGCGAATATTGTAGCCGGCTCGCGTATAGCCTTGCCGGTCGAATCCGGTATCACGGTGGAAGCCTCTGGAATCGTAACCTTCCCCGTCGTACTCGGGGTCACCGTATTCTACGCAGCCGTCGTGGTCGTGGCTATTGTCTAAAGGCTCAAGACAGACGAAACACCACTCTCCACCACACGAGCAAGTGATGTGGTTGCACGCATCCTGCAGAATACCTAGGCGACCACAGAATGGGCAGCCTTTGAACCGGTTGTCTTTGCTGTAATCTTTGTTGGTTTCGACCTTCTTTGGCTTACAATCGTGAGCATAGCTCGGTGTGTTGGTGTCCTATTGCGATGTTATTAGCAAAAAAAGATCGCTAATAAGAGATAGTCCTCGATAGATTCCTAACGATGTCCGATTTTAACATCGCCAGAATCTCATCAATATCGGGATGGAACTGGGCGGCATTAACTCGTTTTGAGGTTTTTGGAAGTCCCGTCCAAGGAAAACCAAATTAACGGACTTACCTGTGGCTGGACTAATTGCGTGCACACGATACACGTGCTCTGAGAGCAATTCTTGCATCGCGCGACCGTGATTTGCCGCTCGTTGTGGTCTTCGTATGACTCAGGGGGGAGAAAGGTATTATCTTTCGAACAATACCGACGAAGACGAGGGTCGGTTTGGTATTCATGGGTCTTCTCGAGATACCGCGCAACCAGGTCTCCCTTCAGAACATGTTGATAATCCGCGATTTCAATCCTCATATAGCAGCATTTCGGAGGGTACAGTGACTGCATTTCCATGGCATTTTCAAAGTACTGCGGCAAACAGCCCTCGCGGCACACGTAATGACGACCACACGGCAGCTCTTCGACTTCTCCTAACGATACCTTGTCATTGCATAGAACGCATTCCTCCTTCCGGGCTCGGAATCCTGCAAGGCCGGGATCCAACGGTTGCACTGGCGTGCCGTCGGACATTTTGGCAGTCCAGCAGGCGTGGCAGATTTGTGTATGTTGAGGTAAACGCTCGTGGTCGAGATTTTGTGAGTTTATCTGAGGGTTGCGAGACTGGTATTTGGGTATGCGGTCTTGCTGTTGCGATGTGGGCTTTTGTGCGTTTTACATACGGACGCGCTGAAGTTTATCGTCTAGGCAGCTGTTGGAGAACAAAGCGTTTATCTCGTTCGACAACACGTCGCTGTGAGTGGCATAAGGTGTTGACGTCAAAATTATCAAGAATGGACTTCTGGGGGGACGCCGCCAAGACTGATGATGGTGAGAGGTGACATACCTAGGTAGTAAGAAGATTGATTCCTCTAGCAGGTGTTTATCACGAGACTGGTGGAGTAAGTGAGTAACAGTGGCAGGTCATATAAAGCCATATATGTCACATGGTCTTCTTACAAGCAGAAGCAGATTATCATCCTTGACTGAAGATCGATTTCGTTGGAATTCTGGCAACCCTAGAAACGATTGTCGCCAGAAATTTAGCGATATCCATCTTGAATTGAGAGCCTTCATTTCATGATACGACATGGAAAGGCGAACGACGGTAAATGGAGACATGAAATTGTGGCCTTTCTTTCATCATCATGCCCCGTCCGATCAGGCTGGCATTCTATTGCCTTTGCGGTGGCCGCTGAGATTTCGACAAAGCGAAAAAGAAAGATTCGATGGTCTCACCTTGTACATCTGATTCCAGGCTACCTGAAAAGCTGGAAATTGGAGAGACGACTTGGTTGACAAGGCCTATAACATTGTTTATCTCGCTGTTTTATATTAAACCCGAGTACTTACATCATCACGTCCTAACAGGTGTGCTTGATCTGTACAATGGGTAGCTATTAAAAGCACCAAACGCCAGCTATTCGCTCCCAGTATCAAATCCTAGACAAATCCGTAGAAAGATACCTCGGACAACATCCATCATATCTCGATGATCAAGCAAACATCTTACCACAGGAATACAGGAGCTTCAGCGGCCTCCCCATTCTGGACTTCACCTTCGACTTCACCAACCACATCAGCACCTGGCCAATTCAATAGGGCGTTTCCTGCGAAGTCTTGGGCGCAGTCTCCACAAGCCTCGACGTTGCAATTGGTGCAGACCATGGCGTATTCCTCGCAGGTCAATGTGCAAGCCTTGCAGAGGTTTCCGGGGTTGGCAAGGTCCCAATTGTGCTGGCATTGGATTTGGGCTGCTGTTGGCGGTTGTGGTCCATCGAGATCGTTTTCGGTGTCCAAGCCAGCTTCGTGGAGTGCAATGGCATTGGCATCTATCGGGGCATCTGCCCAGCCCAAGCCAGCTCCGGCGTCCAAGCCATCGTTCTCGACATTTTGGTCGGGACCGATGTTCATGCCAGCGCCATTCTGGCCATCCAAATCCTCAGCATGAACCAAGGCATCATGGTTGAGCTCTTGCTGCTCGTTGTCGGCCTCGGCTTCACCCCAACGGTCATTGTTGGCTACAGGTGCAGGTGGTGCCCACTGGTTGTCCAGGTCGCCCCAGTTTCCAGCGCCAGCTTGAGCGTCGACGTTTGGTGGCGGAGGGTTCTGATCGAAGTCGTCTTCGTCCTCAAGTTCTTCATCATCTCCATGGAATTGTCCACCCCAACCTCCGCGCCCGCCACGGCCACCGCGAAAACCACCACGACCACGACCACGACCACGACCACGTCTACGACCACCGCCACGAGCGTGATGGCCTCCATTGAAACCGGGGAATCGAATAGCCAGCAGGTCTTCGAAATTGTCCGTCTCATGGATTATGCCCGCTTCTCGTTCTGAAATAAACATGATCATGGCAGCTTCCTCGAAGTTCTCGTCGTCGAGGTCCAGGAAACCAGCAGGTCGAGGAGCCGACGCATACAGAAGATCGCGTTCGCGGCGGGCGAAATCAGTGACCTTGTTGCCGTCACGGTCGAAGCCAGCCACATCGAAACCATCTCGATTGAATCCTTGTCGGTCGACACCCGTGTCGCGATGAAAGCCGTTCTCGTCGTAGCCTTCAGAGTCATAGACAGGGTCCTTGGTAAACAAGTCAGCCAAGCATCGAAGCGCTAGGAGAATTATACATACGTTGTATTGTCCACACCCTTCGTGGTCATAGCCACCGCTCCACTTCCGAAGACAGATGAAGCACCATTCTTCTCCACAATCACAGGTCACATGGTTGCAACCTTCATCGAGAAGACCTGGACGCTTGCAGTATGGGCAGTATTTGAAACGAGCCTGCGCGGAATAGTCCTTGTTCAGCTTCAGGACGGTGGATTCGCACTCATGTGATGTAGCCTTGAAAACGATCTTGGTACAAAACACACATGTGCTGCGATTACAGGTGGGACAATCGGCGGTCGTAATCTTGTTTTCCTCATCCCGCTCGTACGACTCAGGATTTAGGAAAGCCTTGCAGTCGTCTGAGCCACAGTATCGGCGGAAGCGCTTATCCATATGGTATTCCTGGAGCTTGGCATCATACCGGGCCATCAAGTCAGGATGTGAAATGGCAAGCAAGTGTGCAAAGTCCTCTATTCTGAGAGGGCCAATCAGGTCGCAACATTTCGGTGGATAGCACGACTCCTGCTGGATTGCTTGCTCGAATGGGTCTGCGATGCAGTCGTGGCATAGCCAATGATCACCACAACCAAGTTGAAGCACTTTGGAATGAATAACATCATCAGTGCAGATGTAGCATTGCTGAGTGCCGAACTGAAGATCGTTCAAGTCGGCCACCGCTTGAGCGTCGCGGTATTCGGCTGCCATTACAGAGCCCTCAAAGTCTCCGCCCTGACCTTCGGTTTGGCCAATCGTCTGTTGCTCTTCCACGCCTTCCTCGACCAAGTCATTGAACCGCATAGCTAGGAGCTCGGCATCCTCAGGACCGAGCTCGACTACCACCTCCTGGTCAGGGACGTCTTCGTCTGATTCACCGCCAGGAATCGAGGTTGGCGCTGGCACATCATCCGGAACCTGGGTCGCGTCCTGGGTTCCTTGTTCAGCTGCAGTGGTGTCGTCGGTATTCCTACGCATGTCGCTCTCGTCCCTGACCTGCTGTTCCTCATGCTCCATGGTTAAACAGACGTTGCGAAGACCTAGTACCACGTCAGTTGAGCAGTCCACCAGCGTTATTTCCCATCGATTTCGCTCAGTGTCACTCACCTGTTCAATTTAATATGTACCTGTTGTCTCGACCAAGAAAAGTCAAAAACGTCTAGTAGGGGGTGTGGGAAAAATCGACAAGCAACGAATAATGCTGTTGGTATCGCTTTGGTATTGCTTTTGGTCAGAGAAGATTAATACAGGAAGATGTTTGAAGAAAGATGTTTGAGAGAAGACGACTCAACCCCCAAGACTTCAAGTTTAAAAGGAAATGGTAAGAGCTGTGTTTAAGTCAGTCCTGTCAGGTGCTCATGCACAAGGCTGTCGTGACTAAAAGTTTTCGGGCTCAGCCACTCCTGGAAAACATGTTCTCTGACAACACTGGATGTCTCGTCTACTGTGATAAGTTTATGTTGCAGGCCTTTTCCATTTTGGCAAACACAGTGCCGCCGCGTTGTACCAAAGAAGAGGCAAATAATCGTTGCAAGACTGATAAGGCGCTATGGCTTGCTGCGTCTGAGACTAAAGCCGAGACTTCGATTGA
The DNA here is from genome assembly GCA_000738655.1 of Venturia pyrina ICMP 11032. NCBI lineage: Eukaryota > Fungi > Ascomycota > Dothideomycetes > Venturiales > Venturiaceae > Venturia > Venturia pyrina. Next base: position 536,579 of record JEMP01000023.1, on the reverse strand, counting down.
GGGAATTCCTTTCATAGCTTGGAGATTTCGGTTTCACTCTTCTTTGATGACAGACGAGTCTATCATCGTTAGCCGGGACTTATCGCTTCCAAACCACACCCAAAGAGATCACAATACGAAGGAGAACATTGGAAGTATTCAATAGTTCCTGAGATTTCGCTTGCACGATTTAATTTCTCGTTCCTACCAGCAAAATTCCAAGATTTCATCGACAATTTGGCTGTCGAGTACTACAATCTAATCTGTCAACTGTGCTATCTAGACAAAGAAAACATTGCCGAGGTAGGTCCACTGCCTATAAAGTAGGACTAGGTTTTAGCTCCTCTATACAACTCAAAAATCCATCGCAAAAATCCCCATCAAAAGACCCCCATCTCATTCCTCCTCCACAGGTAACCACCAAGCCTCCACCAAATCCTCCAGCCAAACCGCAAAGGCTCCAGCCCCACAACACGGCAAACTATAAACCACGATCCTACCCCTAAACAGGCTCGATATATACAATCTAGAACACGCCAAAACATCACCCTCCCACATCCACATCCCCGAGCCTACCCACCAAACCCATCCCCAAAACAGACTTCCACCACACCAAATCCAATAGTCCATATCAAGAGCACACCAATTCATCACGCACCCAAAATCCCCTCTATCCAACCACGCCTACGTATCTGACAACTCCAACCCCAAAAGCACGGAACCCCATTATACGACAACCATAAAGCGAATCCTCCCCTCCCCATCGCCGCGCACGGAACCGGGGATGTTGTGCTAGAGTGGTGGGATAATGGATATCGTGTTTTGGAAATGCGGGGGTGCTTGGGAGATGAGGGGATATTGAGATGGGGGTTTAAGTGGCTTTCGTGAGATATCTTTACTACTCCTGCGTTATGGGGGAGTTTGGAGAAGACGGTATAGGGGAGAGTGTTGTTACTGGATGAGGGATGTTGGGTAGTGATGGTGGTTGGGGTGGAGAAGGGAATGGGCTGGAGGTAGGGTCCCGAAAGTTTTTGGAGATTTGGATTTTGGGGGGTCCCTTGGTTCGAGGAGAGACGGGGGACGAGTTACAATCTACGGGTAGAGGACCGGGAAGTACGAGGACGTCATGAAGGGGATAGGGTTGTATTCCGTTGTCGCCTTAATAAACCTAGTATCTTACCATCATACCTCCACAAACAACAAAACAAGAACGCAACCCCCAACCCCCAAACACCAAAACCCAAAACCCAAAACCCATGAAATCTATTCATCCCACCACTCCTTGGCCACCCTCCTCCCACTCTCCCCACTAAATCTCACACTCTTCCCTTGCCCCCTCCTCTCCACATCTTCATAATACCGCCCCTGATTATCATAAGCCCTCTGCCGCGGCTGAAGCGCATGTCCCGGATGTCCCTGACACCCGCCCTTCCCTCGACATTCCCTCCCTCCCAAAGGACAAGGCGGGCTTCCATCGAAATTGGGCCGGTAGCTTGGGATGTCGGGGAAGGGATCGGAGGGGCGTAGGGGGGTTCGACGTGTTTGGGTCATTGGGCGGGAGGGGTGGGAGGTGTATTCGTAGTCGTGGCTTTCTCTTCTACTGTTGCTACTGCGGTTGCTGCGGCTGCGGTTGGGGCTGCGATTGCGATTGCGACTGGGGCTGGGGCTAGAGAAGCAAAGACCCATTCTGATTTTGGGTTTGGAAGCAGGGTTTGTAGGGACAGGGGATTTGACGATATGGGTATGAACTGTGGTATTTGTGATAATATCGTTGCTGAAGTGCTTCTTCTCCGTAAACTGGTGGACCGTGGTAACCGTAGCGAATGGTATTGTAAGATTCGTTATGGCGAGATTGTGATATACCCATTCTTGATTGCGTGGAATACTGTCAAGGAAGGAAGGAGTATTTTATCAATTCAAAAGGATGCCCAGGTGTGTCGCGTGGCGATGAGGCGTGTCGCGGTATAGAGATGATATGAAAAGCTGTGAAGGATACATTGTATCGGTGAGTGCAATTTGTGATCTTATAGATTCCATGATCAAACTTGGTTGCCTATGACTGCGATGGTGGTGAAGTGTGTCTGTGAGTCGGTGATGGTGCGGTGTGTGTGGTTCGTTGATTTGATAGCACATGATGTGTGCTTTGGCTGTGAATCAGCTAGAGCAAAGGTAAGTGATGAATCTATGAAATCGCAGACGCTGTAGTAATTTTAGTATGCCACCATCGACGAATGCGTCATGCTTATTCGAGGTCGTCTGCCGGTGAAATATTAATAAATGAGAATTGTACCTTTCCTGTACCTTCACCTTTTTGCCAAGCTCACCGAAAAACGGTAACGAGAAAACGCCGCCAAGAACACCTGCTGAGTTTTTGGGATGTGAAGCACGTGAGCAATTTCCCAAAAAGGAATCCTACCAATTTTGGCAACCACGAATTTACCAGGCTTGGGAATGATGACCTTGACGGGATAGATGTTACGTCTGTCCAGGTTTAAAAGACAAGGCAAATCAGCCGCCAACATTAACCCTTTCAAATCGACCCCATCTTTCAACCCTTTCGCCATGCAACCCTTGCCGCATGGACTTCACTTGGCTCAAAACATGGAGTTCACTTGGCTCAAAAGCGCGTTGACGTATAGCAAAGTGCAGATCTGTTCGCGCAGCCCATGTTTGTAGATCCGAACATGCCATGGAGACGGGAGGGTGTATTCCACACAATAGGCGAAGATGAGGCACGGCGAGAAGATGGATAAGTGCCGAGTAGGAGGCATGATACCATATCCGGAAGCGATGGCCATTCCGATGACGTTGTTCCCAGTAGACGGAGCTACCTCCGGACTCAGGCTGCGCGACCCTCGAGGGTAATCATGGAGAACGGGTAAGCCCGGTGTGACGGAATTGGCTCGTGAAAGAGAGACTATTGATTGTGCCTCAGCCGCTGAAAAGGGTTGATTGCTGCCTATCAATGTCAGTCACAGGCATGATGGATTTGGTGGAGCTGGTTGAGAGCACAATCGACGATGTGTATGCGCACGTACCACACCTGTACAATCAGCGTCGTTGTGGAAACAACGCGTAGGTTGTTGACCGGTCAAAGAGGTGGATCATCGAGTGCAATTTTCCGCGGTTGAGAATCTAGTTGTACCATGGAGCATACAAGCCATGCAGTTTTTCTTAACCGCCGTGAGATTTGTGAGCTCAAAGTGAGGTGGATTCAATTCGTAGAAGTGGGAAGTACTGGAAACTTGCCCGGGGTGTCTAAAAGAGAACTTTGGATGGTAGAAGATGGTGTTAACCAACCAACATAGAAAAGATGTGGAGATGTGGTGTATACACGGGAAATGGAGGTCAAGGCAAAACAGACTCGAATGACGGCATTACAACGGCAGTGAGGAAGAGTAGTTTGAGTTGATGATTGAATATAATGTGCACGCACGATATCAACGATTCCTCCCATCATGAGATATCAGTTCTCCCTCAAGTCGAAGGCAAATGATCCAAAACTCCATTCCCAAAATCCCAGACACCGAATTGCTCCCATGCAATGAGCCAACAAGTCGCTAAACCACGAATACCAAAGGAGAAGGATGGCACTACGAGTCGGTCGAGCTGACCGAGCTGCGGCTAGCGTTGGAGGACTCGTGCGTCAACGTTGAAGCTGTGCCTTGTGACCGTCTTCGGGCAGAGCTGGAAGCAGTTTCAAGTTGTTGCTTGGTGTGTTTGTGCATCAGCCTATACAGTGTTAGAACATATTAATATTGTGGAGTGAAATGGTACTTACTTGGCGTACTCTGACATGGCGTTGTCTGAGCTGTCGAATTCGTACTGACTGAAGTTTTGAGAGTTCGACATTGTGGGATCGGAAAATTCTTGGGAGTAAGTTTGAGGAGGAGAGACGGAACCCATGGTACTAGTAGGTATTTATGTGTGGTGGAGGTGGAGCCAAGTAAGCCTGGAGTAGATCACAAGGATACGTTGGTGATGGATGAGTTGTAGGGAGCAGTAGGAATTGACAAGGTGGATGAAGTTGTTTGGCTCGATGATATGGACTTTGGATATGGAGGTTGGAGAATGGGGATTGCTGGCTTTTAAACAGAACTGCTGGGTCATGGTCATACCAGCAGTTGTATAACCTTACCGAAGATGCAGCTTTCGCTATACCCTGAGGGTAAGCCGGTTCGGGACAAAGGTGCACGACAGAAAAGGTCCAAGCATGATTTTGCCGTTCTGATTCGAACCGGGGTCGTCTCCCTCAGAAACAGGGATCTGAAATCGTAGAATCGTCATTCGTCCAGAGGGGCAGCTTGGTGGAGTTGCTATAATAGCCTTGCAGATTCGGCGATCCTCAGGGTCCAAATGCCATTCCGAGTCCCTGCATGGCATTTGACGGCCTTGGCAGATGCTTCACAAGTTGACATATACAGTGCGAGTAGTATATATTGAACAATCTGGCCGTAGGATTGCCACAGTCCAGCCACAGGATTGCCACGGTCCAGCCACAGGATTGCCACGGCGAAGTGCAAAGGGTCTTGATGTTGATAGAGATTCAAACGGGCATAGTCTCACTCTCGACGCCTTCAGTGACGGCCTTCCTTCAGCTCACCCAGCGTCTCCCTCGACTCCTTCTCATCATATCTCCAAGCTGTAAACAGAGGCGGGATTCATCATCGACATGCACATTCCAGTGACGCAGGGTCAGGTTCGACTAATCGGAAATCCCATGTGGACCGTTGTGATGCTCGCAGATCCTCAAACAGTCTGTGGGTGACAAGAGCATCATTGTCGCCACAGATGATGCTTCTCTGCCGCTGTTTTGGGCCCGTTGGACCCTTTTCCACAAACTCCACCAACGCTTCGACCACACAACCTCAATATTGGTATACCAAGTACCAACCACTCCTGCTGTACCAACCACTTCGACTGTGTATGGCCAGGCGAGTGCTGATGTCCGATATGTAGCCATGGCAACTGTGTCTCCGAGGAGCTCTCCCGATACTGGTACAGCCGTCGTTCTCGGGCTCAAGATAGAACAAGTGATGGGATTGCTGATCTCGACCCGAGCGTAGGCCCCCTTTCCTCCCATATCCCGCCTTGCTTGGCTATCATCATCAGCATCATCAGCCTCATCGTCTACTCACAACATCGAGTGTCGTCATCAAGAAAGGCACGAATGTGGCACATACAAATCACCAGCTCAACAGTGTGTGGTAGCTCGCCATGACTATCCTCACTACTATATCCACGGCTTATACATGGTAGGAGCACTGTCTCGCCCAGCGCTAAGCACCATTAGCTGGAGTCAGTCTTTGCCGCTTGACGTCTTGTCGATGGATATTGGGCAGGCCGTGCTGGAAACCTCGATCCATATCTCCAACTAGGTGACAGTTCAGATGGCATGAGACGGCTCAGTCCAAAACAACAGCAGTGTACTGATGACGACAGAGATGGCCACAGACAAGTCAAGCCGCGTTTCACTCCTGCGCAAGAATCTCAACTCGACATGTTTGCTTTCGGGAATGGGACATGATGTTTTCAAACCCGTCTGACTTCGGCCGGGTATGACGTTTGCGGGTTAGGGGGCTTGAAAACGTTTCAGGGTCAAATCATCCCCTGTGGTCCGACTCCCACTCCGACACTCACCTTAGGAACATTTCCTTCCAGTGACAATTGCTCCGCTGACATGTTCCAACATACCTGACCACAACCTGTCCACACATGACTTCCCCAAAGCGGTAGGTGAGCTATCGTACACCCTCCTGGTACACCCAACCCGCTGCACAAAGTACTACGACCACAGTACACGATGCCATCAACAGTGCGTCATCTTACTTGTGCATCGACATCTTGCTCTCCTCTGCTGTTGAAACCTTGCGCAGGTTTCGGCACACCCACGACGTCATCCTGCTCCCCATTCTCAGCCTTACCATGTCACTAACAACGGCTGTCAGTCAGGCTGCCACAGCCGTCTGCATACTCGTTGTCCTGCTCTGCTCACTCATACGCACTGTGGTACCAATCCACAGCATTCCTGGCACTCTCCGGTGACATCTAGTTGGCCATACCACCGCTGGGACAAGCCTCTCCTCCTGCAGTGGATACACGGCAGAAGAGACACGGACAAATCACAGAGGGACAGGAGGGATCAACAGTTTTATGCAGCGCTGATCAACGACCATCGCAAGCGATCCAAGCGAGCACAACACACATGGTACAAGGCTTAGTAGTAACCAAGCAATGTGATTCTGCCTTCCATCAGCCAGCAGTGACAAACATCCCGTGGGTACCGATTTCTCCGCGATGATTTTTCTGGGTCCGAAACGGTTCGATTTCTCCGCATATTTGACAGGCGATCAATCTTTCCAGAATAAACTCGCTTCTCATACGTCAAGTTTTTGTCCGCGGGCACTGCGCTGATTACGCTGGCAAGGCTGAACAATATTTCGTGGTTTCATCGTTCAACAGCTGGCTGGTTTCTTGCATCATGGGGTTCGATCCCACATACCTTTCCAACGGCCAGATACGTGACGCTTATTCCTGGCCCTCAGCTACAACCAAAATCTCACAATAATATCTACCGATGCCGCTCCAACATCAGAACAGTGGAGAGACGACAATGAGTTCATAACCTACATACAACATGTCATATCATCACTAACCAAAATCTAGACCATCGAACTCACAAATTCAATATCAAATCTGTACAGCTGTCGGAAGTTTCATCCCAATTAAAGATATTCGCCTTCCCCACCCAAATCCACCATCCACTACAGACCACCAGTAAAGACGAGTCTGGAAGAAAATCCCACTTTGCAACAAAACGAGGGAGACTCGTTCGGGTCAGCGGCCATGAGAAGGCTGCTGAATTACAAACCCTACCCGAAGAACTGGCATTCTATTCATCATGTAGTGCGACACAGGATAGAAGCAAAACACATCCAGCCCTTGGTGCTGCACAAAGTAAAACCTAGACTGCCATGTACATCAAAAACTCAAACGTGCAAAGGGATAGATAGTAATGTCCTAGCCTAGAAAGGACGGAAAATAGTATGGTAACCTCCCTCTCAACGATCTATGCCAACGCCGCTGTACAGATCCCGCCCTTGAAAAACTCAGTCTGAATACGACCTGGATTTAAATAAACTGGACCTGGCCACCCCCAACGACGGTTCCGCCGACGACGTTCCCATTCCCATCGGTTTTTGTCCTTGCCTTGGCCTGGAAGTGCAGCTCTCCATCAGCTTTCATCAGAAAGACTTCAATGACGAATTCCATCAGATAACTCCAGGTCTCGTTGAGTTCTTCATGGCGTCCGTCATCGAGCTGGTCCTCCTTTCGTGGCTCAGCCCCAGTCTTTCCCTTGCCTTTCTTCTTATTATTGCCGTCTTTCCTTTTAGACGGGGTCAATATCCTCCTCCTCTTCTTCTTGTTGCAGACCGGAGGCTCAGCGGTGAGTTGTCTCTGTTTCGTACATATTGATTCGTCTTCATAATTAATTTTCCCAAAATTCATCCACATGCGGCCAACATGTTGTGAAGTGGCGCTCTCGCCCAAAGCACTTTCCTTGTACCGAGGAGCATCGTCAGCATTGGAGACGTACAGGTCGAGACCGAAATCGAGATTGTTTTGATCCGGTGTGAAAATGTAGGAGAGATTTCGGATCACTTTTCGTTCGGTGATTGGCTCGCCCTGTAGATGAAGTTAGTCAAAACCATTTCGACAACGACAGATATCGATAAATTTCTGGCAAGCTTAAAGATAACACTGCCCGTACATCAGCGGTATCGATTTCAAGTCGGTAAAGTTCAGATCTGAAGCTGATGCTGTAATTCCTGTAGGCGAGAGTCACAGGAGAGAGTGGACTTACTTTAGCAACTGACCATATGAGACGATCTTTACAAAGACCCCCCAACGAGTTTTCGCCTCTCCAGCCAGAGTCATATTTTTTCTCTTCAGGATCGACCCCCTCTTCGAAAGTCCAATGCAAGCATACGCCGTAGTGACGACGACTGAATCTTTCAGACACTTCAACTCCAGAGACTGCTTGGAAAGCTGCACCTTTTGCGATGGCCATTTGGGGTTGGAACGGACGGAATACCTCTTTAATACCATCAATGGCAGCCAGCCTGATGCGCTTGGAAAGATACTTCGAGTTACCAAACCCACCAACAGTGGCAATAGTGTTGATCTTGGTACCCTCAGGCATAATCTCATTGCCTGAGGTTATCTGCTCCATGAGAAGATTGATGACCATCTGGACAGGGCGAGAAAACAAAGATTCCATGACCGCCTTCGATATAATGACATTGCTCTCTGCGTAATCGTAAGGTAGTCCATGTGCGACGTCTTTCATAGCCAGGCGAACGAGATACTCGGGTTCTTTCTTGCCAGGCCGACTGCTTTCTGTACCGAAGATAGATTTCTGCTCCTCGAATTGATTCATGAGGACCGATCCAGGTCGTGTCTTGGCATCGTCGATATTGTTGAAGCTGTCGCCAAACGTCTTCGACAACCAGCCGAGCAGGGCGCGGTTGATAGCAGTACTTCCGAATTTACCACCGAGTCCTGGTACAAGCTCTCGAATCCGGAGTGGAGAAATGGCATCGATATAGTAAACGACGATGTCGATTGTACCTCCCCCTGCATCGCAAACTACGACTATAAAGCTGTTAGCGGGTATTGCGTAAGCCATCAAGGATACTAACCAGCATCGCCTGGACTAATCTTTCCTTGTTCAAGCATTTCAGTTATGACAGCGATGGCGGCTGCTTCGGGCTCGGAGATGGAACGTATCTCGTGATCCTGGCCGAATCTAAAGAACCCATTTCGACTTCCTGCCATCTTTGCCGATGCGATGGTGTCGCGCTTCGCTTTGTCCGACCATGTAGCCGGATGTGTGATCCAGAAATTCAGAGGATGGTTCTGAAGAATATAACCGAGGCCGTCCGCGTCGAACTGGGCCTTGATATGAGAAAAGATTTCGGAAAGATAATCGGTGGTAATGACTACAGCGCTTTTCCCCAGTTTTTTCATACGATCACCAAGTTCCCGTATTGTAGGATCGTCATAAACCGTCGACTTTGCCTTCTCATCGAGATCAAGTTTAAAAAACGCAGCAGTGTGCTGGGCGCCAGGTTTTACCTCGAAACCCACATCTTCGATTTGGTATTCAATGTGTTTTTCATCGATTCGGTTTTCCTGATATGAGAGAACGGTAGGAACTTTTGATGCTGTTCTGTTGCCCCCACTTGGCCAATTTTCGATAAATCGTACGCACTCGAGCTTGAGCTTAGTTGAGTCCATCCAGGCAACACCTAATGGAATGTTAAGTCAGCGGCTCGAGATATTGGGGCACAATGGGCTATTCGGATTGAGAAACAGCGGCCGGAATCGGCATACCAAGTTACTTACCAGTATATGTCGTCCCGAAGTCGATCCCAATGTGGTACTTAGGGCCAACTTTCTCACCGCTTCTCAACTTGGATCCTTCTTGGCCCATCATGTTAAGTCAGTGGGGTCACTTGGAGGTGCCTTGATTGCTTGAATGCTAGGTATTTCGTAAGTGAAGTGTGGGTTCAAGAGATCGTGGTAAGTATAAGGTAGGTTGGAGATGACCCGACGCTCACTGAGACTTAATCGTCGAGTTGTGAGATTGCCGTGAAAGAAGTCTCCACGGAAGCCCCTCCGTGTTATTGATTGATCGGATGTCTGCTTGGAGAGAGAGTGACCCAACATTAGGATGCACGTGCCTACTTCAACACATTCAGATGTGTTGAAGAACGACCAAATTTTACCTCACAGACACAAGCAAATCCACCCTAAATCAACTCCAATACCACGATGAGAACATCCTTGTCCAAGGATCCTGCCACCATGTCCAAGCACGAAACAAGACCAGCGCCAAGGCGATCAGCTCGAAAGAAACCATCCACGGGTGCTCATGATGACGGGAGCCTTGACGAACTGGCGGACACAGATCATGGACGCGGTAATCGCGTAACGATAAAATTCGGATTGATCAAATTGACGCCTCAGTTACCAAAGAAAGGCGACCAGTCGTCTCAGCAATCCGAACGACGAAGACCCGTGAAATTTGGTGCTAGTATCGAAGCTGAAAAACACGAGTCGAAAGAAGATACCAATGTTGAAGACACGCCAGGACCTGGCACGCATCGAGAACCTGAGCCCTCTTTAGCCAGAGAAGAGGCCAATACAGGCGTGCCGGTATGCGATGACGACGAGAAGAAAAGATTGCGAGCCGAAAATATCGCCTTGAAGACTCAACTCTCCGAAGGGGAGGCAAGGCTCAGTTGGTATCGCGAAAAAGTTGCTCAATTACAGCCAACAAATGCCTGGCCTGCCACGGAAGATACTGAAATGGAACGCGATCTCAACATCTTGGAAACAAGAATCCGACAGTTCTGTCGCGAATATGCAAGCAAATCAATCGGAAAGCGGTCGTTGCGAAAAATGTTCTTCAGAGAAGGTGAAGCCGAGGAATCGAGAAGGATAGGGGAAGTCGACGAGATGCTGAGGAAGGAAATATGGGCGAATTTTCGGGAGATAAAACATAAAAAGATGGCTCCGTGGCTCTTACTCTCGTCATGGCTAAACCGATATATCTGCAACGAGATGATTATGAAGCCTTTTTGGTTCGTGGGCAGTTATGCTCCCAAAGAGTATCAACATGCCGATCTGGTTCTTCACCGCGTACACATAGACCTTCTCAGCGGTAAGCAAAACATCTTCGCATCAATCCAAATAACATATACTAACTTTGATAGCCTACGGAGAAGATTCTAAGGAGATTCATGTGCTGCGATCAGACCTGTTACGATTGATTGAGGTAACAAGAGCACAGGATTTGCCGCAAGGAGTCGATTTGATGAAGTCAACAACCTCAGCAACCAAACTGATAGCGCGCATGAGACTGGCAACGAATTTCTTGTCGTCGGCTGGAGACATGGTGCCAGGATATATGGCAGGAGTTGATAACGCAGAGGTGCATGAGGAACTGATGGCTATTTTGCAAATAGCCGCGTCCATTTGTTCCAAAATTCATACACAAAGGAATGGGTTTGAATGTGGAGGGATCATGGAGCTACCTAATACTTTCAGTCATGATTCTCGGGAAATGGAGGCGCATGGTTTGCACACGGCGATTTTGTCGGACGATCCGAAAGCTATGGATGGGAAGCGTGTTCTTCTCGTTACGCAGCCAAGAGTCCGTCTTATTGGAAGAGCCGATGGATCTAACTATGGTGGTGAGCCCAGGATGGTAAAGAAAGCCATAGTTTGGTTGGGATGAAGTGATGAAACTCGGTTCAAAAAGTTGTGGCTGGAAGGAAAAATGAGGTTGGACACAAGTCCCAGTGATCTGGATGATGTGGGAACATCCAAGAACAGTCTCCCTTGAGCCATAGCTGTGATTGAAATTTTCGAGTTTGTGGTTTGGTGTAAGAGAGACGGAGGATCCATCACGGTCACGGTTCAATTTGGCCGAGATTCGAGCCCACCTCATGGACCCTGCTTTTTGAATGCCATCATCACTCTATACCGGATTAGGAACGTCTACTTTGAACCTCCCTCCCCTCCAAGCTTGACTATCACTGAGGACATACGACCACCTCTCAAGACGTCTACACTATTCTCAATAGCCTGGCCTTCCAATTGCCTCGAGACTACCATTGAACGAAGCCAGAGACACCAGGCATCTCCCCCGCCTCGAACCTCCATCACGAGGTGCTCATACTCGATATTATACTCAATTCACCACCACCACAGCCATGTCAGGAACACCAGTGCCCTCGTCCTTCGACGAAGATGAGTGCGTTCTTACCCCTCCCATTCCCTCACCATCTAGCAACCCATTCCACTTGTCAAGACCAAATCTCGCTGACAATCCCCACTAGAGACTTCCACTCCGAATCCCGCCTTCAAATAATAACTCGCCGTCTAAAACAAGAACCGCTCGTCCCCCTCGGTTGCATGCTTACAGTCTTTGCCCTACTGGGTGCTACGCGGGCCATGCGCAAAAATGACCACCACACGGCAAACAAAATGTTCCGTCGCCGAATATACGCCCAAGGCTTCACCGTCGCCGCCCTAGTAGTCGGAAGCTCGTATTGGAAGGGGGACAGGGAGAAGAGGAAGGAATTCGATAAAGTGGAGGGTGAGAGACGGCGGGTAGAGAAGAGGGAAAGATGGTTGAAGGAATTGGAAGTGAGGGATGAGGAGGATAAAGCGTTAAGGAGGGAGGCTGAACGGAGGGGGGCGAGAAAGGCAGAGAGGCGGGAGGAGCTTGAACGGAAAGAATTGGAAAAGGAGGGCAGTGAGAGTCCTGTTAAGCCTGTGACGGAGGCGGCCAAGGATCTTTCTTGGGGGAAAGGAAAGTAGATTGTATTTTGGAGAGTTTGTAGGAGTATCGTATTGGATGGCTTATAGCAAGGCAAGCAGCCTCCGCTTGTATATATCGTGGCCGAAAATGGAAGTCACATTGTAAATCACCTGTGATAGTAAAGTATCAGTACTTTGCACTCAATTGTCACCATCTTCTTCTTCTCTATATTCTTTAACAATTTTCCATTTCAAACATCCGCTCCGCTCCCAACCTCTCTCCAAAATCACTCATCCAGCACGCTCTTTTACACTCCCCCTATCCCTAAAACAGCTTTCCCTGACTCCTACTGATTCAAGGGGAAAATCTGCAAAAAAATCTCAATACAAGCCACCCATAACATCTCCATGGAGTAACCAAATCCAAATCCAAATCCAAATCCAAATCCAAAACGTCTTCAAGAACAAGAACCTCTACTAGGTACTGCATAAACGCCACCATCATATCATAATTCGATAGAAAAGTCACGATTCCAATCAATCTCCCGAATGAATACTAAAAGTTAATCCTCTATTCTCTACTTTCGTCGCCATTTTCGTTCCCATCATCCATATCCTGACAGCAGAGTTTGACACAAAGAGACATCATCCCCTGTTCACTACCTTACATCATGTGGCTCACGCCAGTCACCGAGTTCTGCGTCATCACCCTATGTATGCTCAATCAACGTCCAGCTCTTCGAAGAACACATTCAATGAAAGACAGATCGTCTAGGCTTTACCTTGGTCTAAACCCACAGTATGCAATACGCAGCGAACTGAAAAATATCGCAAAAGTGATTAAAACGTTTACTTCAGACGGAAAGTCGTGTTATCTTTATTTGTGGACATAAAGCGACCACAATAAGCGCGGCAAGCGTTGAACGTGAAGATTAGGTAGTGTATTCATTGTGTCAAAAAAAGTCCCAAGACCAGCCAACCAGCACCACCCTAAGCTCCCAAGGAGACGTAATGAAACAGGCAACGGAAAAACAGCAAGCAGCAGCGACGAGCCGGAGCCTCTTCCCTTTCTAATCCATCCTTGTCCGGCTCAGCTCGCTGGCGGCTGATATACAAATACGCAATGCAAGATCCAATTGATATCATATTCTCTCCTCTTCCTGTTCCCAATGCGTCATTCTCTCAAGCCCGATAATCGCCTAGCAGTTGCACCCTCCAGCTTGCGTGTTGTTCGTCTCCGGCCTCAGATCCACGCCGGGTCGCTGTGCGGCCGAGCGCATGCTTCGAGGTCCAGCCTGGTCAAGGGGCAGCTTCTTCGCTATTGCAGTAAATAACTCTTTGACATTTTCGGCCGTCTTTGCGGACGTCTCGAAGAATAGAAGCCCTGCTTCTTGGGCGTATTGTTGAGCATCAGCGGTCGTGATGGCACGCTTGTCCGGGCTCTCGGTGACAAGATCGAGCTTGTTACCTGCTAGGGCGATAATAATGTTCTCGTTTGCCTGTCTCTGTAGTTCTTTTACCCATGCCTTTGCTTTATCTAGGGAGGACTATTGCGTATGTTAGGGCATGTGATGTGCAGTTGCCTGGATGTCCACGTACAGCTTGTGTGATGTCGTAGACGACTACGGCGCAGTTTGCGTTTCTATAGTACATAGGAGCCAGCGACTTGTAGCGTTCTTGTCCAGCGGTATCCCATATCTCGAACTTAACGGTTGTGGATTCGTCCAAGGCGATTGTCTGAGTAAGGAAAGCGGCGCCGATGGTTGATTCTCTGTAGTCATCGAATTGGTCCTAAACAAATATCAGAACTGGTCATGCAGAGGACAAGATACTGCCGGTACTCACTTTAACGAATCGCAATACTAAAGAACTCTGGGGTAATTGTTAGTACACATGCAGGCTTCCTTCGGCGAGATAGAGAGCACCGACCTTGCCAACTGCCGATTCACCTGTGTTCGACTATCAGTAATGGTTGTGTGTGACGTTTTCGCTTGATAACAACATACCGAGTAGCACCAGCTTGAACTGAGCAAAGCGCGAGTTTCCTCCTGGTCTGCCGCCTGGTTGGATGCGAGTTGCCATGATGGCGTTGGGAGAGATGCAGAGCTGGAGTTGTGGTTGTTGGTGCAGAAGCGGTCGGTATTGGTGATGGAGGTATGGAACAAGTGGATAGATGTCCTGTCGGCGTTGGTGGTGGTAGTGGTGGTGGTGTTGTGGTTGATGAAGTACTGCTGAGTAGTAAAGACCAAGGGCAAGATATCACGTTCGCTCATTGGCAAGCCACGATTTATGACGCGAAGCTTAACATCGATCCCTGTATCGCCAGGACTTACCAACACCTGGACTGATCGCGGTATCGAACAAACTCCCTAATAATACATAATCGAACGAGTCACCGACGCCATACTCTTCATCCCTCCGACTCCCACCCTATACCCGTCATGGCCGCAGCGAGCCTCCCTTTCCGCGACATCAATGTCCACTCGTCGCCCTCGCATTATGCTTTCTCCTCGCCTTCCACGCCCAATGCGCCTACACTCGTGATCGACCGTCCTACTGGAGACATAAGGCTGAATGATGGCAAGCTTCTAGGGACACGAAGAGTGTCTAGCATAGCTGGTATACTTGGAATTATCAGTTTGCGCCTGGGTATATAAATCCCTCATCGCTTTTGAATCATGGCTCATACCATCAGACAAATACATCGTGGTCATTACGAAAGCCCAGCCGATGGGGCGGCTCAAGGGACATATGATATACAAGATTGTCGCGACCGAGTTTCTGCCCCTGAGAGAGGGCTCATTGCGCGACCCAGATGAGGAAACCTACTTGACGCTGCTCAAGAAACTCATCAAGACCGGACCCATGTACTTTTCCTACTCATTTGATGTTACCAACACCTTTCAGCGCCAATCTGAGGCAAACGCTACTATACCAATCTGGA
Organism: Venturia pyrina ICMP 11032; assembly: GCA_000738655.1. Classification (NCBI taxonomy): domain Eukaryota; kingdom Fungi; phylum Ascomycota; class Dothideomycetes; order Venturiales; family Venturiaceae; genus Venturia; species Venturia pyrina. Next base: position 521,323 of record JEMP01000023.1, on the reverse strand, counting down.
AACGCGCAGACGACCGCTTCTTCTGGAACAGATTCCTCTCCTCAGATCTGATCGATTTCAGATCTGGAAAGAGTACATTCGGTCAGCATGGCGAACAGCCAGCGGTGGACCCGTTCATCCTGCCAGTCATGTTTGGCATGCTCAGGATCACCAACACGTCAATTAAAGGCAACCCTCTCACATTTGTACTCATTACACGTCGATCGCGGCTTCGCGCTGGAACCAGATACTTCTCGAGAGGCATCGACGAGAATGGAAACGTCTCAAACTTCAACGAAACGGAACAGACAATCATCATAAATGACGACGCATCGAAGGGGCCTATCAGCTATGCGCCAGATGCGGGAATGAAGAACGGCAATATTGGAGGCCGCGAGGCACAAGTTTTGTCTTACGTGCAGACTCGGGGCAGTGTTCCTGTATACTGGGCAGAGGTCAACACGTTGCACTACACGCCAAAGTTGCAGGTGCGTAATGTTGAGACCGCCGTGTTAGCAGCCAAACGCCACTTTGACCAGCAGATCCGACTGTATGGTGAGAACTACCTCGTCAATCTTGTTAATCAAAAAGGTCGCGAGAAGCGCGTCAAAGACGCATACGAACAGATGGTACACTTGTTGGTCTCTTCTCCAACAGGGGACCTCCAAGGTGACTCGAGAAGCGCAGAGGCTATGACTGCGATTGAATCAAAGGAGAGCAGGTCTGAGTTCGACCGTCTTCACTATGTCTATTTTGATTTCCACAACGAGACAAAGGGACTCCAGTGGCACCGAGCCCAACTTCTCATGCAACAGCTCCAAAGCGGCGTCAACAAGGGTGGCTACTTCCGAGGCGTTGACATGCCTGGCCACGAAGGCAGAACAGAAATTCGCAGTAAGCAAGATTGCGTTGTGCGGACAAACTGCATGGACTGCCTGGATCGTACAAACGTTGTCCAAAGCATGCTAGGAAGATATATCCTCAATCGTATGCTGATCGATCTCGGACTGCTGCGCGAGGGCGAAAATGCGTCAGATGACCAAGCCTTTGAGCATCTCTTCCGCAACGTATGGGCAGACAATGCAGATGTCGTTAGCAAGAGCTATTCCGGCACAGGTGCACTGAAGACCGATTTCACGAGGACTGGCAACCGAACCAGGCGTGGCGCACTCATGGATCTATCGAACTCTATCACACGATACCTCAAGAACAACTTTGCTGACGGACCGCGACAAGATGGCTTCGATCTGTTTTTAGGCGCACATCTTCCTGCCCAAGGCGGCTCTTCTACTTTTGTGGACAAACGCCCTCTCATTATTCAGAGCATACCGTACCTTCTTTTGGGCAGCACGTTCCTCGTTTTCGTCGGCTCCTTGGCACGCCGGGAGCCTGATGCGGTTATTTGGCCTTTCAGGCTTCTCATGATATTCGCATTGGTCGTCGGTATGGCGAGCGGTTACTTTGTCTTTACCCATGGAGCATTATACGTAGGCTTATCACTCTTCTCTTTTAACTTTCAAGGTACTGACTATTAATAGGTAAACTGGCCAAAACTCAACCCACGACCTTGGGCAATAGAAGCGTACGAAGATGCTCTTGGTCGCGCGCGGCAGGAACCAGTTATTGGAGCCTTCGTCAAGACTCATGAACGAGGGAAAAGTGAAGCAAGATTAGGTTTCATGGAGGAGGGCAAGAAAAGAATTGAGTGAAGTACGTGTGCTAATTATTTTTTGCTTCTTAAAAGATATCCACACACGCACCGTGAGTACCTAGTCTGCGAGTGGAGTGTTGCACTGGAACTTTGAATTGTAGTATAGCGCTGGCGCGCACTAGATGGATTACACTAATAGCATTGCTTGCGATTTCACCTACCGATGCCAGTCCAGGTCGAACCAATCCGCATATTGATCGCGAGAACCGTGGAGTCGTAATGAAGAATAGGGTTATCAGAATACGGGTAGGAGGCTCGACAGTGTATGATCGGCTCTTCCGCTACTGCCCGTTGATGTATGCGGCAAAGCCCTCAATTCGCGTTCCGGCATCCGAAATCAGGATCTCCGCACTGGCATATCCTTCCCGTCGTTTACTTCGCCCTCTACACAGTACAGAGAAATTGTCTGGGGAGATTTACGATGTACCCAATCAAGAACTGCTGATGACTCTGAGGTGTTCGCTTACTATACTGTATTGTGGAGGAGGGCCATTAAGACGGGAGCCTCGTTTTCGGGGGGCACGGCTGATATACGAACACCGGCTCCATATAAACATTGAAATATGGCATTATGAGCCCGTTTGTGAATGTTTGGCAATAGCACATTATTGTTCTGGTAACGGCGAAAATGAAGGCTGCGACTTTTCTCTTCTCGGGGCTGCTGGCGGTTCTTGCGGCTCCAACTGTACTTGGTAAGTGTTCCCATCCGTGGATGTACATTCCAAAACCACGTCGCTATCAGTGAGTAGAAAAGCGTTCGATGTGCAAAATCTCAAGGCTCCGACTATGCTGATGCGGATACGTTTAATTGACCTCAACTCGATCGCTGTCAACACTAACAATTTCTCTTCTTAGAACGTCGTCAAGTCCCCAACGGACTCGCCGGCCTCCTTTCATCAGGTGCAACAGCCCTCCTCAAAGAAATGGCTCCCTTCAAAACCGAATTCGCACCCTCAACAATCAAACGTCCAGGAGCCGAACGCATCAAGATCTTTTACGGCCCTGTTGAGCTCTTGGGCGCAAACGTACCACGCTTATGGAATCCACTTCGCATGGATCCAAAGGGTAATATGTGGACGAATATGGCTGGGGGTTTACCGAGTGATATTACCGTGTTGAGTGCGAATACGACGTTGCAGTATGAGGATGGAAGTAATGCAGGGCTGGATACAGGGGTTTATAATCACCACGTCATGTTTGTGGATGTGACGAGGAGTAGTAATGATCCTCTTGTTTGTGTTAGTCCTCCCGGGCCTGCAGTGGGAAGGAGTGTGAATGATGGGCCAGGTGGTGGTGGGCATGGAGGGATGAATATGGGTGGTGCTGGGAAACCGGCTAGTGTGCCCTTTTCTGTGTTTATGGGGACGAGTTCTGATAGCGGGACGGCGACGGCGACGTCTTTTTCGACGCCGGATGGCATGTTTAATTCTGTATGTTTTTTTTTTCTTTCCAATCTTTCACTACCGCCCAGCCAACTCCACTTACCCTGATTCTCGGTTACACAACAGCTAGCTAATGTAGAGCAAGGGCTACTACCTCACACCGAAGACCAAAATCATTATGACTGGTGAAGTAGTGAACTACATCAATGACACGAAGAAGATCTTCGCAGTCAGCGATATGGAATATGTTCCTGGTAAACCGAAGGGAATGCTGGAAACGGAGATAATGATTGCGTCTGTGACGCAGTGTGATAAGGGCCAAAACTTGAAGGCACCGGTAGGGAAGACAAAGTTTGGATATACGAGTAAGGAGATGACTGTTACGGGAGACGGGTGGATTTTGACGAGGAGAGGGCGTAAGTCTTAACTTTTTTCCTTCGGCATTATATCCTATCTGTACCCTCCCAAGTAGTAGAGAAGTGGACAAGAGGAGTTGCTAACCATTCAACCCTGCCCAAAACAGACCTCCACGACGGCGGCACAACAGTATCCATGCTCCTCAACAACGCTTCCATTTGCGATAGCAACGCTGTTTACGGCATCAACGGGCAAACGCTCAAAAACGCCGATGGAACTCAGTGGGCGACTGTTGGTGCTATGAGTGAATGCAGTACCCCTACGCGGGTGAAGAAGGGGGATAGGGTTGTTATTGATGCGCAGTATGATCTTGATTTGCATCCGGCGAGGAAACATATTGGGGGTGGGATGGCCGAGGAGATGGGGTTGATGAGTTTTTTGTTTGCCAAGGATCCCGAGGGGAGGGGGGGAGAGGTGCCGGTTTAGATGATGGGAGAAAGGGGATAGGTGATGTTTGAAGGGGTGGGGGGACCATGTGGGGGTTTTGGAATGGCATTTTTCCTTCCTGAGCGTGTCCATCTGATTGGGACATTGAGATGTTATATTGTACGTTCCATGATTATGATATGGCACTGAGGTTCACAGAGAAAGTCTTACATATTACAGTCCCTAAAGCGTCGAATCCCAAGCGACTAGAAGAACCACGAAGGAAATGGCAATCTTGTCTCATCCTCGCTTTTCACTTCCACACGCTTATCATCGTATAAAGTCGTCCACTGGTGCAGTAAGTCGTCCACCTCGTCCCCTCTGTCAATTCCTGAAGTTTCAGATATGCCGCTTGATCTCGCGAAACCCATACGCCTTGTTTTCCTGTCATTATCAGAGTCATATCCATATCCGTAAGTCAAGCCGTCGTCACTATCCGAAGTAGGAGCACTTTCCCATCCTCCGTCAGTGTAAGAGTTGTGGGATACTGCGGCGGTCTTGAGAGCACTGCTGGCGGCCGAAGCCGTCGAACGAGCAGGATTTCCTGATTGGTGCCATGACAATGCTGCTGCTGTCGCCCCAATCCCTTGAAGAACTGCTGACAATTTTTCTTCTCCGTCGTCATGTTTGGCTTCCTCCCAGGAGAGACTTTGCGTCCTTTTCTTCTTATCTTTCTTTGACTTCTTGGAAGGTATTGCCCACTCGTCTTCCACATCATGCGTTGAATCCTTCTCTGAAGCAGACTGAGGCTCTACAAGTACGTCGTCGTCGTCATTGTCATCGTCTGCAGGCAGGGGAATATTCTCAGGAGATGTTTCAGTCGTGAAGTGTAAGTTCTTCTTACCCTTTTTACCTTTCCTCGATTGTGTGGTGAGCGCCGAGTCTTCATCTGGCTGCGGGAGTATAGGTTGTGGTTGCAGAAGGTGAAGCGATGCAGATCCATTGCCTTGCCTCCTTCGCTCTGTCTGTCGTTTTCCTTCGAATCCCGACGGATTTGTCATAGGAACAGGATATACTGGAACCGCTTCGTATGAGACCACTGTCACGCCAGCAACTCGTGCTGACCAAATCTCCCGCCTTTCTTCGCCCTCCCCTCCTCCCCGCCGCCCAGCATCAAACCTTGCCTGATCCGCCATTGTGACAGGAAAGACTGAAACCATCGATGGTTGCCCATTCGACATTTGGGTGGTGTCAAGGAACAACGCGTCCAAAATGACCTTGACCTCTTCATACTGGGCGTGTGCATTCTTATGAGCCAACGTAGCTGCACCATCATCGCCCATAGCTCTTGTGATAAGTTGGATGCTAAACAACAGTTCAGAAACCTGCTTTGAGCACTTCTCCAAGGTTTCTTTGGTGATCATGGAAGGCTCTACAAACGAAGCATCGAGTGCCCTTGTACCGGATCCCGAGTGTTCATCATATGGAGGAGGAGCCGTCGTTGCATCAGCCGAGAATCTATTGAACAGAAACTGAAGAGGCGCAGAGATGGGATTTGGCGCCACCTTGGAGAGCAACAAGTCATAACTTCTTTTGAGCTCATCATATTTAACAGTAGCTTCTCGATTCTCCTCAAGAAGACCCAAAACCTTTTCGCGTTCTTCTCTTGATTTGCTGTCATGCGCGTTAGTACTCCTCACCAGTAAAGTCAAACAATTGCACCCAAAACTCACCGATGGTAAAGAGAAGTAGCTTGATTAAGCACACTCATCAACAGCACAAGACTACTCTTCAGTTTCTCCAACTGCACAGCCAAAAGCTCCAATTTCGCCTCTCTCAAAGGGAATAGATACCTATTTCTCTCGCTTTTCGAAATAGCAAGACGTAGTTCATCGAAAACGCCTTGACATTCTTTCGTTGCTACTTTGGCTGTCTTATGGTTCAATAGATCAGCTCATCATTTCTATTCCATCTGCAGTCTGACGAAAAAAAGACCAAACCTACTTCAATAGCACCGTTTCCAACCAACTTCGCCGTCTCTTCTTTCTCAAAAATAGTGCCGACGTGTTTGACGATATCGCATGTTATCTTCAGATTTGTAGCTACCGTCTTCAGCCTTTTGTCGGCTGACGCGACGGATTCGATATAATTGTAGAGTTTGAGTCCAGCGTCACCGATGGCAATGATCGAAGACACAGCGCCAAGTGCCTCCATCCCGTTCATAATATTCTGAGCATCCCGATTCTGTGCTGGTGTAGTTTGTATGTTGGAATGGAGGTTCAGCTCTCAGCCAGCTCATGAACGCCACCATGCCACAGCTTTGGGATTCTCATGCACTTACATAATCTCACCACCTGCTCAGAGAATATGACTCGTGAAGAGAGAAGCTCAGGAGATGCCATGCTGTTGATATCGTGCTGGAGTATTGTTGGCCTCAAGCACAACATATGGCATCCTGCCAGCCTACCCATCAGCCTTGCTCTCCTCGAAAAGTAAGCTGTAATGCGTTATTCCCAGATTCCGTCATATAACGTATGTGCATTTTCTTGGCAGGATCTTCCAGTGTATCCAAACGGTTTGAGATGTTGTACTTACTCTTCATACATTCGAACGAACTCGTCGCCATCTACATGGTTGACTTTGTCTTGATACACAAAATCAAACTACCACGATTGTAATCTAAACATTAGCAAACAAAAATTGTATGTTACTTCACCCACTACTTTCGCCAGAATCGCCATCAGCCGAAGAATACACCAAAAAGATCCGCGCACCCACCCATATGTAAGATTACGGTTTCGTTGCCGTTGGCAAGGGTATCATTGCAGGAGTAGCAACCCCACCCAAACCAATTCCACTTGCCGTAGTAGCACCCTCTCTACTACCTGTCATGATCTTCAGAGATACAGATGACGTGGCAGAACTACTTCCCTTCGTAGCTGTCGTCGTCGTCGTCGTCGTTGTGCTAGCTTCGATAAGCCCGCTGAAAAGCAATGGGGGAATAATTGGAAAACGCTTCGTCGAAAAACTCGCTGCTTCGATACACATAGTTAAATTGATGGCCATAGATCTAATTGAATAGCGAATGTGCCTAGCTCGTTGAAATATGAGGGGGATGATCTTTGAAGGTTATACATGTCAAACTGAGTTCTTGAAAAAAACTTCTATCAATTTTTGTTCCTTCCCGAACAAAATTGTATCTTATGATTAGGGATGCCGCCGAACAATGTCCGTGGCCGCCGTCACTATGACATTGTACTTGTTGGTGTGCCAAGATCCATTCCGCATGGTGTGATGAATCTTCTTGCTGGAGTTGTGAGCAGTCGAACCAATCTATTATATTTGCATGTCATGATGGGATTGACGGAATACTCATGTTTTTCGACGCCCTAGTCTCACCATATTCCACATGTTTTACAACCCCTAAAGAACTCCTCAGATTTCGCGTGCGCGCTGTCCAAAAACGCTTCAAAGCCGACCATGATATAACCTAAGTATTGCTTCCTTTTGTCTGCCACACTTGCCCCCTATCTTATCGTTGTCCGGCCAATCTCCTCTCCTGGACCTCAGACAATGCGCGGCTGCCGCTCAGGAACGCGACGACTCCAACGACACCGGCAGCGGGCAGGGTCTGGAACAGAGTCCAGGAAGTGTAGTATAGGAAGAAAACACCCTCCATGGAAACGATGCTTCCGAAGAATAGAATATGGCTGATGGGTGCAGCACCAAGCGCTTGCGACAAATGATTCAAGTTTGCGCCGAGCATTCCCCATCCAATAAAAAGAGCGGGAATACATGCGAGCAAGGCCGCAGCGAAGGCAAGGGTGATAATCTTAGGGGGCGACTTTGGGTCGGCGCGGAAGACGTGGTGAATCTCTGGCTGCTTGCCATAACGGAGCTGAGGCTCAGCAGAGGGCTGCGGCGTGTTCTTGTCTAGGGCGATGGACAGATCGAATGAAGTGCCCTTGTAGGGCGTAGATGAGCCGAAGGAGCCGATTACGATAGAGGCTTTGAGAGGAGAGGCGGTCTTTAAGAGGATGGAGGGAATGACGCTATGTGTCTAGGAGTCCGGTCAGCTTTAACCCTCAACTATAGATGCGGCGCAACACATACCAAATCAACCTTTGCCTTTCCAGATTCCTTTACAATGAAAGGGTATGATTCCTCGAGTCCAGATGTCGGGTCGGTGATTGTCAAGAAAGCTTGGTGTGGTTTCCTTCCCTTTCCTCCATTTGTGACGGTCAAAATAAGCTTGAGAGCTTCGCCCTGTCCTAGGGTAACAGCCTTTGCGAGGGGTTTCGATGGGCTCAAGCTGTATCAATGATCAGTATTGGGGATAATCCCAGGTGTCAAAGTCCACGTACCTCTCTTTTTGAGCTCTGTCCACGCTCCCCTTTGCTTGAATCGACACGCTCGCATCCTCAAAACTCCACGATGCAGCCGACACCAGGGAAGCTCCGAGGAGAAATAATGAGGGGAGGAGAGAGTTTATTAGGCGCATTTTGGTGTTGTTGCAGAAGTCGAGGTACGGGATAGTCCACACTGCATGTCCCAGTTCAACTCTGTCCTCAAGCTTTAGATGGCAGTAGCCAGTCAGCCAATCGGGGAAGAGCTGGTCACATGATATATTCACTTGTCTGAGTCTCAACCTGTCTTGTTTTCAAAATTTGGGAAAGTCATTCACACAACCAGAATTATATGAAAATCCTAGTTCCGGTTCAAGAGGCTTCTATCGAAGAAAAGGGAAGTCGTTTCGTTGCTAGGGTCCATCTGTGTGTTGGCCTTTGTTTTGTTTTGATCGCCAATAATAATACTTGAATATCACGCTTTCCTTCGAATGTCAACCTCAAATCCAATTCTCCTTAGACCAAACCAGTATCCAATATGGTCCTCACAAGGGCACAACGCGCGCAAGCAAAAGACATGCCGCCGGCTTCACCACCAAAATCCAGTCTCCTAAAAGCACCAGTTCGCCGAGGCAGACCAAAGAAGACTGAAGAGGATCAAACAACAAAAGCTGCCCCAAAAGCAGCTGCCCCAAAAGCAGCTGCCCCGAAGACTGCACCGAAAGAAGTTGCGCCCACAGCTGCACCACTAAAAAGCTCCCTGTCGAAAGCATCTACTACATCAGCAAGAATAGCCACAACGAAAGCTTCGGATGCGAAGACAGTTGCGCCGAAATCCATAAGAACCACAGCTGCGCACAAAGAGAAAGGAGAGAGAGACGAGACCAAAGCGCCAAAGCAGTCAATTGCGAAGAAGGCGACGTCCAAGATAGCTGCGACTAAAACAAAGGATGAAACGATGGAGAAGAAAGCGCCGAAAGAGACATCTGTGAAAAAGGCACCAGCGGGAAAATCCACAGGCCCTAAGACGCTGGCGATCAAGACTGCATCTCTGAAAGCTTCCACTACCAGGAAACCAGCAGTACCAAAGAGAGCGACGAAAACATTGAAAGCCGAGAAACCTGCGGATCCGGCAGAAGATGAAGAGGATGAGCTGGCCATGGATAAGAAGCAGGTCGAGGTGCAAGACTTTGCAACGATCCAGGAAAAGAAGAATATCTCAATCACACTGCACACCAACGCCGTGAGAGAAGAAGCTCCCGAGAATACAATGGCAGCGTCTTCGTTGAAGACACCCTCGAAAATCCCACTGTCCGCGTTGGCCATCGCCCAACCAACACCAATCAAGCTCCCTATGCTTTCGCCGAACAAGACACTGGGATCAGTCAGAAAGCCTGTCGTTTCCTCTGTACTCTTCGCGAGTCCAGTAAAGCCGAAGGCAGTGATAGAGCATGAGCCAACAGATCTGGGCTCCCCGAAGAGACCGAACGCAGTCGAAGAGACAGTTGGGCTAGCCAAGTCGCCAGTACGGCCAAATGCCACATCAGAACAGCCTGCTGGCCAGGACTCAACGACGGCAGAAGCAGCTGCAGGAATTACCCGAACACCAGTTCGGCCAGCTCCTACACCAGGGAGACCGCACTTCAGCCAGGGCGTAGCAAAGCCAGAAAAGCATGCCATGATCTCTCAAACTCCAGTGCGACCGAATACTGCCATGAAGAGAAGTGTTCTCAGCCAAAGCGCTTCTATTCCAGAAAAACAGGCAGGAATCTCTCAAACACCAATTCGACCAAACGCTTCCATGGGTCAGAACATTTTCAGGCAAAGCCTTTCACATAGTGTGAGGGCACCGGATTTCACAGAGAGCACTAACAAGCGTGCAGCTGTTCCATGCTCGGACTCTGTCCTTGTTCCTGCGAAGCGTCTGCGAACTTCTTTCTCGATGCCTGTATTCGATCTGGGTGTGTCTAAGCAGGCTTCAAGCAACCGATCGGGAAGTCCACCATCGCCTGTGAAGTCATCGATGCGTTCGCCGGAGAAGCAGTGTTCGCCTAAGAAAGTCAGCTGGCACCAATCTCCTCTTCCACAGCATAGTGTGGAAGAGGAGCCACCTGAAAAGACTACTGGCCCGCTTGACGGTCTGGTGTTCTTCCTAGACGTGAATAACACCGAAGGTATTGATTCCAACAAATTGTTCGCACCTGTGATTGAGCAACTTGGTGGCTATGTCGTCCCCGATTGGACCAGTAACAGCATGGGTGTCACCCACGTCGTCTTCATGAACGGCGAGATGAGAACTTTGGAGAAGATTGTCGCAACGAATGGTCAAGTTCATTGCGTGAACATTAGTTGGGTTCTAGAGTAAGTTCATCCTTTTCGAGTGGATTCGTGGAGCGAAAGTTAACATGTCCCAGCTGCGAACGCGAACACGCCCACCTTAATGAAAAGGAATTCAAATACACCATCGACTTAACTCGTATCCCTGGCCTCATCACACCTAAGACCTCACAAACCTACAACTCCCTCGCGACACCAATCCCCTCACGTACACCAGCCGCCCCACCGCCATCACAACGCCATTTCGGCTTCGCCCCCACGACCCCGGCCCGTGAACCACTTGGTCTTATGATTAGAACTCCTGGCTATTTCAAGCCGAAGACGCCGGCGAGTGTGGGTATGGGAAGTGTGGATCCGGTGGATTGGGATGATAAGGAGAATATTAGTCCCGAGGCGACGAGTCCGTTGTTGCAGAAGACTTGTCCGCCGAAGCAGCAGAATAAGAGTCTGTTTGGTATTGATGAGGCGGTGACGCCGTTTAAGAATCGGTTGTTGCTTTCGAGGAGGAGGAGTGTGGAGGGAGTGCCTAGTATTACATTTGGTGCTTGATATTCGATCTGAGGGAGATTTGTTTGATCCGCTGGAGTCTTGATGGTGTTTAATTCTTTTTGGCGTTTGCTTAGGAAGGAGGGTTTTTGGGTTATGATACCCAATGATTGATCGATCGAGTGTGTGATAAATTGGTTGTGGAATAAAGAATGTTTACCTGCTCTTGTTTTGATATCATGATAACGCGTTTTGCATCATTTCAATTACCCTGATGATATTCTTTCAGCCAGAGGCATAAGCGGCCAAATTAACCAGATTGAAGAAGAAACAGCAGATGGCAGATACTGAACTTGATTGATAGATGAAAACTTTTCTACCTATTGTCACTTCTCTGTGCGATTCCGTCCGAGAAGAGATTGCCTGTGTGCTGCACCCTGTATGGTGATCGATGTACGGGAGGTAGGAAACCGCCAGACCAGCCGACTTTTCTCTATTTCCCTGACGTCAATTCGTGATTGTTCGTTTTAAAGTTGTGAACTTTTTGTCATAACACCATACGGAACGAACGTCTTTTTCCAGTCTTAGATACTTCAATCTATATCTGATTTCTCCTTTCCCCCTTCCTCCATCGTCGCGGAATATTCATGGAGCCTCTTCGCCCCTGTAATGTCCCGCTACCAGAAACGCCAGTTCAAGAGCTTGTTTTTCGTTGAGACGGGGATCGCAGTAGGTTGTGTAATTCAGACTTAGATCCTCTTCTACCAGTCCCTCTGAACCACCTATACACTCTGTGACGGCATCGCCGGTGAGTTCGAGATGGACGCCGCCGAGGAAGGAACCGTGTTGTTTGTGGATTTTGAGGGCGGAGGAGAGTTCGTTGTAGATTGAAGTGAAGGAGCGGGTTTTTAGACCGCCTGCTGTGCCCTTGGTGTTTCTGGGGAGAGATGGGGAATTAGTCGGGGGCTGGGGTTGTTTAGGGTTGGGCAAGAGAGTCATACCCATGCATAGGATCACACTGCCAAATCACGATATGTCCACCTCCCTTTACCGCTTCAATATGCGGACCAAGCATTGCCTCGACTTTGTCTTCACCATAGCGCGTGATCAAGGTCACTTTGCCGATTTCCTTGAATGGGTTGACGATATCGAGGAGTTCGATTAGTTCGTCGTTTTTCATTGATGGACCCACTTTGATTCCGATGGGGTTTTCTAGACCGCGAAAGTATTCGACGTGCCCGCCGTTGATCTGTCTTGTTCGATCTCCTATCCAGAGGAAGTGGGCTGAGGTATTGTACCATCCCTTTCCTTCACATTCTTTCGACTTCGAGAATGGAGAGTAATGTATTGGATGGCGTAGATGACGGGTTAGTGCTTGTTCGTATTCTAGGACCAAGCCTTCGTGACTTGTGTATAAGTCGACCGTGTGAAGGTTACCGCCGGTATCTGCACCGACTGTCTTCATGAAGCGGAGGGCATCCGTTATACTCGTGACGATGGATTGGTATTTTGCTTGGACAGCTGAGTCTTGGACGTGGCCGAGACCCCAGTCTAATGGATTATGGAGGTCCGCGACGCCAGAGGAGAGTTGGGCGCGGACGTAATTGTTTGTTGCTGCTGAGTGGAAGTATGCATCGACCAGTCTATTTGGATCAACTCTTCTATCAACAGGCTCGTAACCATTCAAGATATCACCCCGAAATGAGGGAATTTCTTTTCCGTCTAGCATTTCTGTGGGCGAAGAACGGGGTTTTGCGTATTGGCCTGCCATTCTGGCGATACGGACAACGGGTTTATTGGAGCCCCAAATCAAGACTAAACTCATCTGCAGCAGCAGTTTGATTTTCGAGTCGATGGCTTCATCTTGGCAGTAGGAGAAGAGTTCTGCGCAGTCGCCGCCTTGGAGGAGGAATGCTTTTCCCAATGCGACATCTCGTAGACTTTGTTTTAGTTTAATGATTTCGGTGGGTGTTACTATGGGTGGGAGATTTCGAAGCTTTGCTATAGCTGCTTGGGCTGCTGCTGCATCTTCATATAGGACTTCTTGTTTTATGGGCTTTGTTTTCCAGGCTGACAGATGTTAGTAGAACACCATCATGAGAGAAGGGTCACTTGCATTCTGGGCTCCATTCTGCTGCGGTGGGAACCACTCGAGATGCTTCTTGCTCGGCCATGTTCAACTGTCGATCTATGATTGTAGAATATCCGTAGATAGGAAAAGAGTATCCCACAAGATTCTAATAGAATCAAGTGACGAGTGAGACGGAGTAACGACTTTGGCAGGTCCTGAATGGTTATGTATCGATTGGGTGAGATTGAAAGAAGCTGTATCGTATCAATAAAGGATTTGAATCAGAAAGTATTGACTGTGCTTGAAGGTATAAATGAAACGAGGGACATCGAGTACGAAGATGCGAAAATTGGCGAGTCAAGGGGGGACATTGAGGGCTCTTTACGACCATAGAATCGAACTGAATTTGCTTACAGGGAGAGAGGTCTGGTCAGGACTGTAATCTTTTTCATTTCCTCAGAGATCTTCCAGGCAAAATGATTACTTAGGCAGTGAGCAAAGGTTTCTAGAGTCAAAAGGTCAAATGTCGTCCTGTACCCTACAACACTAACCACCTACCTACCCAGCCCTATAGTTTACCCCATCCCTAAATTATACCTCGAATACCTTCTTCACCTCTGGAACTCCCACTCGCCCTCACATACCTCTAAAATGGCAGAAGAACCGCAACCAGATGCTATCGCTGAAGGCGTGACCGAAGAATCTACCCTCCCCACGAACGCCGAAGACCGCAAAGCCGCCGCCGCTCTATCAGCCCTCGATGCTCGAGGTGACGACGATGAAGAGACCTCAGAGAAGAAACATGTCGATACCGCAGCACTGGATAAGGCTATGAAGAACTTGGATGTCAAGGCGTCAAAAGCAGATGTATACAAGGGCAAGATTGATGCTGCGGATGTGAATTTGGTGGTAAGCATTGAACAAAATAGGATGAAATTGGAATGGTACGGCGCTGATAATTATACTAGGTTTCGGAGCTAGAGTTGACGAAGTTCAAGGCTACGGAATTGCTGAGAGCACACAAGGGAGATGCCGTCAAGGCCATCGTCGCCTATGTGACAGCACCGGTCTGAAGACGAAGTTGTACAATGGCTTCGTCTTGTGGCCCTCTGTCATAATAGTCAAAGAGACGGGAAGAGATGACCTGGATAGACGGCTTCGAGAACGTTCCGGATTTGGGATCTGTGGAGCCCCTCGCATTTCCCAAAAGGGAGGATGTGCTATCCTGCGAAGTCTACCCATGTTCGAATCTGTTGGCATGTTTTAGGCGATGTAGAGTATGTTATGCTGCAGTTTTGAGGTAGGAGTAATAAACTCCATGGCATTTCTATTGCTTACGCGCACAACCAATGTAGTTGATCACAGCCTCGAAAAACTGCTACCGAAATGCTTCTTCCTTTCTCTGATGCCTAGACCGAACCATGTTTCGGGCTCTGTTCTATATTTGTCGCGTTGAAATCCTGGTTTGACTTGATTTTGGATGAGGATTCGACTCAGCCTCCACCATATGTACTACTGAGGGATCGCTCATCACACCCACAAATCACTGGCCGTCGCTACATGTCCTTCATATTATGATTAAGTTTGCTTTCTCAAAGCTAGATCGATATCTACAGATTTTCTCATCTCCCGCAAGTTACCCATTATGCCATCTAAAAGTCCAAGGGCATCAAAAGCAAATGATACGTTACACCATGTTGACGCGTCCCAGAGATATGCTCTCCGAAAGTCAATGAGTGCTTTCATGCCATACATGGAAAAAACGCACAATGTTCGTGCCGGGATCCTTGAGCAAGATAGCAAAAAAAAAAATCAACGCTTTGTGGCAAAGACCTCGGTCTATTCCAGATTTTTCGTGTTCAATCATCCAAGGATGAGCTACAAGACCCAAATTCATTGGTTTACGGGACTGAAGATCCACCGCGAGCTCGATTCATCGACCCTGGAGGCATCCGTAGATGGTTGAGAGCATGTGAAATGAATCACGGCCCCCATTGCTCTTCTCAAGCGAACGAACTGGATACCACCTTTCGAGGCCCTTCTTGGCTCATTGACACCCAGAACAATTGTCTTGTTTCCGGAAACTCTGGACGTTCCTACCTCGCTCTGAGCTATTATTGGGGATCTTCCGATTCAACCAGCCTGACTGTAGGCAACCTTGGTGTTCTGCAAGAGCGAATCGCACTGAAAGAAGACTCCATGTTTTTACCCGCTACTATCAAAGATGCGATGCGGTTGGTGCTGCAATTGAAGGGGCGATATCTTTGGGTTGACAAGCTATGCATCCCACAGGACGACGACGTGGTGAAGAAGAAAGAATTAGAGTCGATGGCAATGATTTACGCGAATGCGCATGTCACCATACTTGCGGCTCAAGGCATGGACGCAAATGATGGGCTTTACGCAATGCAAGGAGGACCAGCCAGAGAGAACGAACCACCCTCCCCTTTTGGTAGCGTCGAAAACATGTGGACTGGCAGTATCTTCGAGCTTGACATCTCTGATCAAAACATCTCGGACGCCGAAAAAATAGGAGAGCAGTCGCGATTGTTGTTAGCCACAGCTTGGAGCTCTCGGGGATGGACCTTTCAAGAACAACTCTTCTCGCCCAGGAAGCTGATTTTCCAGAATGACACAGGCTTTTCTCCATGCCAATGAACGCTATTAGTCTCGACAAAACGATATTGCCAGAATTTCTTCGCCTCTGTCGTTTGGTGTTCATATACAACAGCCGAGATCTTACTTTCCAGGAAGATGTTCTTGATGCCTTTGCCGGTGCCCTTGTTGTTTTCGGTCAATCCTTCAAGGGAGGCTTTATTTCTGGCTTACCGCAGCTCTTCTTCGATGCGGCTCTCATTCATCTGGCAGCCATATCGACCATTAGCTCGCCGCCAGTCATCGAAGTCTGATCTAGCCGTTTTTCCGAGCTGGTCTTGGATTGGGTGGTGTGGCACTCTACACTCTGAAAGCTGGAGAAGTGGATATAGCTATATCAGGCGGAATCCTGAAGAGTACATTCGAGAGGACCCGAAAATTTAGCAACGGTGCTCATGGCGCACGATCTCCACGGTAAAATGGTCTCATTCAGTATCCGAGAATAGTTCGAGACTACAAATACCAGTCGTCGAGTCGAATGGCTCGTCTTCACCTTCTGGAACCAGGTCGCTGTCTAAAGCCTGGACTCAAAAGACATTGCAATGTCACCAACCATAAATATTTTGTTCACGAGACTGACACTACTCAGGAATTTTGGTGTCCAGTTGCTATTAAGGACCGGAATAACAAGGAACAGATGGACTCACATATCTGATCACAATTCCTACACTGTCGAACTAGGCGTGGCTACCTTTACTCTCAACAAGCCGGTAACAATTCTCAGTATTCCGGCTTCTGTGCAACGGTCAAACTCTTGGATAAATCAGGAGTCTGGGCTGGCGCACTACGGCTGAACTCAGACGCTTTCAGCGACGTGATTCCACATAAATATCAAGAACCAGGAGAGACTGCCAAGGAAAAAGAGGATACCCTGGTACTGCTCGAGTTTATCGAGCTCTCAAGAGAAGAAGTGGAAAATCAGATTACCAAAAGAGTCAGCTTTGATGAGTGGTATTGGCCTGAGTGCCCGCGATACAGTGGAATGTACAAATTCTACAATGTCATGTGCATCGAATGGGAAGATGGTATCGCATACCGCAAAGCTGTTAGGAGAGTAGTGGACCATGTGTGGGAAAGAGTTGCCGCAGGATTTATTGACGTGACTATCGGTCAATAATTCCAATAATGCTTCTTTATCTATCCTTTTGTCTCTTTTTCGGATCTGCTGGTAATCACTCGAACTCATGCAGCTTCGGAGAGAACTAGTTTGGCGATATTTGAAGAACCTTTTTTCTATAGAGAAAAAAGAGCGTTTTCGAGGAAATGCTCTACCTTGAGGACATTCTCAAATCCGACCTCGTTCGCGAGGAAGAATTAGAGGATAGAGAAAGCGCGGGAAAAACCAAAACCGTGGTTGTTGTAGGGCAGGTCCGATTGTATCGACGTGTCCAAGGTGTTGTCACTTCTTTCTCCCGCTCATCCATGGGAAAAGGAATGCCGCAATATGACGTTGAACGATGTCTGTCTGTTCCCTCATTCACCACGAAGGAAACGCGAGACAGTCAATCATTTCTTACTAAACAAGTGGCCGATTATTCGAATTGGAGCAACGTCCAAGTATTCATTATCATGCAGTAATAACAACGTTACCACCAATTCAACTGCTCATACCCGAGCCCTTCTAGTATATTATGGGCAACAGACGGCGGTTTCTTTCCTCCTCCGCCGCCGCCACCACCACCACCACCACCACCGCTATTCTTGGGCGGTTGATTTCCTCCTCCCCCGCCACCGCTGCCTCCTGGTTTTACCCCGTTATTCCCACCGTTTCTTGGGCCTTCGTTTCCCGGTCTCCCCCCGTTGTTGGTGGGTTGGCTGCCTGGTCTCCCACCATTGTTGAGAGGATTGTTACTACCAAATGGGTTCGGCCTGTCACCCTCTTTTGCCGGCTCTTTCGGTTTGCCACCGTTGTTGAAAGGATTGTTATTGCCAAATGGATTCGGCCTGTCGCCCTCTTTTGCCGGCTCTTTCGGTTTGCCACCGTTGTTGAAAGGATTGTTAATGCCAAATGGATTCGGCCTGTCGCCCTCTTTCGCTGGCTCTTTCGGTCTCCCACCACTGTTGAGAGGGTTGTTAATACCAAATGGGTTCGGCCTGTCACTCTCTTTTGCTGGGTCTTTCGCCGGGTCTTTCGGTTTGCCACCGTTGTTAAAAGGATTGTTAATACCGAATGGATTCGACCTGTCGCCCTCTTTCGCCGGGTCTTTCGCAGGGTCTTTCGCCGGGTCTTTCGGTTTGCCGCCGTTATTCAAAGGATTGTCACTACCAAATGGATTCGACCTGTCGCCCTCTTTCGCCGGGTCTTTCGCAGGGTCTTTCGCCGGGTCTTTCGGTTTGCCGCCGTTATTCAAAGGATTGTCACTACCAAATGGATTCGACCTGTCGCCCTCTTTCGCCGGGTCTTTCGCAGGGTCTTTCGCCGGGTCTTTCGGTTTGCCGCCGTTATTCAAAGGATTGTCACTACCAAATGGATTCGACCTGTCGCCCTCTTTCGCCGGGTCTTTCGCAGGGTCTTTCGCCGGGTCTTTCGGTTTGCCGCCGTTATTCAAAGGATTGTCACTACCAAATGGATTCGACCTGTCGCCCTCTTTCGCCGGGTCTTTCGCAGGGTCTTTCGCCGGGTCTTTCGGTTTGCCGCCGTTATTCAAAGGATTGTCACTACCAAATGGATTCGACCTGTCGCCCTCTTTCGCCGGGTCTTTCGCAGGGTCTTTCGCCGGGTCTTTCGGTTTGCCGCCGTTATTCAAAGGATTGTTACTACCAAATGGGTTCGGCTTATCACCTTCTTTTGCCGGATCTTTGGGTTTGCCATCATTGTTCGAAGGAGGCTCCCGAGACGAACCGCCATTTGGCCGTCCGTCGTTTGGCTTTCCGTCTTTTGGCTTTCCGTCTTTTGGCTTTCCGTCTTTTGGCTTTCCGTCATTTGGCTTTCCGTCTTTTGGCTTTCCGTCGTTTGGCTTNTCGCCCTCTTTTGCCGGCTCTTTCGGTTTGCCACCGTTGTTGAAAGGATTGTTAATGCCAAATGGATTCGGCCTGTCGCCCTCTTTCGCTGGCTCTTTCGGTCTCCCACCACTGTTGAGAGGGTTGTTAATACCAAATGGGTTCGGCCTGTCACTCTCTTTTGCTGGGTCTTTCGCCGGGTCTTTCGGTTTGCCACCGTTGTTAAAAGGATTGTTAATACCGAATGGATTCGACCTGTCGCCCTCTTTCGCCGGGTCTTTCGCAGGGTCTTTCGCCGGGTCTTTCGGTTTGCCGCCGTTATTCAAAGGATTGTCACTACCGAATGGATTCGACCTGTCGCCCTCTTTCGCCGGGTCTTTCGCAGGGTCTTTCGCCGGGTCTTTCGGTTTGCCGCCGTTATTCAAAGGATTGTTACTACCAAATGGATTCGGCCTATCACCCTCTTTCGCCGGGTCTTTCGCCGGGTCTTTCGGTTTGCCGCCGTTATTCAAAGGATTGTTACTACCAAATGGGTTCGGCTTATCACCTTCTTTTGCCGGATCTTTGGGTTTGCCATCATTGTTCGAAGGAGGCTCCCGAGACGAACCGCCATTTGGCCGTCCGTCGTTTGGCTTTCCGTCTTTTGGCTTTCCGTCCTTTGGCCGTTCTCCATTCGGATTGTCAAGAGGTTGGAAGGCCCCAGGAGGTCCATTCGGCGGCTTGCTACCGTTTGGAATGTCAAAAGGTTGATAGGCCCCAGGGGTTCCGTTAGGTCTCGCTCCGCCATTCGAGTACTTGGGTGTTCTTCCCCCAAGATCAGCAGGTTGATCCCTCCCAGCGCCATTAGGACCGCCATTACTTTGTGCTCTTGGCGGCGGGGACCTGAAAGTCTCGGGTCTTGGTCTTGGGATACCAGAACCAGGTTTGATGCCGCTGCGATAACCCCCTGCATTTGGCTGTGGCACAGTACCCCAACCGCTAGAGATATAGCTGGGATCGATACCGTTTTGTTGGAGCGTAGTGTCGGTCAAGATTTCTCCCAAACCGACCAGGGCACCGAATTCACCACCAAAGCCTTGGAAGCCACCGTTGGCCCATTGATCAACGTTGTACTGGTCTTCGGCACGGAAGTTGCCAGTGATAGCTGCCGGGAGTACTTTGGTACAGTCTATCAAGTCGTTGATGTTGTTGACGCCTAGTAACGACAGGCGTACGTATTCTCTTGCGTAGTCGTCGTTCCAGTGCTGTTGGCCAGCTGAATGTTATCAGAAGGATATCACGAATCAGGGTGCAGGGTACATACTTGGACCGGTGAATGCGTCCCACTCTCGTTTCGTGCGTGGGTGTCGAGAGAGATTGATGTCTGAGGGGAATTTGACAATTCTCTTGGGACGAGCGTCCGTTGTTTGTCCGTAGAACAATACATCCCATACGCCCGGCGTGGAATCTTGCGCTAAACAACAGCTAATCAGTACCTCGCCAAAGAATCATCAATCCAACTTGGGGCAACTTACGATCCAGAGCGCGAGATGTGTCGAAAAAGCGCTGTTGGCTGGTTGAATGAGCTCCGACCAGTGCGACAAGTCCGTTGGGGCTGATTGTCTTGGCTTCAAAGAGAGCGATCAACTTCTCTGCGGAGTCATTGGCATCAGGTAGGAGATTTGGGCTTGCTTGAACACCTCTTTGAGCGTCTCTTCTGCCAATGAAAGTCTTGACGCGGGGGCCCAGTGGACAGGTCACTATTTACTGTTAGCTCGAATAAAAAAGGTTCGAGTGCATGTTTCTACCTGTGGCTACGTTGGCACCAAACTGGATCAGATCTGCCATGCCGATCCCGTATCGCCTATATTTGGTGTACCTAGGAATGTCAGCATATGTTCTGTAACTCGTTCTCTTAAGCTTTACCATTCTCTCGTCCTGGCACCGATCTCTTCTAGTCCTCTGTTCTCCTCTCGATTAAGTTCATCGGTCAACAAAATACCCCCATCAGCACCGCCATAATCTAAACCTTTGCGCCACGCTCCCTGTCAAGAGTTAGATGGATATATGTGCCAGCCGATGATCGCTACATACCGCATCATGGAAACCAAGACGTATAGCCCCTCGTGCAAAACTGTTGCATCTTCCACTTTTAGTACTGAAAGTTGCGAACATTTCTTCCGCAACAATCCTCCAAGGACAACACTGGTCTCTGTTTCCGCTGCATAATGACTCGACTGTCTGGTCCAGCCTAACTTCAGGCATCCATTGTGGTCCATTGTCCAACGCTAACCTCTTGTCGCTCGTTCTTCCTGTAAGGATGTCTGCAATGAGCTAAAGAGGGTCAGACATCAACCGATTTACGAACAGGTATCGTGACCTACCTTTCCAACATCACTCCTGGGCCCCTGGGTGAGCAGATCACCGAGTAATTCGCTGGATTCTCCTGGCTCTATAGCCTCCGTAGTACTGTTGACAGT
This sequence comes from Venturia pyrina ICMP 11032, assembly GCA_000738655.1. Classification (NCBI taxonomy): domain Eukaryota; kingdom Fungi; phylum Ascomycota; class Dothideomycetes; order Venturiales; family Venturiaceae; genus Venturia; species Venturia pyrina. The sequence continues at coordinate 500,174 of JEMP01000023.1, read as the reverse complement.
GGCCAGTAGCTCTTCTCGTTTTGACTTCCAAGCAGCAGCCTTAGATCCTCTCGCTGTCTTCGCAAACCCGCAAGCAATGACATTTGAAAATAAACATGACGCTAAAAGAAGTGTACTAGACTTCATAATGAATGACAAAGAAGGATCGCAAACGAGTGACGGTAGCCTTCCACAATCCAGGAACCAAATGATTTGCGAAACTTCGAGATCCTTCCTTTAGGTATTATACATCAAGAGTGCCCAAGGTACAAGGCTCCCGGTTCAGGGTCCAAAATTTTCAGCATGAACACTGGTGAAATCGGATCCAAGTCCCAGATGGCCACATGTTTTAATCAATCCAGATCCCAATTTGGCTATAATAGGAATCTTATTCCAGGCCGTAAAAGCACGATGCTGTGTATAGTACATAGTATTGGTGGATAGTCCAAGTATGAACACATCAGTGCGCGAGGCTTGATCTGAAAATCATATTGATGATTGTGGCTGGATTAGGGCATCTATGTCCATTTTGGGCGGGGCTGTTGTCATACCGGGTACCTTACGCACGATGCTCCTCGCTAGCATCGAACATGTTTGGAAGGAACAAGCCAGGGAAACATACCAATGCGGGCGGTTTGTGCATAAGCGACAGGTATGAAACATGAGTGTGATTGACCAGGAAAATCAGTATACGAGTAGGAATATCCTCGGCCGGTAGTCAACTACATCTCGGCAATCTCTGTTTTCGAATCAGGGCTAATGTTAGGCCAGACAACGTCGATCACGCGGAGTGTTGGCCAAAGTCTTACCGTGAGACTTTGCACGAAATCTCCAATGATCGGTGGAGGCACAACAGCTTCGTTGATTGAGTTTGCCTCGCGCTCCCAGAAGACACGAAGCTGGCTTCGCAGGTGGGCTCTCCTAAGCTGAAATCGATATTCATACACTCTTTGACATACTCAAGAGATGGAATTGCCAGGAAATCACTGACATTGGTCTTCAGCTGATGGCGTTGATATTGTCGAGCGTACGGAGGTAGAGGATTGATGAGTAGAAATTTGAGCATGCTCATGTGCTCCGAGGAAATACTACCTCCGGTACTACTATAAAGGCGTTTAAAAAGTGGTCCTTTTCTCGAATTGACTAGACTGAAATTATCATCGCAAACTCGTCGCAAGACTTATTCTGGTAGCACATTCTAACGCGCGTTGTGCATCGTAGGTCAGAAACGAAAATTGGGCTGTGCGTCGCACCTATCTTCGAATGCCTACTCGTAACCCTGCAAAACACCGCGGAACATTACTGTGGTACTCCCTCTACACAGTATTCCAGTGTAGATTACCAACCCACTTTTCGTGGTTGGTTGACTTACTGTGTACTAGGCATCGCCAACGAACATCTGTTAATGGGACCCTGACAAACTCGTACTCCAAGTCGGCCTGAGAATCCAGGGGAATCTTGGAGCCCTTACACATGGCGATGGAGTCTTCAGCTTGTGCTGCATGTCGGGAAGAGCCGATGTACTTTACCTCTATCTTCGCCATGCGCCTGCGCAAAAGGTATCTATCCCCCTTGCAGCTCGAAGTCGAGAAGCGGTGTGATGGCGACCAAATGCCAAGTCGAAAAAAAGCTGACAGTATAGAAAAACACGCCCGCAAGTGACTTTGGCCCATGGCTCCAAATGTAGCTGGCCTTTGTGCTGGTGTAAATACTCCATTCGGCATCCAGGAAAGGAGGGGTTTTACTGCAGAGCATTATTTGGCCGACTGTGGTTGGTTGAGGGTGCCTAAAAAAGGCCGTTGGGACTTGGGCCATGAGACGAAGAGCACTCACCAATTCATCCCACCCAGACTCAGCGTGACCCTACACCGATGTCACCATTTTAGAGTCAACGAACTCTTGCACAACCCAAGCTCGCCGGAACCACAGCCGCTTGAGCATGCTGATGATGGCAATGTACAGCTCCGCAGGAAAAGGAACCAGAATCTGCGGCTGATTCCGCTTCGAAGGCCATATGGAGATAGTCGGACAGTCTTTTGAACTGACGCTTTTTGGGGGGGGCCACAGACCATAGGGCGATGGCTAAAGAGAGGGTCGCCGCTCTGGAAACCTTGTCTGCGTCTTTCTGCTCATTGTCCTAGCCAAAACAAGGTCTGTTCTGAGGATATGGACTTGGTGACTTTTCTCCTACTGGTACACTTCTGGTTAATGCAGATGACGGCCGGACCCTAGACAACTCCCCAAATCCTCAATTACCTCACAAAGACGCTCCTTCGATGAAAGAAAAAGATGTGTGAGAGTAACGGTGATCCACTCTTGGCTGTATGATATAAACGCGTCTCCGATGGACAAAAGACGGAGAGAGGCGCAGAATGATGATATGTAGTCTTGCATACCCTGAGCCATGATTCCCGCGACTCGTCTCCACTCCAAGCTGCAGCAACGTGACAAGTAAACTCTCAATTCAACTAGATAACTGAAAATACTATAATATCGCGAGTTCATTCATTCAACGGACACAATCAACTCTGCACGATAAATTCAAAGGAGGAATAATAGAAAAGTAATCCATGATGATCAGGTGCTCCATGGCATCCATACGAGTGCTCGATTCAATTGCGATTGAGCAAACTTCCTCTTCCTCAATACAGATGGCTTCTATCTGCTCTAATGCTTTCATATTCGGAAAAGACGTGTGTCCCACAAATTCGGCATCATTACTAGGTACAAGAATACACATACACAGCCTGAGATGCTAAGACCGCCAGCCGACGCAAAGTGGAGAGTACAAAGAAACTGCCTGCCTGGAGAGTCCCTTCTCTCCTGTCAAGCGCCGCCATATGCTAGTATTTTTAACATCCCTCGTCTTGACCTAGACCCATATATCACAACATATCCAGAGTTCAGATCCCAATTGCAGCAAAGCTTTCAATGTCAGTTTCTACCTTGCCTCCTCATCTCCGCCTCATACTTCTTCTCGCCCCTTCTTCTCCTTTCATACTCCTCTGCTATATGTTTTTCCGGTGAGGTGGGCGCTGACAACCCCAGGGTTGTTTTGACCCACCCCGTTACATTTTCCTGGGCATTACTAGCATCTGTGAGTACAGTTTGCATTAGGGTTTTGGATGGCGCAGCTCGAGTCTTTGTCTTGGCTTCTTTTGGGGGATGGAATCCCGCCATTTTCCGCTGGGCTCGCGCACGTGGAGTTTCGTATTTCAAACTTGGCGAAACGGTCCTAAGTATTTTGACAGGTTTTCCTGAAGCGGGTGGCGCAATTCCGGATTGATGTGTGTTTGCAGTCGCAATTGCACGCGCCTTGCTCGGCCCGGAAAGCTGGCTCTGGGGGGATTTGTTGGGCAAAAGCTCCATGTGAAAGAATTTGCGGAACCACGCTCGTCTGAAGAGGTAACCTTGACCAACGCCCCAGATCATTGCCGTCAAGAAAGAGATCTGCAATGCAGCGGGCTGGAAAGCCACAACAACAGTCATAAACGCAGGTAAATAGTACACCATGCTGTTTCTCATGGTCTCGGACAATGAGCTTTGAGAGCCTATCTCACCTCCCATCTTTCTGATTGTCAGTGATGTTCAAAATGCAGCAAAGTCAAACTTACCCGTCCAACTAGATGCAAGACACCACCCATGACGACAGGGAGAATGAAATTTGGATCTCGAACTGTCAGGTCCAAGAACCATAGTGCGCCGCCAGTTTCCAGTCCAGGGACGGGCAATGCGGTCATGGCTCTCATGAGCTTGAACGCACAAAATCCGAACAACGCCTGCAACATCGTGGGCGCTATAGGCCACAGCACCTTGGCGCCAGCAGCCTTCATAAGTTGTGTCACCTCCTTCTGAGCTTCTTGCATGGCCAATGGGTCGTTGCTCTCTTTGGCCTTTGTCAACTTTTCATTCGCCGCCATGGTATATGGTTTGATGAGCTCCAATTTTGCCAAATGATGCGATCCAATTGCCATAGGGACCACCATCAGGAGACGGACTGCTAGTGCGGAGAGTGCAATCGTGGCCCACCACTCCGTGCCAGCATAAACGTGTATGCTCTCCATAATAATTTCCAGGGTATTCGTGATGTAAGGGAAGCCATAGTTCAAGCCCATCTCTCTTAGAAAGCCATAGTGGTCCTCAGTTATAAACGGAGTTTGAATTGCGGCCAGGATCGAGTCGTCGGCTGATTCCAGAGATATTGGCGTAGGATCCATCGTGGACTCGACAACATTCGAGGGTTCGGGGGATTGTGGAGTAGAGGAAGCAGATACCGCGGCATCTTTCGTACTTGCGACATGCTCGGAGTTGTTCGCAGTAACAGAGGAAGGCTCAGGCGTGTCAGGCGTGCCTTCTCGAGTAGCAGGTGGTGGTGAGAATCCGAGGCCTTCTTTCTTTGAACCCCATGGCCACAACGAGATGTTTGCTCTTCCAATGGTCGCTAGTGATGTATGAGAGGGCCGTATGGGCCTAGACGGCGTTTTAGAGAAAAGGAGGCTTCTCGAGGTTGAGCATTGCGATAGCTGCCTGTCGTCAGTGGAGGCTTCAAAGATCTGGATTTGGAGGTTGTTGCCTGTCGAGTGCCCTGTAACCGCGGCGGTATAGGGCGAACATATTTCAGGCCATGCCCGGTCAGAGCGATGCCTCTGCTGGGAAGCATTGGTATATTTTGGGCTCAAGAACTCGATCGTTGGTCGCGCAATTGAACATCTGAAGCACCGTCATTATTTCGGGTTGCGAAGGATTTGTTACCGCTGATGACAAATCAATACTTACGAGAAATATAACATCGCGCGCCTTGCAAGTCATAAACCTCGAGTCCTCGGTCTGTCTCTCACCTGTTGTGGAAGCAATATTTTTATCAACTTTGAACATAAGTGAATGCGTGACACGTCTCTTAAACCCTTGAAGGTACCTCTCCGCGAACCTGAAGGTGTACCAAGAATGTCTACCATGGCCAAACATATGGATACATCATATATCATCCGTCGAACAGCTTCAGCTTCGATGTCAATTTACATAGGCTCTTCAATTCAAAGGCAAGTTTGCGACTGGAGGACAAGAAAACAACAGCATAACAAATAAACCTGAACAGAACTCCGATCTAGCACTTCATGTTCATTTCGAGGAACTATGCTGTCCCTTGACCCACTCCTCATGAAGCTTCTTCTGCTTCTCCCATTCTTTTCCCAACTTCTTCAATTGATTCTTGGTGACCTCCTTACCATCTTTCATCTTTGTAGGCAATCCCTCTTCGTTCCACTCACTGTACTCCTCCGTCTTAAACAAATCCTTTGGATCAATCTTCGCCTTTTCTTCCATAGCTTTCTTTTTCTCAGCCTCCTCTGCTTCACGCTTCGCTTTTGCCGCGATCTTTGCCTGTGCAAGATTCTCCTTCTCTGCACGCTGGTTTCGGAGGGTGTTGTCCACGGGGCGGACGAGAGCGGGTAGACCGTCGCGGTCTTCGAGATATATGTCCAGATCCCATAGCTTTAGGTCACGTAGTCTATCAGCGAGTGCGAGGAGGTCTTTAGCTGGTGCCTCTTTTTCCGCTAACGTCTTTACCTCTTCCTGAAACTCAGAGTAGACTTCGGCATATTTGATCTTGTCTTGGTCCTGGATCGTCGCTGGGTTGTATTCTGCCGCCTTGTTCAAGATGGCAGAGTAGGACAATGACTTTGACCGAGCCTGGGATCGCACTTCGTCACGCAGGGCGGAGAGTGGGAACACAAAATCTTGGGCGGCTTCCGGGATGTCCACGCCAGCCCAGCCGATTCGTGTAACGTCATTGGGATCTTGATTGCCGTCCAGGCCGAAGATGGTAAGGATTCGTGTCACCCATCTCGCAAGGACGAGGACAGTCTCGTTGCTTAGCGTTGAAGTTGGAACTGAGTTAAAGTCTGTGATCAGTTCCGAGATGATTTGCAGTGCTTTCGACGTGTCGAAGGAATCGCAGAGGGCGGCATCTACGTCTTTCTCAGCTCTGCTGAACTTCTCAAGGAGGAGCGCATCGCTCTCTCTGTCTGCAGAGCTCACTTCAGACGTGGCGGCGAGTGAGCTCCTTTCAAATTCCTTCGCCTTCAAGAACCAGTTGGTGATTTTGTCCTCCAAGCCCGCACCATGCTTGACCAGTCGATCCGTAATTTCGCAACCGTCCTTCCAGCTGCCGAGTAAGAATACCATCCTGAGTGCTCTAGGCGTCCATTCTTTCCGTAAGAGGGCTTCCCGGACAGTTGTGAAGTTCTTCAGAGATTTACTCATCTTACTTCCAGAAATGCTGAGGTGACCAAAGTGGATAAAATAGTTGACCCACTGGTTTCCATTGGCGAAGAAAGCTTCTGCCTGTGCCATTTCGTTATCATGGTGTGGAAAGCACAGATCGACGCCTCCCGAGTGAATGTCCATTGTCTTTCCCAATACTGCGCTTGCCATGACCGAGCTATGTCGGAGTCAGCATATGATCATTGCTTTCAATGGGCGATACTACCATTCAATATGCCATCCAGGCCGCCCCGGACCCCAGGGACTCGGCCAGGCTGGCTCGCCAGGCTTTGAGGATTTCCACAGGGCAAAATCGCCACTCGACTTTTTCGCTGAACCCTTGGAAAGCGCTCCTTCACCATCAGCGATGAGCTCTGCATCGCCTACAGACTCGGGTTTCAGCCTGGCGTAGGGGTGCCCAGCTTTTTTGAAGGCGTCGATATCGAAATAGACGGACCCATCAGAGGTCGCATATGCAAAGCCATTCTTGACAATCTGTTCGACGTAGGCTACAATCTCAGTTCCAAATTCCGTGACCCTAACGATCTTGTCCGGTCTGAGATTGTTGAGACTGTCCATGTCTTCGAAGAAGCGCTTTTCGTACTTCTGAGTTAGGACGGTGAAGACCGAGTGATCTTCCGCATTGATCTCTGATCCATGTAGCTTATCTAAGTAAGGCAGTAAAACATCCTCAGCTTTTGAAAAGAATCCGTCCAAAGCTATCGAAGCATCTGTCAGGGCGCTGGCCGCTGAAGTAGCTGTTTTGAGGTGCATTTTGATTTTGGCCTCCTTATCTGATGGCTTATCGTCTCCCTCTAGTGTCTTGCCCTCCAGTACGCGCTTGTAAGCTACTTCAGAGGAGCTATCGAAATCCACTGGGGAGACACCCTCGACCAGAGGAAGATTCTTGCTCACGTAGGCATCGAAGGCTTTTTTCGTTTCAGAACGCACATCACCGCTCATTGACGTATTGTCTTTCTTGAACTTGGCGAGTAAATGCTGCTGGCGGCCGCGGAGAATGATTTTGTCGTCTACATCCGTGATGTTCATTACAAAGTTGATTTTAAAATCAAAATAATATGTGAGAATCCTCCGAATGACATCGGTGCTCATGTAATTTCTGCCAACCATCAGAATATGCTTCGAAATACCAAACTTCACCCTACATTGAGAGATCAACACGGGATCGATCTTACCTGGCATTGATTAAGTTCAATTCGCCAGGCATCAGACGATCTCGACCTCAAACTCGAAACAACGAGAGGAACAAAAATACCTGGCGTGTCCAAGATGGGCGTCGTCGTAGACAGTCGGACCGCAAGCGTACCATGTCACGGCCTTTCCGGTAGGATCCTGCGGTATGAAGTTGTTCTTCTGCCTCGTCAGGCTGTTGTAGAATTGAAGTGGTGGTAGGCGCACTCCAGGTGCAGCTTTGGGAGCGCTCCATGGAGGTTGTGATCGTGCCGTCGAAGCCATTCTTGTGAAGAGAGTTGGAGAGGGAAACTTGATGGGTTTGAATAGGCGCATCAATATCTTGGAATTGTCCTGCGAGAACGTGTCAACAATATGGGTTGTGACTCCTTCTCAGAATAGTGCGGGTCGGGCCGTAAGAAACTAGGCTATATCGAGTAACAGCCATGACTGGGCGGAAGTTTGGAAGTATTCGGGACCTCGGGGAAGATGCACAACTTTCCAAATATCTTGTTCAGATAAAGGCGTGTAGTCAGGATTGAAACTCCAGCAATGTCTCCAATCAAATCATTCATTTCTTTCCAGTTGCCATCAATCGTTTTGGTCCTAATCGTTTTGCGGTTGTGAGGGGAAAATCGCGGGAAGTTCAAAGTCTCACAACCACAAACTTCCTTCATCAAACCACAACCACAAGTTACACCCAAAATGACTATAACAAGACCGTCGCCCTTCTTTGCGCCGGGCCCGGCAACAACAGAAAACTCACTGGCCATAATCTCGCTGAAGCGCGATCAGCAAATCCCCGCCGTCCTCCAATCTTTTACGCCCTCTAAATCCGAAGATACAATCACAAACACGAGATTCGGATCTTTTCCTCACTCTACACTTTTAAATCAGGCATGGGGCTCCCAGGTCATTGCTTCGAATGTCAACGCCCAAAGTGCGAGAAAGGGGAAAAAGAGGAAGCGCGAAGACAATGACGGCCAAGACAAAGTCAACGAAGACGACGAGGATGGAGAAGGCTCTTTACCAGCCTTTGAAGCTGCAGCCAGTGGATTCGCGCATGTTCTACCGCCAACGCCGGAATTGTGGACTGTGAGTTTGCCGCATCGGACACAAGTCGTCTATACGCCCGATTACAGCTTCATACTACAAAAATTGCGTGTAAGGCCTGGGGATAGCATTATCGAGGCTGGAGCTGGGAGTGGGAGTTTCACGCATGCTGCTGCAAGAGCTGTATTCAACGGACATACTCCGGATACCACATCGCAGGAGGATGGCAGATCAAGCAAGGGGAGGAAAAGACTAGGCCAAGTCTACAGCTTTGAATACCACGAGCCTCGATACCAAGAGATTTGCAAAGAAGTGGTCGAACATGGCTTGAGTGGGGTAGTCACAGCTACCCACCGCGACGTCTACGCTGATGGTTTCACATTATCAGATCCCACGTCACCAGTCCGAGCCAACGCCGTATTCCTCGACCTCCCAGCTCCATGGCTAGCTCTTCCGCATCTCTCCAGAACCTCTCCAACATCCCCTCTCAGTCCAAAGACCACAACTCATCTTTGTACGTTTTCACCGTGTATTGAACAGGTCCAGCGTACTATTGAGAAAATGCGCGAGCTTGGGTGGGTGGAAATACACATGTTCGAAGTCTCACACAAGCGCATCGATGTACGACGTGAACTGATAAGTCTGGATTACGAAGGACTTCGAGGCGTCAATGCCAGCGCGGCGAACGTCGATGAGGCATTGGCACGATTGAGAGAGCTGGAAGGTAAAGGGAAGGTGTGGCATGCCAAAGACGAAAAGAATGGCAAAAAAGCGAAGAAGGACGATACAAATGGCAAGGGTGTCAAGAAACAGTCCACCAACGAGGATGCGGAAATACAAATCGAGTCTCGCAAAGACCGACTCGCGCGGATCAAAGAGCAGGATAAAGATCGGAAACCTTGGAAAGAGGGCAGGTTGGTGCATCGATCTGAGTCGGAGCTTAAGACCCATACCAGTTATTTGACTTTTGCTTTGTTACCTAGAGCGTGGAGTGCCGAAGATGAGGAGGAGGCGAGGAATAGTCAGGTCACCGGTGGTAAGATTGGGAAGAAACAGTAGGGATTCGAGGACCTGGAAGGGCTTTGGACAGAGAATGAAATGGTATTTCAGACTTGCAAAGTGTCATTGTAAATATGCATGATTAGTTGATCACAATGGATGTCATCAACCATCTCCCACATCGAAACCCTTCTCTGAAACACTCATCCGCATGTTGAAGCGGAGCCCACGGGTTTTTTTTGGGCGAATTTGTAACACTGGGTAGCGAAGCACTCATGATGGCTCGGAATGCGGCACTATAAGTATTAGGAACCTATACTATGATCGCTTTCTACTGACGGACCTCGTTTGGACCACTCTTAAAGTTTCCACCGCAAGCATTACACGCTGTATACGTATAGGCTGTTTGTGCTGCTTTTTCTGCATCGACAACAACACATTTGCATGCTGAAGCCAAACTATAGATCTCTTAGTATAAGTTGGTAGGAATAGTAATAGTGGGTTTAAAACTAAGTGGGTAAAGAGTCCCAGAACAGCAGGAGTAAGGAGAAGTTTCATGGTTTTTGAAAGGCGTGGACATGAAGTGATGTTGTGGAGTGGCACGGTAGATAAGAGGAAGAATTTATCGGCATGTATTCCCGCGTTATAGAATAAGCTATATTTCGTGAAAATGGATATTAGTAAAGGTCAGTGGATCGGGATCGGGATACCGCCATAACTTGCCAAACTCGCTAGTGCCACGGGTTCGGATAGACCAGCACGAGGCTCGTACAGCCCTATTTCGGCCCGTAATCGCATTCTAGTCACGTTACTAGGATTCAAACGTTGAGTTTTATAATTGAAATAAACAGTAGTAGAAAGCTTAAGAAAAGAAGATATTTATTCCCGTGAAAGATCTTATAAAAGAAGTCCAAGGGGGACTAATTACTAGTTGAAGGCGTGACGAAGCGAGTCACGAGGCTCGTATGAACCCGAGGCACTAGCGAGTTTGGCAAGTTTCTACGGTAATCGATCCTGTTTCCTTTCTACCCAGCGAATAAGTACTATTTTTAGATGACTAGATAGAGGAGGGCGTGGAGGGTGCTCGATCGTGATATCCTTTTCTACTGCCTATCGTTGAGATGATTGGATTGGCATCGTTAACTCTGGAACTGTGGAGACTGACTTACTTCGGAATCGGTTAAACCTTGGAAGCGTCGTCCAACTATTACTGATGTGACGACGTAAGCAAGGATAATGATCACGATTGGGTCTTGTAGGTTTTGATCCGGCAGAGGAGACAGAGTAACACGATCATGGCAATAGATAAGGAATGTCGATAATCGCTCTGTAATCCGATTTCCAGTGGTTGTTGTTGAAGAGCTCGAGACAGCCGGAATCGGAGTGGAAATTAAATTGCCGGTGGAGTCGGAGTGCAGATTCATTGGTTGGGGGAACAGGCTCGACGACAAGGATTGCATTACCAAAATTGGACGTGGAGATGAAGAGTTTATGCACGAGTCGAGCTGGCTGGGTACTAATGTAGTTCTACAAGGATATTGCCGAATCTAGCCTCTACATAGTAGACCACGAGGCGCGTAGCCGCCCACATCGGAACTCAATGACAAGAACCTGGAGAAGAACTGGAGCCTCACGAATCATGCAACATCAACAAAGTTTCGGAGAGCAGCACTCCTACTACACAGTCGTCCGTACCCCTACATAGTCTCGTCCGTACTCCTACATAGTCGCACTGTGTACAAGTCGTACTGTGTACAAAAAAGAAATCAAGGTGGCTCCCAATCTCTTCCAACGTCAGCACTTTGCGCCGGACATCAATCTCGGCTACACTGTTGAAAGTGGATAAAGAGGATCAAATAGAACTATCAATGATGCCACGGTCGAAATTTTGTCCGATGGCGAGATGCAGATCTGAGCCTTCACCATCACAATCTCTCCAATCAATAGCATCTTGCCCCCTCTCGCACTTCTTTCGGTCAAGAAAATCCCGTGCTGGTAAGTATCTCACCGCATCTCATCGAATCTCATCGCGCACCCTTCAAATCGAGTCACCGATCCCAACTTCTCGATCTTGGCAGCAGAGTATCGTTGCCTCTCGCCCACCACGGGAAGACAACTGTGGAATGAGTGCATGTCTGCAACCGAAGGCGGGTCATTGCCCCAAGCAGGATAGCAACGTGGGTTGCCGACTACCGCTCCACGAGTCTTCTCCACTTAACTTCTTAAGCCCGATGTTTTGTCCGTGCGATCTTAGTTGGCAAGATTCTTCCAATTATTCAGCTGTGCCGGTTCCTCTCTTACTCCTCCATCATCTTCTTACCTTTGTTCTCGGCGTGGATTTCGTCTTCTTCTTCTTCTTCTTCTTCTTCTTCTTGCCTTCTGTGCATCGGTGTGTTGAAGTGACTATCGCATCACAGCCAAGATTTCTCCCTTCCATTGGTACTAAACGGCGACTTTTGGAGAATCATTGGAGACAGAACCGGATCAAGTTTTTGAGTGCGTCGAAAGCTGCTAGGGCAACCTTCAAGAGTCTAGTATTTCAGGAGACGAGACTGCCTCGAGATAAGAATATACTTGTATGATAGTCCAGGCGGCTGCGGAAACAATTCCACCATCAGGCTCTCTTGCCCAGACGGAAGACATGGACCCCAACGCTCCTGCCCCTGCGCATACCCACTACATTGAACAAGAACCACCAACAATCCCTCCCTCCCACGACGATACAACCGCCGACCTCACTGACGAAAAGGACTCTCGATCCAGTCATGAAGAGAACGAGAGAACATGGCGCGCTATACACTCGCCCACGAGCGTGAACGTTTCGAGCGCAGAGGCTCAGTTCGCAGAGCTGAGTAAGGAGCTGTCCAGGAATTCCCACAAGGATCGCTTATCGAGGCAGCAAAGCCATCAGAGTCGCCGGACCACCTCGAAGAATGTCGACCCGGAGAAGACAGTTAGATTGAGCCATAGCGCAGGCTCTGATTCCTCAGAGCCATTCGATTTGGAAGCTACACTGCGTGGAAATAAAAGCGAAGACGAGGCTGCTGGCATCAAGACAAAGAAGATTGGGGTTGTGTGGGAGAATTTGTCTGTTAGTGGCATTGGAGGCGTCAAAAATTATGTGAAAACATTCCCTTGGGCCTTTGTCAGCTTCTTCAATATCTACGAGACGGCCAAAAGCATACTGGGAGTTGGAAAGAAGGGCAGGGAATTTCAGATTCTCCGCGACTTTGGGGGCGTTGTGAAGCCAGGAGAGATGGTTCTTATTTTGGGAAGACCTGGATCTGGTTGTACGACTTTCCTAAAAGTGATTGCGAATCAACGATTTGGTTATACCAAAATCGACGGCGAAGTGATGTATGGAGCTTTCGGCAGCGAGGAATTCTCGAAGCGGTTTAGGGGTGAAGCTGTGTACAACGACGAGGACGATCTACACCATCCAACTCTGACGGTCGGTCAGACCCTCGATTTCGCTCTGGAAACCAAGGTACCTGGCAAAAGGCCCGCTGGATTATCGAGGCCAGACTTCAAGAACAAGGTCATTGATCTTCTCCTGAACATGTTTAACATTGCCCACACCAGAAATACCATCGTTGGAAATCAATTCGTCAGAGGTATCTCTGGTGGAGAGCGTAAGCGTGTATCCATCGCTGAAATGATGGTCACAGGTGCGACCGTCTGCTCTTGGGACAATTCGACTCGCGGTCTGGATGCTGCGACTGCAGTAGACTGGTCTCGCTCGATTCGTATCCTGACGAACATCTACAAACTGACGACTTTTGTATCGCTATACCAGGCTAGTGAGAATATTTACGAGCAATTTGACAAGGTTATGGTGATTGATGAGGGCCGCCAGGTTTTCTTTGGCCCTGCCAACGAGGCGAGAGGATACTTCGAATCCCTTGGCTTCTTAGAGAAACCTCGACAAACGACTCCTGATTACCTTACAGGCTGTACTGATCCTTTCGAGCGAGAATACAAGGATGGCCGAAGTTCCGGCAACGCGCCACATTCGCCTGATACTCTAGCGGAAGCATTCAAAATCTCCAAGTATTATGCTCAAATGAAGGAGACCATGGATACCTACAAGGAGCAGATCAGCAAGGAAAAAGAGGTTTACGATGACTTCCAGCTCGCAGTCAAGGAAAGCAAACGCCATACCTCGGGCCGCAATGTTTACACGATTCCATTTTACCTTCAGGTATGGGCGTTGATGAAACGTCAATTTTTGCTGAAATGGCAAGACAAGTTTTCTCTTACAGTTAGTTGGATAACTAGTATCGTTATCGCCATCGTCGTCGGTACCGTCTGGCTCGATATTCCTACCACCAGCGCAGGAGCTTTTACTCGTGGAGGTGTGCTCTTTATTGCATTACTATTCAACGCATTCCAGGCCTTCAGCGAACTTGCTTCTACTATGATGGGTCGACCTATCGTCAACAAGCACCGTGCATACGCATTTCATAGACCGTCTGCTCTTTGGATCGCGCAAATATTGGTTGATATGGTCTTTTCGGCTGCTCAGATCATGGCCTTCTCCATCATAGTATACTTCATGTGTAACCTGGTGAGGGAAGCCGGGGCCTTTTTCACCTTCTACTTGATGATTGTTTCTGGTTACCTTGCAATGACCTTGTTCTTCCGAACCGTCGGCTGTCTCTGTCCCGACTTCGACGTGGCCATCAGAATGGCTGCCTGTATCATCACATTATTCGTCATTACTTCTGGGTACCTCATCCAATGGCAGTCGGAACAAGTCTGGCTGCGTTGGATATTCTACATCAACAGTCTGGGGTTAGGTTTCGCTGCACTAATGATGAATGAATTCAAGCGCATTGATCTCACCTGTGAGGGTACATCTCTCATTCCTTCTGGGCCAGGCTACACCGACCTCAATCATCAGGTTTGCACTCTCGCAGGAAGTGTACCTGGTCAATCTCGAGTTTCAGGATCAGCCTACATTGCTACTGCATTTTCCTACGATCCCAGTGATCTCTGGGGTTACTGGGGGATCATCATCGGTCTCATTATCGGTTTTCTCTTGGCCAATGCTTTTCTCGGAGAGTTTGTGAAGTGGGGTATGTATTCTCAGATCTCCCCAACGAGTAATGATGGCTAACTTCATTGATAGGCGCTGGTGGACGAACAGTGACCTTCTTCGCCAAAGAGAACAAAGAGACCAAGAGACTCAATGAGGAGCTTGCTCGCCGGAAAGACAGTCGTCAGAAGAAGGAGACACAAGGCAGCTCGGAACTAAACATCACATCTAAGGCTGTTCTCACCTGGGAGGATCTCTGCTACGATGTTCCAGTACCCTCCGGTCAACTTCGTCTCCTGAACAACATCTACGGGTATGTGAAACCCGGCGAGTTAACAGCTCTGATGGGAGCCTCGGGTGCCGGAAAGACGACTCTCCTGGATGTGTTGGCCTCTCGAAAGAACATTGGAGTAATTACCGGAGATGTTCTCGTCGATGGTATTGCTCCTGGCATCGCCTTCCAGAGAGGGACAAGTTACGCGGAACAATTGGACGTCCACGAGCCTGCACAGACAGTTCGCGAAGCTCTTCGTTTTTCAGCCGATCTACGCCAGCCGTACGAGACGCCACAGGAAGAGAAGTATGCATATGTTGAGGAAGTCATTTCATTGTTGGAAATGGAGTCGATCGCCGACGCCATCATTGGTGAGCCAGAAAATGGTCTCGCGGTAGAACAGAGAAAACGAGTCACCATTGGAGTTGAGCTTGCCGCTAAGCCTGAGCTATTGTTGTTTCTGGATGAGCCTTCGTCGGGCCTTGACAGTCAGTCGGCCTTCAACATCATTCGCTTTCTGCGCAAACTAAGTGCTGCTGGGCAAGCCATTTTGTGTACCATCCATCAGCCCAACTCGGCGCTCTTTGAGAACTTTGACCGACTTTTGCTCCTGCAGCGTGGCGGTCAGTGTGTATACTTTGGCGACATTGGCAAGGACGCGTCGGTCTTGCGAGAGTACTTCGCAAAGAGCGGAGCTCACTGCCCTCCAAAAGCGAATCCAGCCGAGTGGATGCTTGACGCCATTGGAGCTGGTATGGCGGCTCGCATTGGCGACAAAGATTGGGGTGAGATCTGGAAAGACTCCGACGAGTTTGCGCAAGTCAAGGCTGAAATCATCCGTCTCAAAGCCGAGCGCACCAAGGCTATCGGTGACACCCCTCCCGCTGAACAGAAGGAATATGCCACCCCGATGTGGCATCAGATCAAGCTAGTCTGCAAACGGCAGTCTCTCTCCTTCTGGAGAACTCCCAACTATGGCTTCACTCGCTTCTTCAACCATGTCGCTATCGCGCTGATCACCGGTCTTGCTTACTTGACCTTGGACGATTCGAAGACTTCGCTGCAGTACAGAGTATTCATCATTGTAAGTCCTTCCACCACTCAGCGTACCTGGCTCTGGTACTGACATGTCAATAGTTCCAAGTCACTGTCCTCCCTGCTCTCATTCTTGCCCAAGTCGAGCCCAAGTATGCCATCGCCAGAATGATCAGTTACCGCGAAAGCGCCGCCAAAGCCTACAAGAACTTCCCGTTCGCGCTTTCCATGGTGATCGCAGAAATGCCATATTCAGTTCTCTGCGCCGTCGGCTTCTTTCTACCTATCTATTACATTCCTGGACTCAACTCAGCAAGCAGCCGTGCCGGATATCAGTTCTTAATCGTACTGATCACTGAGTTGTTCAGCGTCACTCTTGGACAGATGATCGCCGCTTGCACACCAACGCCGTTCATCAGTGCTCTGGTCAATCCATTCATCATTATCACCTTTGCATTGTTCTGTGGTGTCACGGTTCCCAAACCACAGATTCCTGGCTTCTGGCGGGCATGGCTGTACCAGCTTGATCCATTCACGAGATTGATTGGTGGCATGATTGTGACTGAGCTCCAAGATCTCCCTGTCAAGTGCTCACGACAAGAGCTGAACGCTTTTACCGCGCCTGCTGGTCAGTCTTGTGGAGAGTACATGTCTGCTTTTTTCCAGGCAGGTGGAGCAGGGTACCTCGTCAACAATGTGACAAGTGATTGCGAGTACTGTGCCTACACTTCTGGACAGCAATTCTTCACGCCTCTGGGATACCAGTTTGCACATAGATGGAGGGACTTGGGTATATTCGCAGCTTATATTGGAAGCAACCTGATCATCTTGTTCTTGGCGGTAGGTTTTCCTGTCACTTGTGGGTTATGTGAGTGTTGCTAACGTTACTTAGGCACGGTTTTTGAATTTCAATAAGAGATAGATGCGGCTTTGAGTTTTGTGAAGATACCACGGGCATAGAAGGAGGTCCGAGCAGAGCGGCGCGACAGTTCGTGAGATGAATTGGGAGGCGCACAGCGTATTGAACACGATAGAGTGCTGATTAAAAGCATACTAGTATTTTAATAATGTGGTCATACCACTGCACGCCAAGATGGTGGTGTTAACATTCCTACAGGAACAGACATTCCATTGAGTCCGGTAAAGAATTGAATTCTCCATTTCATGTTTACGGTTTGACAACAAAATAACATCCACGTCACAAGTCCTGCATCATCTTCATCATCCTCATCAGCTTTGGTGATAGTCATGAGTGCACTTTGCAAGCTATAAACTATGACTCTTAGCGACTTGGTAACAACCTTCGCAGCTTTTCTTATACTAATACTCCACGATCCTTCGTAACCTTCTGGAACACAACCACAACCACAACCGTGGAATTCAACTGCCTCTCCATCTTTCACTGCTCACCAATATACCCCGTCTTCTTGATCACCTAATCTGGACAGTGTTCTGCAGCAACACAACTCGACTATGCCACCATCGTTCAAAACCATCGTTGGACATGCACTTTCTCAACCCGCACAAGCAACTACTGCCGCCACGAATACCGTCTTACATCCGAGTGAGCGCTTGATCGCGATGGCTCCGGGTTCTGATTACATCATTCGATTACATGTGGAGGATAAACAGGAAGAAGTCAAGGGAACGATATTACAAGACCCGGAAGTTGTCAAAGTTTCGCCTACCGAGTCAAAATATGACGCGTCGATAACGTCGAGAAAGATTCCTACCACATGGTCACGCGCTTCTACGAGAGTTTCGTCGCGAACAACTAGGACTTTGGTGGTGCCTGCTGTCACGGATAAATCTGCGTTTAGGACGATGGTCGTGTCGACTTCGCAAGTTACGGAGACTTCGGGGGCGTCGGTTTTGAGGTCAAGGACGATTTCAACACTGGTGAGTACATCAACTGTGGAGGGTTGGACTTTTCGCGCTCCAGTGCAGCAGGCCGAGACGCATACGCCGACACCAGCGCCTGCCATTGGGCGTGTGAACAATCTACCAATTTGGCCACCACTCCTTTATGCACTCGTTGCTTTACTGGCAATTGCGGTGTGGTTCTCGATAGTTGTCTATCGGATCAATTGTCATGGCGATCCACCTTTCAGAAAAAGATGTTCGACTTTGAAGAAATTCTTTTCTGGGAAAGAGAAGGGAAGGGGTGGCAATGCGCAAGGAAATAAGATCGATAATAGGAAACTCCATCTCATCCTTCAGAATGGTCGACCAGGTATTTTCTGTCCCTCCTGCTCCATGAAATCACGCGGGGAAAAAAGAATTGACACCGAAAAAGCTACGTCGAGATCGACTTCATACATACCTCCACCGCTATCATCATCATCATCGAGTATCAACAGCTCTCTCTCACCGCCCCGAACCCCCAGAGCCTCGAGCTATTCCGAATTCGCCCCACAAGCAATAACAACCTCCTCAGCCTACAACACCCCCACAGCAACACCCATTCAACCATCCTTCCCATCCCACACTTTCCCACCCACGAGTCTGCGTCACCGTTCGCATATCCCAGCATCCCTCATCATCGAACCGGCTTCACCAATAACGAATTTAGCTACGGGTGTTGATCTGGAAGATCAGACGCCGATTCAAACACCTATGTTTCCGGGTCTCCGTTCGAGATCGTCTGGGAATTTGGGGGTGCGGGGACAGGGAGGCGGGGTGAGGGGGGAAGGGGAGGGGAAGGGGGGGAAAGTGGCGAGGATGGGGAGTTCGAGGTGGGTGGAGGGGATTGTGGAGGGGGTTATTGAGGGCGTTGTTAGGTGGACTAGGGATGAGGGGGGTGAGAGGGAGGGGGCTTGTTTGCCGGTTAGTGAGTGGTAGGAGTCTAAAGTTTGGGGTTTGAGGTTTGGGATTGTGGGTTCTGGGCATTGCTAGGGAGAAGTCGAGATTTTTTGGAGGGAGGTGGGTTTATTGTATACCTACCGAGCTGGCTTATGTCTTCTATCCATCCATGAGTAGAAATGCGATCATCTCATGAGTACCCCAGCTCGCTCGCTCGCCCAGTCTCAAAACCCCACAGCAATTCCATTAAAAGCGTGCTTTCCTTCCTAGATGAAACAAGGAATTCAGCCCATTGATCCTCCATCAACTCCATCGAAAACAAAACCCCGGTGCCAGGCAAGCTAAAAAGGTTCCACACTCTCAAATCAGCGCCCGTTATTCAACAACAACGCAACTTGAACACGATGACAACACTCACTACATTCCAGATATATCTCCAACTTATCCTTCTTACTGACATTAAAGTCCGTGACGCACCAAGGCAACATACCATCCGCTCTACTCATGCCATGCCAATCCCCCTCCCTCCATACAACCACAGTTAACGCGCGAAAGACTAGAAAACTGTGCCAAATCGATGGTAAGTGCCAAGACACAGACAGTCTCATTTCGACTGTACGTGCGATGACGCATTAAACGATTCCGTGTGCAAGTTTACGATCCTGTATCCTTTTGGCACTGGTATCTTACGATTCTGTTTCTTGTGTATCCTCATCGCGCTCGCTATACTCGTGAAACGTTCCGACTATGGAGTAGTAAGATTATTTGCTGTACTTTAATTTGTCCACTCATCTCGTTAACTCTTTTATGCTTGGTGACTAGCCAGACAATTCCCGAAGTTCGGATAGTGGGGAGTTGTCAGGATGAGAGGATGGTAACGAGAGTGTCTATTCTAGAGATTGGACACCAGGTTGATTTGTAGAGAGAGGAGAGGCGGCATATTTTTGAGTTTGCCTGTTATGCAAGTATGTTATCAAATTTAATTCGAGTTGAGAGGTACTTCGACGAAGTGTCTACATGATAATGCTCAACACTGATTGTTCATTGCCGCCGTGTGAAGTGTTTCTTTCCAGGCCTAGGAGTGAATGCAAACTTGAATTATAATGAGAAATGATAACATACCCCGAGCCATGTCTGCGAATGTACGAACTCCGAGGCGGAACACCTCACATCGTGAACACTCGGCCAACACACTAACTTTACGATAAGACATCCTCGTGACAATCAGCCGGAGAGGAGACAACAGACATCACATCTTACTTACCAATACAGACATCATCGCCTTCAAATATCAACATAATCCCACGAGCCTCCCCAATAACGCATCACCACTCTATCCGAGCACCAAAACACCAAACATAAACATAATGCCTTCCATCAAATCCCCACCTTTGACCACTCACCTCTCCTCCTCCCAAATCGAACACATCTCCCGTGTCCTACATCAGCTCTTACCCAATATAGCCCTTATCGTAGAGGCCGAGGGGAAAACATGGTCAGACCACGAGAAAAGAGTGATTGCAGAAAATCTTCAGCGCGCCCGGAACGAACTCTATGAGATTGTTCAGGAAATGCCATTGGCAGTGCCGAATTTGCTTAAATATTGTTATCAAGGCCAGATCCTTTACGACGAGCTGGGTATGGTTGGAAGAGGTGTCCAGATATTACTAGAACTGCCCGGCTATACCTATAGAGCGGAGGAGGTTGCTGGGGTCGTATCCGAAAAGATCATTTCGTTATTGGGTTGATAAGACATCAAGTGGGGTTGACTATCCAACAAATTAATATAGTAACGCCAAAGTTAGTATTGTTTTCGCCTCGTTGTCATTTCAGCCAATGAAGATGACAAAGATGGATTGAGGGAACTGCTGTGGTCTAGATCCGTTCATATGAGCTCAATATATGCTGATAATCGTGAGAGCAGATATCAAAAGAAGTATAGTGACGAGAAAAGACGAGAAAATTTGATCATCGATGTGCTGCCGACAAGATCTTGTAAAAATTTTGTCTATTCATCTCTCATAATTGCTGCCTCATATTTTTGGCCTCTGCCGTTCCACACATTGCTTTTTAAAGTCCGAGTGTATCTATGGCTTCTCGTAGATCCAGTCGTTCTGGGCAGATTTCCAGGAGTTGAGCTCCTCTGGCTTGAACCATAGAGCGATCTCCTTCTTTGCGCTGTCGACGGCGTCGGAGCCGTGGCAAACGTTGCGACCGACATCGATGGCAAAGTCACCACGGATGGTGCCTGGGGCGGAGGCAGCTGGGTTGGTGGCACCGAGGAGGACACGGCCGGTCTTGACGGCATCACGACCTTCCCAGACCATGGCGCAGATTGGGCCAGATGCCATGTCTGTGGTGGTGTCAGTGTGTGTCTGTGGTAAAGGCAGGGTGAGAGGATTGTACAGGTGACGAGACCAGCGAAGAATGGCTTGGAGCTCAAGTCTTCGTAGTGGGTCTCGAGGTGCTCCTTGGAGGCAGTCATAAGCTTGATGGCAACAAGCTTGAAGCTGGACACATTGTCAGTCAACTGATATTTTACAGTGAAAGATACATTCTTACCCGCGCTGCTCGAAGCGGGAGATGATTGGGCCGATCAAGCCGCGCTGTTTTTGGGTCAGTATGATGTCCTTGTTGGAGCTCTGAAGGAGTCGGAGGGGGCATGTTATACCTGGACACCATCAGGCTTGATAGCGATGAAGCTAGGACATGTTAGTGTGAGTATTTAGTTATTTGGAGCTTCCACATACGTTTGTTCGTTTGCAGACATCTTGAATTGTGTATTGCGAGTGAATTGAGTTGGTGGGATGATTCTGTTGCTGTGCTCCGTTGTCTAAAAAACAATGAGGGACATTTTGTGGCGCTGAGGCAGCCGCAGGCATCAACGCCACATAAGGCTGACATCACATTCTTGGCTCTTGTTCTCCACCAACTCCGACTGCCTCTACCTACTCACCTAAAACAACACAGCCGCAGTCATGTCCGAACGCAAAGTGCTCAGCAAGTACTACCCACCCGATTTCGACCCTTCGAAGATTGGGAGGACGAAGGGTCCAAAACAAGTCGGCCCCAAGCAGATCACAGTCCGCCTGATGGCGCCGTTCAGCATGAGGTGTACAGCTTGCGGAGAATTCATTTACAAAGGCAGGAAATGTAGGCTATCCTCCCCCTTCTTCCCGACTCCTCATCGTTGACGTATCACGCAGTCAACGCGCGGAAAGAAACCGCAGAAGAAAAGTACATCAACATTTCCATCTTCCGATTCTACATACGATGCACCCGCTGCTCTGGCGAGATCGTGTTCAAGACAGATCCCAAAAATATGGACTATGCATGCGAACGAGGCGCAAAGCGAAACTTTGAGCCATGGCGGGAGGAGCGAACCGAGGAAACAGATTTGGAAAGGCTGGATAGAATCGAGCAGGAAGAGTTGGAAAAGGATGCTATGAAAGAGCTGGAGGCAAAGCAACATGACGCGAAAACAGAGATGCAGATCGCAGATGCGCTAGACGAGATTCGGTCGAGGAACGCTAGGAATGAGGTTGTTGCGAAAACCGGCGACGTTGTTCTAGTCAAGGATGTCGTGGATGACGAGCTTGAGCGGCAAGAGCGGGAAGATGCAGAGGCCGCCAAACGCGCATTCCAAACTGCTGAAGGGTCTAAGATTAGGAGGCTTGTGGATGACATTGAGGTAGAGTTTGATGACGCAGTGGATCTGATTGCACCAGAACCAGCTCCAACGTTCAAGAAGCCGGCGAAGAAGGCCAAGAAGGATTTTTCTTCGAAGCTCGGCATCAAGAAAAAGACCTGAATAATATGATACGGACATGGAAATGGACATACCAATCATACTACTTCACAGGCAAGGGACGGCATCAATGCCCTGACAGCGAGTTCTCACTTTTCGAACGGGAATTGGAGGACACTTGGTAAATCATATGACTGCTCCGACATCATGATAGGTTTTGGACTAAGATAATCATAGACTTCAAACTTCTCCACTCGGGAAGTTCTTGGTGGATCCTGAAACAGCAGGAGCGGAATCGGCGGGAAAGCTCTTGCAGAGATACTTGTGTCGACCAAAGAGTCTGCCACGAGGAGAAACTGAGCTTTGGGTCGTAGGATACCTGATGTAGTGTCCTTGGCCCGCACCGGCCACCTTAACGAAATCACCACTAGCCACCGCTTTGTCCCTGCAAAGACATGACAGCACTCGGCACTTCGTTGATGAAAGCTGATAGGGTTGGAACTTCATATAAGTCTTGAGACCAACGTGCGATTTCCATATTTATGCAAGACCATAACAATAGTAAGATGAAAGAAGTGGATGGAAAGATGAGAGGGGAGTCGATTAGCATTTCAACGGAAAGCCCTTTTCACGACCCGATGTTCAGATCTCGGCACGCTAGAGAAAAACGATCAAATAATGTAGTTGAACAATCAGTTACCTTTGTCAGTACATATATTCTAGACGCGGACTGGCGGGAAAACTTATCGGAACGATTCATTCACTATCATCAACGACCGGAAAAAGGAGGGGCTAGTTAAGGTAGGATCTAGGATGTGGGGTTCAACAAACGATCCTGCGAAGAGCAGTTTGACTAGTGGGGTCTCCTGTCGGTCAGCGCTTTCACATTGGGAGAGGAGAGGGAAGTTAGGTTTCAGGATACGTACGGCGTTGAGACATGAAGCAAGAATGAGATTGTGATTGTTGTTAGAAAGACGGAGGGTGGAGATGGATTTGAGGAGTTGAGCTTTAGTGGGGGTAATGTGGAAGTTGTTGCAAGGGTTATCGAGGTCGATCAGATAGTTGTTGTTATTGATTATTGAAACGAGAAATTGATAACCTAGAGTGCTTGGGATATATTTAGGATGTTGAGATGTAGGTATCTCCTTACTTGTTCCTAGTATTCCTAGCTCGGAAAGAAACTCGGTAGTTAAAACAGCATCCTTTCTTCATCAATATTCAACATGACCTCAATCTGCTGCTTAGTATGTCTAACAAGATCCATCCTATACTGCGTCCCCACATCCTCGGCCCCCAACAAAAGAGTCGCTAGAGCAACCTTGATCCTCTCCAAATCATGAATAAATACAACCCCTTTGTAGAAATCTGTAACTCGGCTGAACGGGGTCGATAAATGCATGATCAGTTCTTCAAGACACTGGCCATCTGAACACAACCTTTGTCTGAAAACGGACTGGTTGAAAGGGGGGAGGGAGGAGGCACCGCTGCTTTCGAGTTTTAGCATTGTATGGATGCTTCGGAGGATGAGATCTATGGAGGGTATATAGGGGCCGAGAGGCTCGCGGAGACAATCGGAATCGGAATCAAAGTATGGCATGTTGGCAGTTGGTGTTGAGTACACGATTGGTTTTTCAAGAATGTTATTATTGTTGTGCTATGCGATTGGTGTTACCCTGTCTTTGTGGTGATTTGTAGATACTGGGTAGGTGCGATGATGTTTTGCTGATGTTATGCTGATGTTCTTGTTTTGGAGGCCTCGTTAGGAAGGATATATAGGTCAGATGGACAGGAGTTCAGGGTGAACACTTCACAGCCTCTTCACCACTGGTGAGATGCTTCATCGATTTTCCAACACCGTGGTGATGTGCTCGAACCGATAGCCAAAACGTCTGTCACATTTTCACAGTTGTCCTGGTGTTGATGGTTCCAAAAACAATGTCCTTGTGTAATAAATGAGGCCCTGCTGTTGAGCTTTTGATATCAAAGAGTGACCTGATTAAGGACCTCGAGCCATCGGTGAAGCCGACATCTAGACAGCAAGAAGCGAATGAGATTACAATCTTCATCTACGGCAATGTCAGCTCTTCTAGAAGGAGTCAAGCTTCTGTCGTAGTTACAACTTTCTAAAAAAAACTAAAGAATCCATAATTGATCCAATATCACCAATACTCAAGCCACCTGATGGCGATCCTCCACTCCCTAGATCCACGGCCTCCGAGCCGTTCACCTTGAGGCTCAGCTGTGTGATGCCAAGGTCCTTCCATACAGGCGGTAGCGCACAAGGTTGTACATGAACAGGCTGAAGAAAGACGCCCACGATAGCAGGATCTGTGGAAGAGAACGTGATCTGACAAAGTGTGGTGTCAATCTTGTTTTCTCTCAGACTAGTCAAGGTGTCTGGGTTCTTTGTAGCAACGATGCGAACTTTTATATCGCATGTTACTGCCGGAGAGCCCTAGTTCTCGGCAGCAATCTTGCTGCGCTTTTTGAAGGAAGTGAGCACCAAGCCAAAAATTTAAAAAGGGGAGATACATGATAGAAGAGCACATGTTGATGGATTGACAGGTTGATTTGCTGAAACTGAATGCGGAAGCTAAGAATCTTTATGTTCACTATAGGCACACGTCATTTGAAGCTGCCGACAGTTAGCCACTTGATATAAACCAGGGTATTTGGAAATTCCAGTCCACAGACATCACTTAGAATTATCAGTCGTGCAGCAAGCCAAGAGGGGCCAAAAAAGGAACGTCCTTGCTGGAAGAGCCAGTATAGCTCGTTATCTAGCTGCTCTCTGCCCATATTTCAACGTCTCTTTAGCAGTAGCATTGCCGGTGTATCGACTAATGGCAATGGTCAAGCCCTTCTTAGGTTGTAGATTGACGGTTGAGGGGTGAGAGGGTGGTGACGGGTTCAGATTTGGGATTCAGCCCTTGTGATTCCAGTTTCCGTGAAGGAATAAGCTGAGGTTGAGGTTCGATAGCAGGGTAAAGGACTAGATGGTGCGGTCTGCAGCAATTAGGCGATTTGTTTTCTCAACATCCCGTTTTGATGGGGTCGAAGAAGGTTTTCTGCGTTAAGCTCGATGTAAGCGAACTTCTCACATTATATAGGAGTCTTTTCTATAAAAATTAGCAGTCAGCTTTTTCTTAGGGTCAATTCTAACGAAACCATATTTGGGTTGTGCTTTATCATGCTTCGTGAAGTGTGGTTCACATGGATTTGAAGACGTGGGCCAAGGACCTAGAATGCCCCAAACGAGATTGTTCACTGTGAATAGCCCTTTTCGGTGAATAACCCTTTAAGCGTCGCCTACAGAATACAGAGCAGAGCTTCAACATCTCTCTTCACTCAGTTTGACCTCCGTCGTTGAATCTACCTCTCTTCACCGCGGAATACTGGTACGAATGGCCGTTCAAAATCGTCGTGTTGCAACAGTTGCCTCGCGGTCAATAGTGAAGCTGCAGAAAGAAAGACGATGCTTCAATTCATTTTAGGCGGGCGAGACGGTAACGGCGACGGACCTGGCTCGACTCTGTAGAGGTATACGACTAGATAACATACCAATCGATCATCCGGCTTGCTCGTCGATATATCTCTTCATTGCGTCGAATTGAGTCTTGCCGCTCTTTATGGGACATCAGAATCGGCCCAGAGATCGAATAGAGAAAGTTTGAGCTTACAGAAATTAAATAACGGACATGTTGCTAGAAAGAAGTTCAGCTTAGTCAACTCTCAGTCTTGGATATAATACAATACTCACGATGTCTGTGACATCCTTTTGCCTTTCAAACTCCCCTCTCGCAAATCGATGTAGCTCAGCTCGCGTAGAGGATGTTGGTATTTCTACTCGAAGGTCAATTTGTCTTTCTTCACATGTCCGGGACATGAAAGTCGTACTGTTCAGCGCCCGCACAATTTCTCGCCATAAGTTCAATGCTTTCTTCTTCTGGAGAAACTAAGAATTCAGATGTTAGCCACCTCGATTTGGTTGGATAGCTGAAGACGAATGAAGTACATGTTCCAGAGTCAACAAAGGTCCTTTGTCTAGCTTTTTCTTCGGCCGAGCTACGCTTGCATATGTCCGCTGCGTGAAGCTTAATCTTGGAGACAATCGCAGGAGTCTCATTAGATTTCGAATCTGACAGGAATAAAGACACGGAACAGAAATGAAACTGGAGAGATTAAGTTGTTGGTGTCGTTGAATTGTGTAGCTCTGAGAGAGTCATCAGCCCTAGTATCGAATTCGTGACGCCTTCAACTTCGGTCCTCCTTCACGCGACCTCGGCTTCATAACTAGGACGCGACGCGACTTCCCAATAATTCGACTCTCCTCGATGTCCAAATCCATGCCTCCAATTGTGCAGCAGCGATGTCTCCCACAAACACCCTCAAACGCTGCTCTCCCACCACCGATGACCAGCCACCTCTAAAACGCTCCAAACTCTCTGCCACCACAAAATCGCCCATGAGCCAAAGACCCTCCGAATCCACCACAACCCTCAATTCGCCTTCAAACTCATTAAAATCGAGTGCCAAAGCAGCAACAAATCTTCTCTACGCCAATTCCCTCAGTTCCTCTCAATTTACACAAGAATACATCCCTAACTCCTCTCGAATATTCACAGCAAAAGATGGAGTCTTATACACATGCACGTTTAAACGGACACAAGACTTGACACCCGAAGAGAAAGAGTCTTGTTTTCAGATTATCAAAGGGACGTCGAGGAGGGATTACGAAGCCAATGCTGAGGAGGGGTGGGATGATGAGAGGAAGAGGAGGGAGATGGGGGAGGCGGGGATGAGGTTTATGCTTGTGCGGAAAGCATCTAATCCGCGTATGGGAGAGAGTGGGGAGGAGGAGAGGAGGCAGGAAACACCCCTCATTTCCCCATCCTCTGATGCTGAAGAGCGGGAGAGCGGGAGGGATGATACAATCCTTGGTTTCACATCTTTCACCCTCGAAATCGATCCTGATACCCATATTTCTCAACTCTACTTATACGAAATCCATCTCCTCCCTCCTGCTCGTTCCCTCGGTCTCGGTCGGTATCTCATGTCGCTGAATGAGATTCTAGCGCGGAGCTTAGAATTGGAGAAGGTTATGCTGACGGTGTTTACTTGTAATCCGAAGGCTGAGGGAATGTATAGGCGATTGGGATATGGTACGGATAGTGAGAGTCCCGAGGAGAGGGTGTTGAGGAGTGGGAAGATTGTGAGACCGAAGTATTTGATTATGAGTAAAGCGATGTCATAGAATGGAAGGAAGATTTTGGGGTTGTATGAGTTTTGGACGTTCTTGGAGATGAAGATACCCGGATCGAATGATTCAAATGCGTTCAAGGAGATACAATAATGGCCGTTTTGGAAGAAACTGGAGAAGTAGAGATACCCAAATTAATAGGACCAGATTTCCATTCATCAAAGACGTCGTCTCAGCAAGCATTTTCCAGACATTCAAACTCAGAAATTTACTATGGAGGCAAAGTGCTTGTCAACCAATTATACCAAAGAGACAGGACTGCTAAACCCAATCATTTTCACAACTTGGCCCCGTTTCCCTGGTCTAGGGCTGTAGTGCACTTAAATCGCTGCCACAAATTTTCACGTCGTTCTTTGCTTTCACTGGAAGATTAAGAGCATCAATGCGAGATTGAAGTACTCACTGCTCAGGAATATTACGTACGGAGCAACAGAGCTGAATAATTAGTCACAGGAAACTCCACAGGAAACTCTTCTGGAGAACTCGGTGTCCAGTGTAATATTGTGGAGTTTGCCCATGAAAATGAACATTTCTTTCGTAAAGGAGCGTCCACATGGGATTATACTACCAAGAACTCATTTACTCAAGAGCTAGAAGGGTTGAAGCTCTCGTGAGGAATGAAAGTAGAAATGACTTATGCCGGGAATAAAGTGGTTTGGCCGGAAAGTATGAGATGGAAGCTGTTGAAGAAAGATGCGTTGTAGGCGAGAAAGTGATTTATCCGGGGGCTTTGTGCAAGGAAATTGACTTAAGCGGTCATATCTGGTGATAGAAGTGGTCTGCTCGGGAGAAAGAGGGGGAGGGGACTTGGCTAGTTGGAGAGCGTAATCTGGATATAACAAAAATATGTTGATTGAACCGTTGGTTGGAATTCAGAACGCCTCTGTGGTTGGAGCCTGAGCATATTTTCTGGTTGTATGGGATTTCAGGATTCGCCTTGTTTGGCGGCCTTGAAAGTGGCAGATAGTGTGTTCCAATTCAAACAATCAACCTGCGAATCAGCGTTGTGCACGCGCTACGGACGCCATTATCCGTTGGAAACCGTGGACAGTACGAAGAACAGTCGCAGACGCCTGCCCGCCCTTTCATTTTTGCTACGTTTGACTCTATGCTACATAACAAAGTCTTTCTTTTGTCGTAGCGCCGAGCGAGCCAACCATGCATGCCGTGAATATGAATCCCATAATTTAACTCCGTATCTAGAACTTGCTGAACTGCTTGACCGCCTTTCCTGTTCTTGGGAGCACGCGGAGAACATTGAAACGAACCTGCCAGAAGTATTAGTGTTCCATGCGTAGCATTCCAACTTTGTAATTGCAAACATACAGTCTTGCTGAGAGGTCGGCATTGACCGACTGTGACTTGGTCACCATCTTCGACACGGAAAGCTGGGCTGACGTGGGCGGCCAAGTTCTTGTGTCGCTTCTCGTAACGGGAGTATTTGGGGATGAAGTGGAGGTATTCGCGACGAATGATGAGGGTTCGGTGCATCTTGGTGGAGACAACGGTTCCGGTCAAGATTCGACCACGGATGGAGACGAGACCAGTGAATGGGCACTTCTTGTCTGTGACGGTCGTGTTAGTGAGCCTGCTACCAGTTTTTCCTGCCCAAGAAGAAGCCGCTGCTGTAATGAAAAAATGCCCAGCACTAGGCGCTCGCATACGCGACAGAACTGCTAATGCATCTTCTCTTTTCCTCCAGAATTGTCCAGGTTTCCGTCCAACATACCAATGTACGATCCCGAGATGGCAGTCTGAGGAGTCCTGAAGCCAAGACCAACATCCTTATACCATCTGCGTCCGCCCTTTCCAACGCGCTTCTGCTTGCCACCGGTGGACTTGTGGTTGAGGAAGATATGCGGCTGCTTTTGGAAAGCACGCTCGCTCTGGACGGTCAATTCGGTGGCCTGGGAGAGTAATTAGTGCGGGTCCTAGAAGTTGCCATCGCATTTCGAGCTGTTCTGGGAGTTGGACGGGAGACAAAGTCGATTTGCGCGCGTTGCGAGACAATAATCATATCCTTCAAATAGTGCGGGCAGCGGACATACCATGTTTGCGAGGTTGTCGTGTGGGCGATGGTGAGGTTGGGATTATCGTTAATTTCTTGGAGTTGAAGTCGCTGGCTATTTCGATTGTGTGTCTTGGCGATGCACGGACCACTTCCGCTCTCCAACTTGAGCTCTCGAACTCAAGTTGATCATCTCGTCTTCCTGTCTGTGTGTCCAACCGGACTAGAACAATCCCTTCAATAACAACTTCTGCTTGATGAGCTGCTACCGTGAACAAGTAATATGATGTTCTCTTGATGAGAAGATCTTTTATTGAGCGTCTCTGGACATGAAAAGCACGCTGCGTTTCAATGATTTGATCCAACAGAGCGACTCCTGACGCCTCAGGAAATTGGCTGGAGTGACCATTGCAAGTCAATTAATTCAGAGATTTCCATTCGCGTGATAGCTACACTGTGAGATTCTTTGACTCGACATGATGCTGACATAGTCTCGTAGTTGCAAGCAACGGAACATCAACTGAGGGATCATGGGCCACCGTGAGCCTATCTTGATCTATTGCAATCACAACAAGGAATACTCCTTCTTCATCTGAATTATCTTGGGCGAACGAACCTGCCCAAATATCATACAACTCAGAGCGCCTCACCCATCGGATTGGAATCACTCGGCTTGGTTTCTGCCATCTGCAAACATACCCAAACTTATTATGCTAAGTGTTGATTGCTGAGGTCTTCAGATTCGTAAGTGTTTGAATCACTTGTGGTGTTCTTCTACACTATCAAAGTGTTTGTTCACAGTTCAAGTTCGACCCTGTGCTTGCTGAGATGATCACGTGTGCAGGCGCCGGGATCCTGCCAGTGCCAGTGTCGCTTAGCAGGGATGTTTTTGTTTACATCGGTCCGCAGTCAACAATCCTCCACCATTCCCCAATTCCTCCCTTCCCGACTCGCAATGGATGTAGAATTCAATAAAGAAAACATCACTGACGGTCTCAACATGAAGCGCGCTGCACCATCGCCTAAGAAGGCCCTAAAGAAAACGCGTAGTAGTATCGGGCCCGGAGTGCTTAGCGAAGGACGAAGCGTACCTCTCAAAGAAGATGCTGGAAATCGTAGAAAGGTAGGCATCGGATTCGCATATCTTGTTGCAATCGTTTACTAACGCTACCCAGTCTGCATTTCCAGCTGTGAAATCGATCCTTCCTTCTGGTGACGATGCAGAGAAAGAAAAGCGTCGAGCCGAGAGAAGGAAATCTTTAGGTTTGTTATGAAAGAGGAGATCAGCGCCCTCTAGCTGACAGTTATACATAGCGGCACGTCGAGTCTCCTTTGCACCGGAAGCTACTCTTCACACATGGGATGTAGTCGAATATATGCGCGATGCGACAACATCCTCCAGCGCGTCGTCTGAAGCCTCGCGCAGAGCATCATCCATGTCAGAGTCATCGAATGCGCAGTCTCCACAGGTTGCTTCGCCAGCGTCAGCCGAGCCTGAAATCGTCGAACCACCCTCCACTCCTCCAGAGCAGGTCGAAGAACCTCAGCCAGACTCCTCTCCAGCGAACCAACGCGATCTACATCAGAAAAAGGGGCGCCGGAGAAGCTCCGGCATACCTCCCATGAACTTCAATAATCCAGATGACGCATACTCGTCTAGCGCAGAAGGAAGCAGTTCGCCCATCGCGGAATCCCCTGGAAGTGATAGCACAGCATCGCCAGGAGGTATCACGGTGATGGAAGAGGAGGATCTCACTATGGATGCTGGAGATGCGACTGGACAGAGCATTGCATCCGCAGGTTCGGCAGAATCGACCTCTTCCAGCGTGCGCTTGGATCAGTCGCTAAGGAAGGCGGCTATATTGGCAGACGAGCAAGGAAAGGGCGAAGTTGAGAACAAGGTCATTCAGGCATCCTTCAGACCTTGGGCGCAGCCTAAACCTCTCGATTCAATTGGTGTCCAGAAATTAGCACAAATGCAACAAGAAAATGTCAATCCGTTCTCACCTGCCTTTAAGGCACAGGTCAGCAGCCAAAGACAGGAGACCGCGAAAGACAACGAGGAAACGCAAGATATGGATATGAGCATGGATATGACGAGAGCTGTAGGGGGCATTGTTCGCCAACAGCAGGATACACATCTACAACAAGACCAAGACAAAGAAAATGCGCTCCCAACGAGAAGTCTGAAGCGCAGACGCTCCAGCACGAATGGTGGACTATCAACAGATGCTACTGGCAGCCCTGCAAAGCGTCAGTCTCGTAGATCCAGCGTCAGGCGTCGTTCTTCGGCGGAAGACTCCATGTTTGGTGACGAGACTATGGACTTGACCATGGCTGTCGGAGGCATCCAACAAGTGTACTCAAACGACGAAAGTCGCCGAGAGAGCATAGACACCTCCTTCGGTGACGAGACCATGGATTTTACCATGGTGCAAGGCGGCATCATCGGTGGTGTGCAGTTTCAAGACAGTGATGAACTTGCCCCCGAAGAAGATATGAGCATGGAACTTACAGCGACAATCGACCGGACGATCAAAGTCTCGTCTACTCTGCAGGTTTCTCAAAGCCCTGCAAAATCTGCAAAATCTACTGTGTCAGCCAAATCCAAATCACCAGCTAAACCACCAGCTAAATCACCACGAAATTCTCGCAAAGCTACTGCGAAAAGTCCGTTGCGCCAGGTCCAGTCTGCAGCCGAGATCAAGACTCCGTCACCAACCAAAACTCCTACTAAATCGCCCAGAAGATCCACTCGGCAGAGTCTTCTACCCTCACAATCGGACGAGGTTGTGTATCCGGTCCTCGATACTGTAGACGAACTTCCAGCTCCCAAACTCATCGACTTTGACGCTCCTTCACAAGTGCCAGCAAAAGAGGTTTCTGCCAAAGTCGTTTTGGCCACTCCTCCGCGACAAACCGCACCCAAGAGTGCAGGCGTATCTGCATTCTCCCCCCTGAAAGAGTTTGCTGCGCCAAAGACCACTTCCCTTTCCGAGTCGATTAGACTATTGTCAACCCCACGGAAGCAGATACCGACATCTCCTGTGAAAAAAGTTGCGGTCACACCAAAGCAAAATGCATCGCCCAAGAAGTCTGCCAGTCCTAAGAAAATGCCCACGCCGCGGCGTTCTGCAAGCCCTCGAAAGCGAGTTCGAATGGAAGTGATGGAACAGGAGGAGCCGGTGGAAGTGCTAGATGAGAACCAGGAAGATCTCTCCACGGACTCGGTAGAACATATTGAGCTTCAAGACTTCCTGAAGATGACTAACATTCGTTTCATGGAGCTGACAACGACTAAGCGCCGACATACTGGCCATCCAGGAATGGATGGTAAATTTCTACACGATATGGAAGACCCAGCGGACGACGAGGAGCCCAGTCTGGAAAGTAGTGTCGCAGCGGCTGTAGGTACAGAGCCTCAACTTCACATGTACCACCATGCTTGTCAAGAAATGAAGAACTACACGGCAGGAGGTCGAGAAGATATGCAGACTCTTGAGGAGGAAGTGTACGAAAATCAGCCACCTCTGTTTCGGGAGTACCTTATCGCTCCACCGCAAGAACGAGCGATCATGGATAACCAATTCAAGAATATGAAGACGAGTGCACGATTGCAGAGCAAGGGAGGATGGTATGCTTGGAGACGAAAACTCTTGTCGGATCTGCATAAAGGCCAACTTCAGTTCGCAAGCGACTTTGACCGGGACGAAGCAGTTCTTACTAAGCAAGAAGCCGCCATTGACGCAGTCTTGCCAAACCTCATTCAACAGCACGAGGAGCTGGAGATAGAAGCCAATCGCTTACAACAGCGGGCAGATGAGCTTGCTAGTCATGATCGCGAAGAATTGGAGAATGCTCGCGAGAATTTGGTTTCTACCGAAGCTGAGATCAAAGAGAAGGAGAAATTGCTTGCCAATCTCCAACGTGAACTTGAGGATAAGGAAGCAAATATCGAAGCTGTAAAAGAGCGCAAAGCCGAGACCCTGGAGGAGATCAAAGGAGCCGAGCGGGTTCGCGAAGAGTTCCGTGGGTGGTCTTCTAGCGAGGTCTCAGTGCTGAAAGGTGAGCGAATGCGACGTTAAAAGATGATAAACTGGAAGCTAACATGACCACAGCCAAAGTCGATGAATTGGAGAGCGAGCATGGCTGGAGCGTAACAGCAGCTTCAGCCTCCCCGAGCACTCTAACCTTCACATACCTAAACGATCTTGAACTGTTCTTCCATCCTTCCTCGTTCAAACCCGCATCTGGTGGCGAAAATGCGCCCATCTCACTCTCATATGTCGGTGCCGAATCACGATTGTCGAACAAAACGCCCCGTCCCTTGACCACTACGAAACGATTCTTTCTACAACTCTTGAGAGCGCAGCTACACTGTATCCCACAGTGCCAAACCACTGTCGCCTCGGTCCTCAAAACCATCTCATCCGGTTGGAAACACGCCCTCGCCGTCTCGGAAGCAGTGCGTCTCCTCGATCAAACTTGTATGACAGAAGAGCTCATCTTAAGCGATGAGAGGATGGCTGTGGATGCTCTGATACTTCTTCCTACTCTGCAAACCAAGGTCCGAATGCGCGTTGAAATCGCGGCTGGTGTTGAGGATGAGTCGATTGGGACGCAGGTCAGGGTCGTTGCTAAAGTCATGTACGGAGAGAAGTACGATGAAGCCAAGATGAGCGAGTTCTTGAGCAAGTTCACTGGTGGGAGCGTGGGAGAGAGGGAAGAGATGGGGAAGTGGGTTGAGGGGGTTGAGGATTTGAGGAAGAGGTTGATTCAGAGGGGGAAGAAGGGATGATGTTTCATTCGGTTCAGCGTCTACCTTTTTCTGATGAGTCATGTTTTGGAAGCGGTACTTGTTGATATCATGATTGGATGAACTTGTCAGGCGCTTTGTTGATTCCCTTTGGGTCTTGTAATGCCGAGTGCAAACGTTGGAGGTCACGGTTGAAGCACATTTCGCAAAATATCGTTCGTTTTGCCAATTCTCCAAGTATCGACATTGCCCATATCATACTTCAAGTTTATCATTAGCCGAGTTGATAAGGACTGAACTCCTCACGCCATGTCTATTTCTCCCATTCCAAGACAACGTAGTAGCTCGTATATACTCCACATTCGTGGGAAATACGTAGACTATTCATGCTTTCTCTGCTTGTGAGGAGCACATTCACGCTGGATTCTATAACTGATACTACTGCCACGACAGTGAATGTTACACCATCGAAAAAGGCAAACAGGGGAGGAGCACCGGTGAATGGAAAGCTGGCATAAAAAGAATCGGAATAGACAATAGATTCATTCTCGGTAGTAGGTAAGTAGTACATATCGTGGATACACAAAGCTCCACCATTGGGTATCGAAGAGGAGTGCCAAACGCCTGTGGCTAATATCCCGCAATTAGCACGGATCAAATCGCTCAATCCAGTCCCTTGAACATATTTGGTTTGCCAGCCGTGACTTGGAGGCCTTTGCTACCTCTCTTCCGCTTCTTACGTCTCTTCCTCTCTTTTTCTTCTTCTTCGCTGTCTTCTGATGCATCGTCGCTATTGTCACTGTTGTCGTCGCTGTCGCTTCCTGAGAGAGCGCGTTTCGTGGCACCTGATTCTTCATCCTCGTCGTCTTCTGTGTCTACCCATGTCTTTTCGGTCCATACTTTCACTGTTTGACCCCCTGCACTTATCATTCTGCCGCCATGGTCGAAGCCTAGACCAATTACTCCTTCCAGATCATCGTGGCGCAACACATCGACGATATGGTTCTGGCCGATTTCGACCAGGGCGATGAGGCCGTTGCCCATTCCGGCTGCGATTGTGGGTTTACTCGTTAGATCTTTGGGAAGGAGAGTTAGGTAATCAACGCTTTCTCCGCCTTCATTGGTATCGAGGATTATCCTCTCGTCCTGGTCGTCCCATACGCCGCGCTCCCAGAGAGTGAGGATACCACCTGCTGTTCCAACAATGACTTTCTCGCCGCGACTTGTGCCTCGTTTGCCTAGCCCGCCGACGAATACGGAGCTTAGTAATTCTTCTTCTTGGTCTTCACTTTTTACGAGGACGCCTCGGCGGAGGTCCGTTACTGCCAGAGTTGTCCCGCCTGTGGAGACCCATTGTTTGCTAAAACCGCTTGTGCTTGCGTCGCTCGGTGGGAGAGGGGTGAGAGAGGAAACATAGTCGTCGTGAGGGTAGTACGTGGTTTGCGGTCTTGAGGCCTTGAAATTTCGGTCGTCTACTCGCATGTCGTAAAGATGTAGAGCAGCTGAGTCCGTAGCAAGTAGGAGCGTTTGAGGACTCAAGACATGAAGAAGTGACGGCGCATCAATCTCCCCATTCGAAGCATTGCCTCTCCTAAAATCACCAATTAGCTCACCCCCATTCTCTCAAGCCGACATGGAAACTCACACATCCCCAGGAACAGCAATCTTCCCAAAAACCCGTCCAGTCTCCGCACTAGCAGCCTTAACAATGCCATCCGTCCCACTCGAATAAATTGTTTCCCCGTCAAAACTGAACCCAAGCGTCCTGCAACTGCCCTTATGCCTCCTCGTCTTCCAAGCAGAATCAATGTGTCCGTACCCGTTCTCTGATGCCGCGGCTGCTGCTTCGCTTTCTGAGTCGCTTACATCGCCGGCGACTGGGGGGAGGCGGAATGCCTCGACATGGCCGCTGGAGAGACCGACGGCGACGACGGGTTCGGTAGGGTGGATGGCTTGGGTGAAGATGTCAGAGGAGAGGGGGAGGGTGCAGAGGCAGTCGAACATGTTGCCCGGGTTCGCGATGGCTGGCGCGCGAGATGTGAGGTGCTGGAAAAAATTGGATGGAGCTTTGAGGCTTATGTTTGGACCCTGCATGCAAGGCAGAGTCACGTGGGTGGAACGTGGAAAGTAGTACTAGCCTTGTCCGGGGACAATATTTGGTAAGATATTTACTCCGTCCGTACAAGTATCAGACACATGCTGTGGTATCCTTCAAAGATGCCTCAAAGATGCCTATGATGTCTGAGAAAGGCTACAGATGGTGTGTGAGTATGCCTATCAGTTATTCCATAATAGGCCTCCACCTTTTCCTAGCAACGAATCCTTCAACCCCTTCCTCCCTCATAACTCACCTGCATCACTGGTCCTCCCCGTGATGATGCTTCTCTCAGCCTCAGTGCCTTGTACAAAGAACGGCTTCAAGCACTTGTCCGGCTTCGCTATCCACTCCCTCAGTCAATATGAGGATCATGGTTCCTTGGCATTGTTGCAGAATGAAGATGAAGCGCGAGTTGGTGTGGAGCCCTGGAAGCGTGACGCGCGGAAGCTAAACCGGGCATTTTCTGGAAGCGTCTCTCGTCTCTCCTCACGTCAAGTGTGAGAGAAGCTTCGTCTCTCCAATTACTTCGTCATCCATCAACACCATCCTCACGATTTGGAATAACTTCACCGTCTCTCCCTGACACGGGCACCTCATCTCTCACTGATACAGGCACCGCACTCTCTGCGACATGCGTCGCCTGGTTATTGCTGTCCTGCCAAGCAAAATAGAGTGCGGATCAATATAACCCATGCGTGCTACAGCTGGAAAAAACGGAAGTACTATCATAGCAACAAGCTGTTTGGCTCCTTGTCATGCAGCTGGAGCTTGGGGCCTCCCAGCATGGCGCGCAATTTCTTTTCGCCGCAACTCTTCCTTTCCACTTAAAGGCCTACAATCTGGTGACCATTCAGGATCAGATCCCGGTGATTGACGTGCCTGGACCGTACGGACAAACCACATAGTGTACTACCTGCCTCTCGCCTGTCAATTCTACTTCCAAAGTCTTTCAACTACACTCGTTTGCTGCCCGTCATATCTGTTTCCAGTACCGTTCAACTACACTCGCTTGCTAGCTACCAGCCTCCTCATCCTACCACCTTCACCTCCACGAACATCTCAAGACCTGTTTTGAAGGCCATACACACGGGATATCCATCGGCGCAAACGGGGCGTGTTGGAAGTTGGGAACCCTTTTCCTAAGCCAGAGTTATGGCCTTTCAATCGGGGCGGCTGCTTGCACTGGTGTGGACTATATTATGTCTTCTAGGATCAGGACACGCCGTCAAATTGTTCCAGTCCACGTCACTGAACAACTGCATGAAAGGCTCTGCATTTTCCGCAAGCCTTTTCCGTGTAGCGTTCACCCCTAATAATCGGACGCTCACGTACAATGTGAAAGGCTTTTCGGAAATCCAAGCTAACGTGGTTCTTGACGTCAAAGTCTGGATCTATGGATATGAGCTCAAGCTCGATGCTCTCAAGAAACCCTTCGATCCTTGCGAACCAACATTTGACCCCAAAACAGGCAAAGATGCACCGAAGTTTGCTGGACTTTGTCCGATGAATGCAGCTGATTTAGAGATGAACTCAAATTTTGTTATGGATCCTCCAAAGTCAAAAGATGATGAGAACGACATACTGAAAAAAATACCGGGTAAGCTGCGTATATCCTCGTCTTGAGCCACCGATTACTGATGCGCAACTCAGCTGTCGGCTTCTTTGTACCCGATCTCGATATCAAAGCTCACATTTGGATCAATGACACTCGCACGAGCAAACCGCTTGCCTGCTTGGAAGTCGACCTCTCGAACGGACAAACAGTACATCAATCAGGCGTAGCTTGGAGCATTGCCTTGATTGTTCTACTCAGTCTGGTCTCTTCCGCCGTCATATCTGGACTCGGACATTCTAACACTGCCTCCCATATTGCCGCCAATGCATTGGCACTTTTTGGCTACTTCCAGGCTCTTGCACTTATCGGGATGGTGGCAGTAACAACTCCGCCAATTGTGCGAGCCTGGACACAAAATTTCCAGTGGAGCATGGGCATCATCCGTGTCGACTTTCTGCAAAGATTAGCAACTTGGTATCAACGAGCCACTGGAGGAAAACCGTCGACATATATATCAGGACTCGACACGACCTCGGTCCAGGTCTTGAAAAGAGCTGTGGTGGTCAATTCCAAATACGCAAATTTAAAATCGCTAGTCGTCAAGGGCATAGAAAGAGTTGGCTTTGTAGGCAATATCGAGCTCACTAACATCTTCTTCACAAGCTACCTCTTTTTCGTAATATTCATAGTCTTTACCACAATCGGGGTTTTGCTTTTCAAGCACGGATGCGAGCTTCTCATTCGAATGGGCAAAATGCGACCGGAAAAATTCCACGAGTTTCGCAATGGCTGGAGGGTCATATTGAAAGG
Organism: Venturia pyrina ICMP 11032; assembly: GCA_000738655.1. NCBI lineage: Eukaryota > Fungi > Ascomycota > Dothideomycetes > Venturiales > Venturiaceae > Venturia > Venturia pyrina. Next base: position 461,307 of record JEMP01000023.1, on the reverse strand, counting down.
CATTCTCTTCAGAATTGTAAGCTCATCAGATTACGTGTACATGTCTGAAGCTAAACTGATTGATGCCATGTAGGTTCTGATCACTTTCCCACAAATGGTCGTAATGTGCTTCTGGGAAATAACAAAACGCGATTCACCCGGCCAAGTCGTGCTCGCCATAACCTCTGTTCTCGCCGTGATAGTCTGTTTAGGTCTTGCATCCCTGAAAGTCTGGAACTACGCTCGTCGATCCATTGAGATGCACCAAAACCCGGCCTACATTCTCTACTCTGACATGACTATACTCAACAAATGGGGTTTGTACGTATATCTTCGCCTCTGGCTTTTTTGACGTCATCACTAAACTGCTCCAGTCTGTACATTCAATTCAAGGCCCAAATGTACTTCTTCATCATTCCTATGCTCCTATATACCCTCATCAAGAGTCTCTTCATCGGATTGGCTCAGAGTAGTGGCAAAACGCAAAGCGTAGCGCTTGTCGTACTCGAACTTGCAATGTTGATCGCAATCAGCACCATGCGGCCTTTCATGGATAAGAAGACAAACGTTTTCAACATAGCCATCGCAGCCGTCAATTTCATCAACGTCACATTTCTACTCTTCTTCACTGGAGTGTTCGGCATTCCGCCTCTGGGGATCGGGATTATGGGCGTCCTCTTCTTCCTCTTGAACGTCGTCTTCGCTCTGGTGATTATCCTCATGGTCGTGTGGACATCAATGTCGGCAATCATCTCAAAGAATCCCGAAACACGATACCAGCCTATGCGGGACGATCGAGGCTCTTTCGTCAAAAGCCGAAACGACTTTACCACAGAGCTTGACGCCCTCGGAGCTACCGCTCGCGGCGATACCGGAGCGCGAAGGATGCCCCTAGATGATGACGCGGTACCGGTAGTGTACAACTCACGAAACGAAGAGTTTGACGCTAGCAAAAGTCAACAAGGTTTCCCACGATACGCAGAGACGGAATTCGGCAACGAGTTTGCTAAGGACTTCGGCAAAGAGTTTGGCGCAAGTCATGATAGCTTTTCTGCTGTCTCTGCTATTTCGTCGACGGGCAGTCTGCAGCAGCAGAGGACTAGTCGTTCCGGACTACTACCAACAGCTCATACAAATCCGCACCCGAGGAGTCCTTTGCCGGATAGTGGGTTCAGGAGTCCGTTGGGACCACCGAGGACACAAACACAGAGTCCTTTGTCAAGAGCAGCGAGTCCGGCAAACTTTTGGAAACAAGGTGTCGGGTATTAGCGCTGTGAAGGAGGGATTGTGATGTGGAAAGTAATGAATCAATAACGTCATCTCGCACTTTTTGACTCTCGGTTTCACGATGCGTTTCTAATGAGTGGACGAGCGCAGTGTTGTGCTACTGATTGCCTAGTCTATTTCCATACGCACGTTGCTTTGTTAATGTCAACCACTAACTAATTTGTCTCATTCGCATAAGCCGTAAGATGCGCGAAAGATAGTACAAGCAGGTGATGAATATACAGTCACCGAGGGGATTTCCGTTCAATGAGGATGTCTCTCTCTCGTCACGATCCGCAAACCGTCGAGTTTTCAATCTCCGGCGCTGCCATCACGTCCCACAGAGCCTAATCATATGCCGATCCCAGACGCCAATACTAAATCTTCAAAGTCCGTCTTCAACATAACTCCCTTCGCATTCACCTTTCCGTCCGAGAACCAGTCCCGCATCCCGCATCTCGAAAATCAAGTCTTGGAACCTTCTTCTAGCTGGTAGTGTATTTGTTCATCTCTTTTGTCTCGTTATCATCATCATCGTCATCATCATCAAGTACTTTCAATACATTCCCCAAAACCCCTCTCACCTCCCCGTCCCAAAACGGCAGAAGCTGAGATGCAACGATTCCAGCTACGCCACGCTCACGATCACACCACCAATAAGAATTCGCGATACCTGCCCAATAAATGACTGGTTTCTTACCAGCCGTTTCCTCCATGGCGCCGGCGAAGCACCAATTCGTCGATCGCGCTTCTCGTCCGGGTAAACAGATTTTCGGGATTTGGTTTGTTTCATATGGATTTCCGTCAAGGATTGCTCGTGGTCTCTGGGTGAACTGTGGGACAGGTGTGTCCATTAACTGAGTCACGCTTTCTGATTTGAGGAGTTTGTGGTTTGTGATGGGACATGTTCCTTCGTTTAAGAGTACGGATAGGAGTTTTGCGTATTCTGCTGGTGGCCCGAAGATAGTAGCGACATTGCGTTGTTCAGGATGGATTTGTCCATGTCTCTTTGGTTGGTCGATTGTTGTGAGTTTTCCTGACTCTGCGTTTCGATGGTGTAGTGAGGCTAGCCTTATTTTTTGTTGCGAGTTTAGAACGGGTGTGTAGTCTTCTATCAGAAGAGGGCCGAAGATATGCTCTTGGAAGTATTCGTTTAGAGTCGTATTGGTGAGCCTTTCGATGAATATGCCGAGCCAATCGAAATTTACTCCGTATTGCCAATCGGAGCCTGGTTGGAAGAGCAGTGGAACGCAGAGATCTTTGATCTGGCCAGAGGTGACGTTGTATCCTTCGGGTAGAGCATCACGGAGTGGCTTTGACATGCCAGGGTAGCCGAATCCAGCTACGTTGGTTATCCCGTTAGCTATCTACATTCTGCTCGACACACTCACAGATTTGACAGCAGTTTATGAAAGAGAGATCTTGTCCCTTAATAAACTCCACTGCCTCAGGCCCAATATAAGTGATTTCTGGCAGTTTTTCAAATGGGAGTTGCTAGAAATTTACCGATACTGTTCTCGAGTTGGAGATTTATAAGATGAAGAGACAAACCAGTATGACTTAATAACATCCTAACCGTGATAGCCTTCACTTTCTTCACATATTTCGTCCGACCATTCTCACCCACGCCATTCAAAACGTCGAGTTCTTTCAATTCAGGACATAGTCTTTCCATGATGTTCTCGTCATCCAGATCGATCTTCCCTTGCTCCACCAGCTGCATTGTAGCGACCGCAGTGATCAGTTTGATGCATGATGCTAGCCAAAAGATTGGAGTCTCTTTGGATCCTATGTCGTCGTGGGAGAAGATGACATTGCCATTTTGATTGACGATGGTAGCTGCGAGATTTGGAATATTCTTGCTAGCGGCCTGTAAGATGGTCGAGAGTTGGGTTATGGTTTCTGGAGGTAAAGTAGTATTCATACTGATTTTTAGAGATCGACTGCCAGGATTCATCAATGTCGATGGTGATTTTTGCTACGGAGGTACAATGAAGTAAATGAAACGGGTTGTGGTGAGCTACTGGAAGTGATGCAAGTGTCGTCTCCCCCCGATAAAAGTTGACTATATGCCTGGGAAGCTGCGTGGTGACACGGTAAGCACTAAATTCGTAAAGGCATCAAGCACGAGATACATTCTTCAGCAATTCTACACGGAGTCCGCGCATTCCCATCGGAACCGTCATTTTTGTCTTCGCGCCGAAGTCATCGTTGTATCTAATTGCGCAAGCTGCAACCAATGTTCGAAGCAGGGGGAGAAATCCTTTGAGTGCGGAGGTGGACAAGGCATCGTTATCCAGAACCCTATTGAGGACTCAAGACATCTCATGCTCGCCTAATTGTTTATACAAAGAAGTAAATAGGAGACAGAGGAATAAAGAGGACGTCTTGTCTCCAGGATGTCTGTCACGTGTCTCCCAGAAAGTGTGCGCCACTGCAGTTGCCAGCCACAGCCGGCCACAGCCACAACCAGCCACAGCCATAGCCACAGCCAGCCACAGCCACGGCCAATGCTTGGCCAACGTCACTACCAACCAAAATACTTGCTCACCGGAGTCACCGCAGCCCTAAACCTAAACAATCCTTTCAGCTGAACCCGATAAACACCTCCAGCCACCATTTATAGACGCCGCCGCCTACTCTGATCCCACAACAAACAACAATTCCTATCATCAACAATCCAAATAACCTGGAGCTTCGTCCAGACAGGCTAACACCACTACCGCCAAACTCGACATCCTCCAAGCCTCATCAAGCACAACAACAGCTCAAGCCCAGAGCTCCCTCACCGCCCAGATCACTTGCAAGGTCGCACACCACTCACGCCCGTCGCAATCCAACTCCCGCTATCGTCATCATGGGTTTCAACGTCCAGCATCAGATGCACCAGTACACCGTCATCCCAAAAGTACTCTATGTCCGCCGCTGGGGATTGAAGAGGTGGAGTTTGGCCTTCGGCAGCAAGGGAAGAATCACTTACACCTAAGCGCTTGTGCCTCAAATGTAAGTACATTACCGAGACAGGTAGAACGACATGGACTAATTCGAGCGATAGGTGCACAAGACGTGAATACTTGTAAAGGACTGGGAAATAATGCACGTCGCGATGTTGGCGACGTGGGCTATGGATACGAGTTGTGAGATACGATACCCTGGGAATTTAACACAATGGCGTTTCAATTTGGCACGAGCAAGATGGATGGAGATGGTAATGCACAACGAATGAGGCGTGGATCATGTCTCCCCTTTACAAGTCGATAGCATCAATATAACCATCCTCAATCCCAGTGTTCATACAAAAAGCCCCTTCACTACTCAATACATGTCCCATTCAGTCGCTGAATATATCAGTTATCAATAACGATTCCTGAAAATACCTATTTTGCTAGAATTCCTTCCTGTAAGAATGAGTTTTCGCATCTTCAATACAGTGTCTCACAAAGCCATGAGCTTCAGCTTCGTGACCAAGCACAACAAACCATTTTGCAACTTCAAATCGATAGATATCATGATTGCATTTACCTTCATGTTCATATTCATAACCAAGGGGTATACCGACAACAACTCATCAAAAAAGAATGAGACCCTACTCAGACCGCCGCCCTTCACACCCTGCCCTCAAGCACAAGCGCACTCTCCTCCAGAAGCCCATTCCATTCTCTAACCCTCCCCAATAATCCCAACGACTCCCTCACCCTACCCACCTCAACCTCAATGCCAAACTCCGGTGCTTCATCTTCCCTTCCTTCCTCCTCAGCCTTCTCCCGTCCCCTCCGAACAGCCCCCTCAATATCCCTCAGACTCTGCACAAGTTCGAATTCCCTCTGCTCCCTTTCAACTCTCTCCCTATGCTTCGCTCTCACCCTATCCATCTCAATCTCCACCTCCTCCCTTTCTTTCCTCCTCCCCATCAACTCCTCTCTTAGTTGTCGTTTCCGCTTATTCACGCCCCTTAATTGCTTGCCCAACACATGAGCACCTAGACTGGCAATCTGGATCTGGGACAGCGAACTCGCCAGAACGTCGCGAAAATATTCCATAGCGTCAATTTGTCGCCTTTTCGTTTTTTTACTCACAGTGTCGGGACGCGCTTGTTGTTGGAAGGCGAGGATGTGGTTATTGGCTAGTTCTTCCGAGACTTGGGCGAGCACGTCGATGGGAGTTATTCCTGGGGTTGGGTTGGAGCCGAGACTGTCGTAGGCGATGTTGTTTGATTGTGTGCGGTGGTAGACTGTTATTCCAATCACGTCGCCTCTGGCTTTTTTTCGGGGAGGGGAGCCGCGTGTGCTTGGTTTCTTGGCTCGTTTGGTCTTTTTGGGGAGATTTGCTGTGGCTCTAGATAGGGATTGTCGTGGTTTTGGAGGTCTCGATTTGGGTGCTGGTCGTACGGGTTGAGGAGATAGTTCGTCGATTTCGCTGGCTTCGTTTTCGACTCCATATTTGTGGACTTCAATTGGTGGTTCCTCGACTCTTCTTCGTTTGTTCGGATCGCGACGTGCTTCTTTCGGTGCTTTCACGATTCGCCTACGTGTCGTCGGCTGTACCGGAGAAAGCTCGTCTTCGCTGACATTGTCCTCGACTATTGCTTCGGGCGCCACAGGAGGTTCGCGGGCGAGCTTTCGACCTTTTTCAGGTTTCGTAATTTTTGGAGGTGATAACTCGTCCTCATCGTCATCATTTTCAAGCACAACAGGACGCACACGAGCTGTCCTTGGAGAGTTCTGGGGGTTAGTAGCTCGCGAAGGTGACAATTCATCCTCTTCGTCTTCGATATCTTCCATAGTTGGTAGTGGGTCTACTTCAGGATCTCCCGCCGGTATCTCGAATACCTCCCGCCTCGTGCTCTGATTGTTTGGCGCTGCGAGACTGACACTCAAACCATCCGTCGTAGATGTCGCCATAGCCGACCCTGATGAAGAATTTTGATTTCCGCTCGAGGTTCGAGCGACATTCGTAACTGTCTGGGTCTCTTGAATTGATAACTCATCTTCTCCCACGTCCTCATCTTCTTCGATTGACAAAATGACAGAGCCAGCTACACTGCCCTCTGATCGTTGAGTCCTGCGTTCTGATAATCTTCTTAACAACGTTGGCGTCTCGATCTCGCGCACGGGGTTTTTGATGGCTGGTCCATCGTTTTCCGGACTCAATTCGTCTGGCTCTTCAACCTGATTCGCAGCTGGTGTCTTTTGCGCAGAGGCTGGTACCTCGATCGACGGGCGGACACTGGTAGACCGCGACGCAGCAATGTCGGCTGCTGTCGTTTCCAGTTCATCCTGTTCCGTCTCTTCTACAACCTCCATTTGCGCTCCTCTCCTTTTCCGCTTTCCGGTAGTGACTGGAGTCTTGAAAGTCTGTCCATCGCCATCGCTATTCCTGCTTCCAGAAGACGGACCAAGAGATGCGCTTTTTGCCCTGTTTCTAGAAGCCGATGAAAGCTTAGCACCTGATCCTGGTGGTGTCTTTCGTGTTGAGGGTCTTTGTGCAAGTGAGGATTGTGGAGTTTTGCGTGAGGTCTGCGCTGGGGATGGTGCGGGAGTTTTCCTGCCCGATTCTGGAGGTGGAGGAGGTGGAGCAGCACCAAAATTGAAGCTGAATCCGACATTCTCCAGGGTTCGAGGTCTATCTAGATGTTAGTGTATCTGTTTGTTGTTGTTATTCGGAAGTTTTAACATACCCAGCGCCGCGCTGTCGCATAAGACGGCGCTCCTGTCTTTCTGCCATACTTGAATTGGGTACAGATGTTAGTTGCTACATATACGTCTGCATGTAATGGATGTCGCTGGGACAAAGTGTAGATAATTGTCCTGTCGCGTCATTGAAGACGCGCCGGCATGTTTGGATGCGGCATCCAGTGCATCTTCAAGTGGCCCGTGCCTATGTACCGATAACTTTCGTCTGAACTTCATCGAAAAGTGTTGAAATGGCAGATTGCAACACCACAAAGCCACTACGCTGTACGGCTCCTAAAACATACCGACCATATCTGCGCTCCAGAAAGGAAATATCAACTTCCTACAACATCTTGCTCCAGTCAAGCAGCAAGCGCAATTCCAATCACAGGCACTCATTGCACGAACCTAGAACAATAGCTACGAGCTCAATAGCCACTCCATTGTTGGGTTATAAAGAGACGGACTGGGAAGAGCTCATCTCCTCAAGGTCTATAAATAAAGTCTCTTCGACTACCTAACTTCATCTCTCGCAATAACTCAACACAATTTCTTCCTCGCTTCCGTCTTGTTGGTCATAGGTATGAAGTACCTCTTTCATCTTAAGCACTCTCGTCTAATTCAGCTTCAGCAACCGCAAGCAATTACGACAGTCACATCCTTAGCACGCCATAGATCGAGCATCTCCCGGTACCTCCATTGCGTCATCATCACCCATTTAACACAACTACTTCTTCGACTGTACTTCAGTCACCATCTCAGGTACAACACACTCCTCTCCTGTCCTCAAACGCTACTCATCTAACTCGTCCTCAGTATTCATCGCTACGTCAGCCGCTTTGAAGAGGACCCTGCCAAAGGAGCGTTCCCCTTTGCCCCGACTTCACCTTTCTCTCTCCCTTAGCATAGCTCCAGTCACTGCTAGAGGTAGGCCAAACCCCTTCCAAATACCTAAATGACAATCGTCCGACTGATTTTAGCAACTCCACTCAGCTACATCCATCATGGGTTGGCTCTGGGGCTCCGCCAGCCAAACGGCAGATGAAGTCAAGAATATGGATCCATCTCTGCGAGACATGCTCAAAAAGCAAGAATCGAAGCCAAGTGTGCCTCCGCCAAAGCCAGCGACCCCATATCTCGATCAAGTGACGACCGCGCCGACGCCTTTAAAAGCAACAACAACAACAAACTCCACTCCCAAGGTACCGCCGCAGTCACAGTTCCAAGATGGTCGCTATGCCGAACTCTGGAAGAACTACAAGCCACTCGCCCAAGTTGAAGATGCAACAAAAACAGACCAGCAAAGAATGCGAGATTTGATGGAGGATCAAGAATCAAAGAAAGCCTTTCTAGGGATGATGGCTCTCGAGAACTGTGCAATGGAGCAATGGGCCGAACACGAATGCCTCACGGGACCGGCCAGTGTGTCAAGAGCCTTGCTTTGCCGTGCTGAGAATCGCGCATTTACCCGGTGTTTCGAAACTCAAAGCAAGCTTCTCAAGGCCTTGGGATACATGCCTGTCATTGACCAGCCAGAAGAGGCGGAGAAGGTTCAGATGCACGCTGATCGCCTCTGGCAAAGGATTGTTGAGCAGGAAAAGGCCATCGACGAGGCCAAGAAGAACGACCAGCCGATACCAAAGTTTCAGGCTGTCCTACCAAGGAAAGAGATCACTCCAGCAAGCGAGTTGTCAGGAGAGCTTAGAAAGGCATTGGAAAAAAGGGTCAAGGGTATGGATTCGCAGCAGCGCGCTATTGAAGAAGCGGCTTTCGCAGCTGAGATTGAGAACCAGAAGACTATTGGCAAGCAGGGTGTTCAGTTCTTGGAACGCGAGCAGCAGGCTCGCGCAAAACGCTTCAGAGACGGTACTGCGACTCTGGGAGATAGGATGAAGAGATGGTGGGGTTGGGACAGGAATTTGGGTGGGGAGGATTGAAGTGGTCCTACCCCTGACGTGGGAATTTATCAACATCGATCTCAACTCTACGCGTTCACCATCACGACTCAACCACGAACATTTCCCTGGTGAACCTTCACTTACGAGGCGGTGAATATGATCCTACCCAGTATCCCTGCCACGCCCACGTTGCTGCTTAGGTAAGGCTTCACTTAGATGTCCTTTTAAGCTTGCTGTATGCCCACCTTCTTTCCCCCTTCTCTTCTTTAGCTCTGCTCCAACTGTTCATCTGCTGCTGCTCTGCTCCTCCGCTGTCACATCCGCCGGGTTTTTTTTTCAAAAGAAAATCTGCTAACGTCAATAGCACAACCGAACGACCTCACAGATACACCTCAGACACTTCTCACCCCGAACGGCATTCATCACTTCAGCAACATGTCTATCACCAACATCGCCCTCGAAGATCCATTCGCCTCGCTGTCTATCAATGGTCAACGTCCACCAAATGTTCCATTCACCTTCAATCCCATACACATTGTTCATCAAGAACCAACATCAATCGCCACACAAGGCCCAACAAGTGTCCAACATTGGGCGCTAGAGCAGCTCACCGCCACCACATACATGATAATTCTCTTTCTCGACAACTCGTCAGTCAGAGACATCCAACACGGACGTCGCAAGTTCATCCGCGACATCGAGGGGATGATCAACAACATTCCTCACATCACAGAGGTGAACGTTGTCGTGGACCTCGAACCCATCCACCCCAACCTCACTAAGACTTGTGAGAACGTCGCCCATCTATTCTGGACCACGATGAATGCTTCGCTCTTTTCTCGAAACTCTCTCATCAAATATACGGCGTTGATGGAGCAAACAATGTACATCGCCAACAATGGTGATGAGGTCCGCGCACTGTTGGAGGATCCAACTTTCATGGTGAATTAGTAGGCGGGTATACGGATTTGATTTTCTCTTTCTTTAATCGTTGTATTGTACTGGAATGTTCTGATGTTTTCTGAAGTTGCTTCTCTTTGCTTGAGAAGAAGAGGATGTAGGAGTATCGAGAGATGAAGTTAATATGTATACTAGATTGATTTGATTCTGTTCGTTCTTGCACGTAATCAAGAGTCTGGCCCCACCACATATCATCTTTACCTTGTGATAATATTGTCGCTCACTTATTAACCTTAAGTATATATAAATTATCAACTTCGAATTATTACGATCAAATGATCCTTGATAGTATGATATTATATCTCACACTATTACTTACTTAGTAACTTCTAGTACACATACATCATCACCATCCCAACATAAAAATAACTCACCACTTAACACTATTACAAAATCTTCCAGTAAAACAGATCCTTCCCATCTCCTCACAACCTATCCCCATCAACTTGCGAACCTCACAAAAACCCCCACCCCTAAAACCCAATCTAAACCCACCACGACTCCATATCTCCACCATAAACCCCAGTACCAAACCCCCTCCCTACCAAACCCCAACCGAAATCACCAAACACGATCTCTTTCCCATAATCTCGTTACGTCATAACTACTCAGACGATCCAATATAAACCCAACTGACAAACTTGACGGTTAACGGATAAATCATACCACAATAGGACAGCCATCACTTTAATGACTTCATAATTTCTGATACCCCCAAATCAATAGAGACGTACACAATCCGTACTCATGAATATCTGATTATACGAGATAGAAATCCGATGTATGATATTGATGTAATCTCCTTTCAATGCTTTGAATAACATACAGGAATCTTACGGTATCCAGAACCGTCCAATTCTTCAAATTAGCTTACAATATTACCACTAACCGAGCCTATCCATCAAGTCTGATACATAATTTATACACCACAGATATGAAGCAAGAGAGGAATCAATACCGTCTGTGATTCATACACTCTTCATGCAAAGAATACTCCAAACCCCTCACCCAATGCCACATTCCGAAAACGCCACACACAAACTCACTTATCATACAAACTCAATCTTACACAATGCTCTCACTTTCAACCCTGAGAGATAGGCCACCTACTTCTCAAGCCCTCAATCCACCGTCCGTAAAGCACCTCAGCCAATCCCCCCTGCTGCTCCATACCTGGTTTGACATACCCAGGCAACCTACTCTTCTCAATCTCACTGACCTTCCTCCTCACACCCACTCCCTCACCATTACCACACCCATTTTCCTTGATGGGCGTCGACAAAGCAGCCCTTCCAGGCGTTGAGGAAGCAGGACTCTCAACATTGGGATACGCACTCTGCCTTCTCCGATGACTCTTCAAATGCGGATTGTTCTTCGCCAACAGTAGCCCAGCTTTCTTCGGATTATTGCCTACAAGACTGACATCCGGCGTCGACACACAAGTCGTATCAATCTGCGCGAGAGACTTACTCGGACGGTGACCTCGCGGCGTCCCGGGAGCTGGCCCTGCAGCACGCGGCGTGTTTGGTACAGGCCTCCTCTCAATCATTTTCTTCTCTGGGGATGCTAAATTCGCACTAACCCTCTGTTGTGGTTTCTGCGGACTCGAAACCGGCGTTTGCGGTAAAGCTTGCACCTGTGGAGGCGCCATCGGACTTGAAATCATCAAGCCCAACGAAGTCGCCAATTTAGAATCATCCTTCAACCTTTCCACCAAAGATTTTAGCAGCAAGAACTCTCCCTCAGGGTCAACACGGTCAAGCACACTCCACGCATTGTGAAGTCGGGCAAGCGCCTCTCGTTTGCTAGCTTCCGCCGTCTGCGCATGCTGTTCCTGAAACGTTGTGTCGACGACTTTGCTGTAAGCGCGTCTGCCGAGTAGGGATTCCTTCGTAACCATGATGGGAGTGACTGGGATAGGTACTTCACTTAGATCGTCTTTGAAAAAGGGCATGGGAGGGGTGTTTTCGTCGTGGTCGACGAGTGTCGAGGCATTTGAGGCAGACTTTTTCCTGTCAAGACCGCCATTTGCGCGAGGCTCTAGTACTGAAGAGACAGAGCTCTCTCGATCCTTGGCCAGTTTCTCGTTCCCGCCAGAGGAGACACGACGGAATGGGCGAACTCCAGATGGAGAGTTTCCAAACGACATATCCAACCCGAGTGGCTGTTTCTGTGCCTGCTCCGTTACGCTGACCTTGCGCGCCGTCGGTGTTTGACCAGAAGGTGCACACATGACCGTCGCCGTGGAAGAAACTCTTCTTGTCGGGGTGGATTTCTTGCTCCTAATCTCGTTCTTCATCTGATCCAGGTGTGGCTTCCGCATCATGGTCGGAAAACTCGGCGCAGGAGAGCCGGCGCCTAGCGGTGCAGCATTGAGATCCATGCGCTGGAGCATCGCATTTGGTGCTTCTCGCTCGCGTGCCTCGATCGTCGCGTATGGGTTGGTGACGTCCGACGCGTCAGAAGGTATCCGGCTCATCTTCCTTCGTTTCGGTGGCGCAATCGTGGCAGGCTTGATTGTGTCGAAGACCCATTCTTCTTGTTCAAGACGTGGTGAAAGGTCTCGCAGTGTCTCCTCATAGTATTTTGGATGTGATGACCGCTGTTCTCGTTGATCGTATCGTTTGCGTCGTGCTATTAGATCATGTAGTGACTCGACTTTGCCAGCGCTGCGAATGAAGCGATGCCGTAGTAGTTCCTTTGCAGTCGGTCTTCTGTCCGAATCCTTGACTAGACATTGTGCGATGAAATCTTTGAAGTCCTTGCTGAAATTGCCTTCCAGCCGCGGCGCTGGCGCTTTGGGGATGTGAAACAGGACCTTCATTGGATGTATCGAGGCATTCGGTGGTTCTCCATTCGCCAGCTCCATGGCTGTTATACCAAGTGACCATATATCTGCCTTGCAATCGTAACCCGACTCTTGTATGACTTCCGGAGCCATCCAGAAAGGCGTGCCGACAAAAGTCATGCGTTGCGATTTGATGTTCGTAAGTTGTGCAGCGACACCGAAATCAGCAATCTTGACCTTTCCCTTCTCCGATAGTAATATATTGGCAGCTTTGATGTCCCGATGGATCTTGCCGGTTTGGTGGAGGTAGTCGAGGGCGAAGAGGAGCTCACGGCAAACGATTGCGACTTGGGATTCAGTGAAAGGTCCCGGTTTGAGCTGCAATGATTAGCATAGTCTATCAAAGAGAGAGATTATGTATAGACATACCAGATCCAAGCATGAACCGCCGCCGAGGTACTCCATGACAATCCATAGCTTCACTCCTTTGACGAAACTGGCTTTGTATTGCGTTACGTATGAACTCGCGCATGTGCTAAGCAGCGATATCTCTTGTTGGATCTCTCGAATATCGTCGTCGCTGCCTTCGAGATCGATCTGGGGGACTCGTTTTAGCCATGCGACGGCCAACAGGAAGTGTGTTTACTCACATGTTTGATAGCAACATATTCGCCCGTCGTCCGGTCTTGAGCTTTGTACACAACTCCGAAGCTGCCACCTGGAGTGATGAGGTTATTGGATGGAATGGAAAGGGGAGACTCGAGAGATTGACGTACTCCCCAGCTCCTCGAGCATGGTATAATTGTCGGCCATTGTAGCTGGTGCAGCGGCTTCGGGTGACGGATGTCCACAGCGACTTCAGAGGCCTAAAATACAGCACAGCTGCGAGAGAAATGGTAGGAATGAGTACAGCGTCTGGTCGGGGATGGACGAGAAATGGCGTCGTCTGTTGTCTTTGACGTCGGGGGCGAAATGATTTTGTCGGCACGGACTCTGTTTACTATGGCAACCGCGAACAAGGCTGAACTGAATCGCAAGGGAGGCACGATTCGGTGATGGCGGGAAGAAAAAGGAGTATTAGGAGGGATATATCTATCAGCTGCATTCGGGAGCGCATTCGTGGTTCAATTGGCCTTTTCACAGATGCGCGGCACAAAGCTGTCTTCTGGGCTTAGGAGGTACATTTTGGGTGGTCTCTAGGTCTCTACACAGTACTTTCTATCCAGTGTTTACTTGCATCACCGCCTTCTATTGTATCCCTTGTTCCGCAATTCCGCGAATGAAAACACATCCAGTCCAGTCCAGTCCAGTCCAATCTGGGGATTGCCTTGAGTCCAGTCTGGGGATTGCATGCGTGAACCAGACCAGGGAAGCGGTTGTCATCCGAAGTCTCGGGGAGATCACCTTTGCGCCATGCAGGCGTCAATTGACAGCTCTTGGCCGGGTCAGGCTGCAACTCGTGACTTTTGAGCCTTACCGAGGAATAACAATGAATCAACCTGCTCGTGCTTCTTCCACCTCACAACCTGGACCTAGACACAACAGCTGTGTCGCTGTGTTTTTTCTTTCTTCCGAGATTGGATTGCTAGGAACATATCGATTCGTGTCCCCAATAATGGCAGATATCGGGCATTTCGGTACCAGAGTGATCCTGGCAAACGTCGAGCCTGCCGTGCCTGCTAGTGCCCATGGAGTCGATTTCTCCTGAAGTCGCTAGGAAAGTGGAGAGACTGCGAACGACTGCCCATGTTGTCCTGACAATTGATAGCTCTATAGTCTTCTATATCTGGTGACTGGTGGTCAAGGGAAGATCGGGATGGTGTAGAATAGAAGTCGATAATAAGATACATAGGAATCGAGGCCCCTAACAGCTGCTTCCATTGTATCTCACCGACAGTTGCTCACCACCAATTCGCCCTTACTTCGTCCCCAGCTATGGTGTGAAACGAATCTATTCTCGCTCTTCTGGAAATGTGGAATCTCAGACGCTTTTCTTCTTCATGTTGCGCGCGCCCTGCTACGCGTCGGCCTGGCTTTTATCTTCATTTCAAGTCAGTGCACTTGCTGCCGTGTCGGGGCTTTTTTTGACCTGGGGCATCTGCAGAGCATCCATCAGACTATTGAATTCCTCCTCCGTCCTTGATCATTACTACCGCCATGTCAATCGACGTCCTGAGAAACGACTGCAATCCCTAATGGCAGACCAAATTTCAGAAACCACAAAGGAGAAGAGGAGTCGTCCCGAATCTATTGACATCTCCCGAATCATGTTTCAGTCCGGTCAAAACAGTCCCAGAAAACCGCCCCCAACAGAACGCATATCCTCGAGTCCTACCACGAGAACGTCTATGGAATCAGTGCAGACGTCTACCTCCACCATATCTCACTCTCGCTCCTCGTCGACAGCCGATCATGTAAATGCGCGCCAAAACAAACGGTTATCCCTGACGGGCTTTCCGGTCCAACAACCAAATTCCCGACCGTCTCGTCCGACTTCATGGATTATGAGCCCTACGAAACCTCAAGAAGATGTACTTTCTTCGACTGAAGGCGGTTTCCTCACTGTGCTCGCTAGTCAGGAGAGACGTGTCCTGGAGTTAAAGGACGAACTAAGACAAGCTGAGCTTGAGCTGGACAGGCTCAAGAGGCATTACTCGATGCGCGAGGCTGGGAAGAAACGTATCGACCCACGGAAGTTGACGCAACTACAACCTCTCGCCGCCAGTCTATCTACTCTCGAAACGGCCGAAGAGGACGAGGACGGATCATCGGAATGGATGCAGAAAGAGATGGAAAGGAGGAAGACACTCCTCAAAGGCATGAGAACATCCAACAGAAAGGTCTTCAGCGGTTCGCGACACACGCGCACATTATCGCTGCTGTCCCCTGAGAAGAGTTCATTCTCCCAGCCATTCTCCCCTCCCGAGCCCGAAGCACGACGCAGCGACTCCATCTCGTCACGCCCTCCACCTCTCACCAGATCTTCGACGACATCGGATATTTGCGAGTCACCAATGAGGCCAGCTGATTTGCCTCAGATGGACGGCACACAGACCAAAGATGCCCTCGTGCGCACCGGCAAGCAGATGGCGTCCGATCTCAAGGATGGTCTACTGACATTCTTCGAGGACATCCGACAGGCAACAGTTGGAGACGAAGGTGGGACGATCAGAGCTACACAAGGACACGGACAAGGTCAACAGCCCAGCCGCACAACCAGAGGTGGTCGCCCAGGCCACTTGAATCGTGCTGTGAGTGCAAGAACTGCCAGTAACAAGAACACGAATAATGACACTCTCATTGACATCGGTGGATCCTTCTGGCGCGAACACGGCATGGGCATGGATTCGTCGAAACATAAAGCAACTACCAGAACAGCATCGAAAACGATGAATGCCAAGCGAGAAGCTACGCCCGTCAAGACAGAAGATGACGATTGGGACAACTGGGGCACGCCAATCAAGCTCGCCAACTCCCCTAGCCCCAGCGACGGAGAGTCCACGTCCTCTTCTCAATCCGGCACCCGAAGCACACCGCTCACAAGCGCAGGAGGTCACGATTCCCCTGCTCCATCAAATGATAGAACGCTCACACCTCGCAGTGTGACGACTCCCAGCAGCGCAGCAAAAAGAGACTCAATACCTTGGTCTAATCTTGATAAAATACCGAGCAATCTCAAGCGCACTGCTAGTCATTTGATGAAAGAGTGGGAGAAAACGATGAGTCCACTCAGTCCATCCTTTGAACGAGTGGGTGGTAGTGTTGAGCATGACAGTGACTCGGGATTGGATTATCCGTATCCTTCGCCACGCGAGGGCTCGAGAAGTCATTCTACGAGTCCGGCTTTGGGAGGAGATGGGAAAGTGAAGGTTAAGAAGGCGGATTGAGATGGTCATTTTTTGGCTATATTTGCTTGAAGCGAGCGTTTTGTTTGAAATTGAAAGCGAAGCGAAATGGCATCCACGAATGTGTAATGATACTAATGAGACAGACCTGGATATGTTTGTCCGTGGAGTTTTGGGGGGGGTTTCTGGACGAGATGTTGCATAGCCAATGGAACTCTGCTTCCTGGTAGAAAACCTATCGTATTTATTCTAGATGGGTTGTGTGGAGAATTGATATTGTTTGGTCTCTTACCAGAGTGGTTATCAATTCATTTCATCTCATTTCCTTCTATTTTCAATCCTCATGACGACAAGATTTCTGGGGCTTATTGAGCCATCAAACACTAGCTCAAAAGGCCGGGCAGACGGGTCCCTCACTGTTGTCCTGGCAGGACGGACGGTTGGTGAGAGCGAGCAGGAGTAGTACGAGGTAAATTCATCATTCATTTGGGCATGTGAAGAAAAGAGGTCCCACATGGTCCCCTCAGCGAATCTACCTTCTGCTCTACTCTACTCTATCCATCCCTCTTCAACCCCACAACAACCAAATTTCTCGGACTCAACCCGTAATCGAAAACGGCTTCTACCCACGCATCAGCCACGCAATCTTGTTCTTTGAGAAAGGTCCACCTGTCTACTAGCACCATTGCTTCGACGACGCCGGCGCTGAAGGCCATCAGGGACCAGATGGTCGATAATTCCTTTTTCCTTGCTGAGAAACGGGTGACGTACTCGTCGATTTCGGGGTCGGAGAGGGTGCCTATTTTCTGTTGGAGGAGGAGACCTGTTTCGCTGATGTTGCCTGAGGAGGGAGATGGTTGGGAGAGTTTTGCGACGACGCCACGGACGTAGGTTGTGAATGTGGCGTAACATTTTTTGGATAGAGTGCCGATGATTATTGGGGCTGTTTTGCCGGGGGGACGGGTTCCGATGGTGGGGGGTGGTTCCAATATGCCTTTTTCCATGAAGAGGCGTTGGAGGAGGGCGCGGTAGAAGTGTCTTTGGAAGAAGGAGGAGGAGTCGGTGGGAGTCCAGTTCTGGGGGGCTTGGACGGCCATCATTCGGGCGGTTATGTTCAGGCGGATTCCGGTTTCGTAGTTGTCGTCTTCTTCTTCTTCTGTGGGGGGTTCTGTTGAGGCTGTTCCGCAGCATGGAGCAGTATCGTTGGAAGAAGAGGAAGTGGGAAAAGAGGGAGGCTCATACGCCCCACCGGTTCCTTCAATCGGTTGTAAGATCTTGTGGCGATACTCGAGGAAACGAGTAGACATGGGAAAGCCATCCGCATCACCGATGTTCGATGTTTTTTCTAGTCGTGGGTGTTCGCGTAAGAAGGGGATCTTGTAAGTAGGCGGATTAAGACGTTCGGTCATGAGGTTGTAGCAACAGCCTACAAGTGCTACGGCGCGAACGGAGGGATTTGCTGTCAAGGTGCGGATGCCGTGGTGGAGAAGGTTGCCGCAGGAGTGGAGGGATATTACCATTAGACCTGGTTCTTGTACTTTGGCGAGAGAGTTGGGGATGGTCGAAGTGTCTGATGGTATGGGTGCAGACACGATTTGATCGATGACTTCTTCCAAATTACTCTTCTTGATGAGGTGTTCGACGTATTGAATTGTTCCCTGGCCGGTTTTCGGGAGTTCGAGTTTTGCTCGGACTGTTTGTATCGTAGCTTCATCTGGTGTTCTTTTCGTCTTTTCTTTATGGATGAGATCGCGATTTTTTGGTATTGTAGGTGTGATACAGGCATTTGCACCTAGACTCATCGATGGTTTCGAAGGTGTCTCCTTTTCTGCAGGCGATGTACCGTTTAAAGCCTCCGCCTCCTCGATCTTCCTCCATTCCTTCTTATTTCTCATCACAACAGTCTTCTCCGTGATTTTCGCGAGAACATCCATTTTCCTTGCTCCTTCTACAACGTGTGCTCGGCTTTCAATAGCAATGATGTTCCTGTTATAAGGTTGGCTGGCCAAAGCTCTCCCCAAGTAGTTCACACCAGCTCCAAAATCAACGAGGTGCGTGATTTTGTGCTCAAAGTTCTCATTGATCGTTGAAGTCAGTCCATCCACATAATGAGAGAAATTCTCGACTTCGTGAACTTTTTTGACGTTCATTCCCACAGCAATTTTCCGGTCCATTTTTCGACTTGACGTGTTGGGCTTGAAACCTCGATTGAGCAGATGGCGGCGGACGTCTTTGATATACTGAAGAAGACTTTGCGGAGGCCGTAGTTTCTCTCCTGGATCTTTCTCGCTATTTTCTTCCGGATTTGTTTCGACCTCGAAATCTTGCGTCTCAAATTTCTCCAGATCCTCCCGCATGAGCAAATCCAGGAGCTCGAAAATTTCCAAGCTTTTGAAATAGTCTCGCCATTTTTGCGGTAGAACTTGAGTGTATAAATCTGGATCTCGATTGAAGAAGTCATTTATGTGGATGCCGCCACAAAGCGTTCTTAGGAGGGTGCATGAAGTTCCGAAGTGGAGGAGTGAGTCAACGTATGTATCGACATCAGTGAACTCTGGAGGTAGCGGAAGTGGTTTTTCTGGTTTCATGGTTGCCCTACTATGGTTATACAGAAGATTTGATGGTACATGGCAGCCTGTGAAAATTGGTGTTTTGGTGTCGTTAGCTCAAAACTCAGATGTGGTTACTTAAGGTAGGGAGAAACAATTTTCACCAATCCTCATATTGTCCACGATACATTAGTGTCTCATTCTTTCTTTTACATTTTTGGGTGTAGTGTATCATTCTGGGAGCTCTGTTGAATTCGCATGAGTATCATACAGAAGGATGGTAGAAGTGCAAGATAATTCGGTCATTTGGAGCTTAGAACCAAGTTCCAAAATGAAGACCCATTGCTGTCAAATTTCTAGCAGTCTTCAATTCGCACATCATTTCCTATGAGCCTATTGCGATCGATCTGGATACCTTATGCAGAACTTCGTGAGATGTGTCAATGTCCAGCAGACGATGCCAAACTCATATTCTCAATTTCAACGATCTGTTACGACATACATAAACTCATAATTTAGGCTCAAATATACATTTGATCAGCTTCTCTGAAAACCGGCATACTTCGTCTTTCTACGCAATGCCCAATTTGTACAAATCGTCAGCTACGTCCACTAATACCCAATAGCCAAGTAGAACGCGCTCACAAAGCTCAATCCAACAACGAACCATCCCGACCTCGCTACCTGAGCGTTGGTAATGCCCTTGGTCATATCCCACATCAAATGTCGCAGTCCATTGAAGCTGTGGAATGTGAACGGTAGAGCGAGAGACATCTTTGCGAGGACCTTGGCGGCAACGGGCCATGTAGCGAAGCTAGCAGCAAGAACTGCAGACTCCAAGTGCCAGCCAAAAGCAGGAGCAAAGAGGTAACCGAGACCGAAGAGGTAGAAACCGCCGCTCAAGATGGCACCAGTGATGCGGTTGAACATGGACGGAATCCATGTTATCTGGGGTTTGTAGATTCCAAGGTGTGGTGATACGGGGCGGTTTTTGCGCTGGGCTACGAGGATGTCGTTATTATCGGCGGAGACATGTTGCGTTGCGACTTGTCTATGAGGAGAGGTTAGTGTTGTCCTTCTGGATCTATGACAGCACGCCTGAGCTTGTTTGTGCCAACAAGTTCCTACTCCTTCTAGATTCCAAAGCTCACCTTCTGTGGAGGAAATGTGTATTCGTTGCGACGGCAGCTGGCGAAGCGAATCGAGCAAACGCAGTCGTTGGCTTCTGGGCAGCCACTGGAGAAGGTTAGCAAACGCGGGTGGGCAAGCTCAATTGGTGCTCACCTCGCCGGGCTGTGATCTGGAGAGCTCTGTTGGACATCATCTTGCTCGAATTGACGACAGTGCAGACGGCTGGAGTGGCCTCAAACATCGACGTCTGTATTCCATGATCGTCCGACTTGTTACCGACAGCCGAAGCCAATCACAGCACAGATGAATAAGGTCACGTGCAGGTCCTCTAGCTTACCTTTTGAAAATTCTTGCGCTCTCCATCTCTTTTCTCTCCAGAGCCAAATACTTCGGCATACTCTCGACCTTTTGGTATGAAAGAGTACGATTACATTTGATCTGGCATTCTGCTGGTCTCGGCTCCAGAGGGAACCACCCGTCGCGTTAATCACCCATTACGTCTTGCAATGATGGAAACTGGGCTTCAATTCAGGGTTACATACATCTCCTATTTACCATCCGCATCTATGCATCTCCCAGATCACGATTACGATGATTTGTCGCGTGCATCTGCGATGTGATATCTGCATTTGACGCATCTGTCTGCTTGATGGGCGTCGTTTGTACATGGACATGGCCACGCTGATGGCCAATTGAATCCACAAGATGCTGGAGGTCAGTACTTATACAAGCTCAAAAGTAGCTTTCTTGATACACCAATATTCAATCTACTGGAATTTACTCCATCAACATGCCTTCCCAAGATCTTCAACTTGTCGTCATTACCATCTGCTCCGCCGCCATCATGACTCTCGCCGCCGTCGTATTCTCCAGACAGCGTACCGCACCAACATTCGTCATACGAGAAGAGGCTTTCAACCAAGTGCAAGGCCAGATAGACAACTTATTGGCATCCGTTAGAGACCTCACGATCACCCTGACTCGGCTCTCCGAAGACGTGGCATTATCGCAAAACCACGCTCTTATTGGAAGTCACACGCTCAGTGGAAGTACCTGCTCAGTTAGCTTCGATACCGACGATGAGGTGTTTCCACCAGACGATTCGAGGAACTCGTCCGAACCAATGCTTCGTACCCAAACTCTACCGAGACGCCCTTCTTCCATTGATGGACATTTATTGGATAGCGGGAGCTTCGTTATGGTGGAGAAGGGACCATGAAGGTCACCACGAGGAACAACAAACAAGACGGCCGGCCAGTCGTTCGTCTTGCCTTCGTCGGACAGTTGGAATTAGGTCAGGGAAGTTGTGCACCGATGCCGACAGATTCCCTATAATCTCGACATCGACATTCCACAAATACTGTAGCCGCCGTTATGAAATATCAGAAACAGGAGTCAGCGGCGTGCTCTTGGTTGTCAACAATGCTGCATTTTCCAGCCCGTTGAGGTGACACAGGCCACATGCGGTCGAGGTGTCTGCTGGTTTCTCCATATTAAATAAATTTCAAACCTTACTAAAAGTCTATTAGCTATGTTCCAATGTGCAGTTGCGTGGTATCAAAAGACTCTAAGACGCTGGTCACAAATAGTCCCTACTTTACTGTTTCCAGATCGATATCGTGGCTACTAGGACCATTATAGGCAAACGGAATTTTCTCTGACAATGGAGAGACTCTTTTATAAGATTGACTTTTATGTCCATTGGAGCCAATTCCTTGTTGCTGAGGATGGAAGAAAGATAACGTCAAAGCCGATCTATTGATAGAGAGACGAACTCCCCTTCAGCCGACAAGAAATCGGTACAGGAAGAAGGTACGATATACCTACGTTGTCGTAACGCACTTTCTGATCACGGAGCTGCGAATTTGGCTGCCATCGGAAGCTTACGCGCTTTCGGATGTCTGCCAGCTTGCTCCAACTCTTGAATCGAACTATCCAAATACCAATTGTGAGTCCCGTGACGAAGCACGATGGTCACCACTGCAACACCGAGACTGAACGAAAACGTAGACCAGTACACTCGCTGTTAGCCACCCAGAGCTGGCTAAGACGATACAAAGGATCGACAGCGAAAAGCCTCTTACAAGGAATGGCCGACTGGCAAACACAATCGAAGGATTCGATGGTTTCGAGATTACCTTGGAAGTCCTACTCACAACGCCCCGACAAGGTGAAGAAGTAATCCTTACCGAAAGAAGAATTGCAGAAGCCGCCATCCAGCGTCTACCACCGACAAACCGGGGGAAAGATACATCGCGAGCTGTGAGATGGAAAAAGAAAAACTCGCCGTCGAAGACGCTGCGTGTATATAACATTTCACGTTGGCGGAAAATAGTATACCATATCCCCTACCTACGTATTATCAAGGCCTTGTCAAAACCATCTAACCGTAAGTATAACAGACACCGAAGTGAATACGTTAGCGCCGAGAGATAAGACTAGGGTAAAAGATATAAGAAAAGTAGGAAAGAAATAAACGATGAAGCGTCTTGCCTACTATCGGAAGGAATCGGATGGTTTATAATTTATATATAGGGCGCTGACGATAACGTTATACAAGTATAGAGAGATGGGGCTACTTATAAGTAAAGACTGAGCTAAAAACTGTATAGAGAGACTTAGGTTCTCTTATTATAGGTTAGAATAGATGTAGTTACTTGTAGTCTTACTAGCTAATATCAGAGGGATGCGTGACTTGGATATAGTAGGCGAGGTTGATATCTCTACTTGAGAATCTAGGATCGGATGATAGTTAATGAGATGGGAGAGCTAGAGATACGGGATTGATTTATTTCTACGATAGGATAATAAGACCTTGAACGTTTACGCCTAGATCTTTATGGATAGTGAGTTAAGAGCTATAACTACTAGGGATTTTAGTTTACGTTTATCGGAAACGAGCAGCGAGGGGAGCTTATAGTAATATTATACAAACATCGTTGGGGGTGAACTGTTCTGATGGACGGAGACTATTTGTTCTATAAATAATAATATAAATCACCTAGCACACTCACGTTAATATCAGTTAGCATAGTTGTGAGAACTATATACCAAAGATCTACCATTAAAATCTTGCTAGGAATCTCCAGTCTGCTAAATCCAAGATCTCACTTATTACATATCCTCCCCACCATGTAGGGCATTCAAGGCGCAAAGATGCCCTCCCAGATCCCATGCAACGGCGCCATAATCTTCTGCTTGGTCGTTCTATTCCTCTTCGCCTCCAATTCCGCCGCAACCTCATCAGGGTGTCTGAGCACCCCCTCCCTGATCCCGGAATTAACATCAATCTCCGAAGTCTTGAGGTAAAGTTTCCATCCGCGATGATTTACGCGTGGATCTTTCGAGGTAACGCTGATGATTTTCCAGATGATGTATAAGATGAGGATGATAGGAGCAGCAAGGTAAGCAGAGAAAAACCCCTTGACGCGATCAGCGGATGTGAGCTCGGCTTCGCCGATTGGCCATGCGGCGGTGTAGAATTGGGCCATTAGACAGATGATGTTTAGACCGAGGCCGATGTAGGAACCGATTACGCCGCCGACGGCTTTGAATGGTAACTCGGCGACTTCGTGGCCGGAGTGTTTCCAGGCCGCGCGGAAGCGGATGTGTGCTAGACAGATGGAGCCCCAGGTGAAGAAATTGGCGACACCGGAGAGGGCTAGGAGCCAGTTGAAGAATTGGTCGCCGACGCTGGGAGCGCAGTTTATGTAGGCCAAGAGGGCGAACGCGAGCTGGAGAGCAACTGTCGCTATTGGTCTTCCCTTGTGATCTACGTAGGCCAGGATTTTGGGAGCCATGCCTGCTTGGGCGAGAGCTTGGAATGTTCGGGTGGACCCGAAGGTTGCTGAATTGGCGACGCTGATGACTGCGATGGTGATTACGGCATTGAAGACACTTGGAAGACCAACGACACCGGCCTCCTTGATGGCGAGGACGAACGGGGAAGCCTTGGTGTTTGCGCCAGAAGAGCCGAGTAGACGGTCATCGTCAGATGGTAAGATGAGACCGAGGATAAAGGTATTGACGATGTAGAAGA
Source organism: Venturia pyrina ICMP 11032 (assembly GCA_000738655.1). Classification (NCBI taxonomy): domain Eukaryota; kingdom Fungi; phylum Ascomycota; class Dothideomycetes; order Venturiales; family Venturiaceae; genus Venturia; species Venturia pyrina. Next base: position 437,180 of record JEMP01000023.1, on the reverse strand, counting down.
AGAAGATTCGCCAAAAGACCTGTTTAGTCGCACGTGGAAGCGATTCAGCAGGCTTGGCGGCTTCTGCGGCTGCTAAGCCAGCAAGTTCGGTACCTGCAAAGGCGAAGGCGGCGGTCACAAAGACGGAGCAGAATCCCTTGAAGCCATTTCGGAAAGCGCCGGGGTCGTGCCAGTACTTTGCACCTATGTAGCCACGTTTGTCTGTTGGGACACCACCGCAATCAACGATGATACCGAATATGATGAATCCGGCACATGCCATGATCTTGATGATACCCAGGACATATTCGACTGGAGACGCGAGATCGTCAGTACGGTCCACTGATGTCACGAAAGACGTTATTCACCTTCACCATAGCCACGCACACCAAAGAATTGGATAAGCACGAGCAGTACGAAGAAAACCGTTACCCAGACTCCAACATTGATTGTGTCGTTCCAGTAAGCAATTGTGATACCAGCCGCAGTTAGTTCTGTGTGACGTTGATCAGTATCATGCCGGATCCCGAAATGATGGGGGCAACGCACCGAATGGAAGTACAGTGAGCCAACTGATGCCATAATCCCAGCCGACAGCAAATCCCCTGGGGGATGCGAGCACGAGCACGAGCACGAGCACGAGCACGAGCACGAGCACGAGCACGAGGTCATGCAACCATAGCGCACGTGGAAGATGGATCTGTCGTACCAAGAAGGATCGATGAAACGCACGAAATACGCAAAGAAGGCCCCGTTGACGGGATATGTGACGGCAAGTTCTCCAAGAGCTTGAACGGTGAAAAGCATCATGGTGCCGACGATGAGGAAGCCAAGAGTCTGGTTCAGAGTCAGCCACTTGTTGCAAAGTCGCTTCCAATTGGTCGTCCTACCAGAGAACCAGGTCCTCCTCTGCTCAAGGCTCCTCCAACACCGACGAATAGACCAGCACCGATAGAGCCACCTAGTTGTCGCATTAGCTCAGCTCAGCTGGAGAATTGCTCAAACCACTTACCAATGGCAATCATCTGCATGTGTCGTCCATGGAGACTCTTCTTCAGCGGATTGGCATGGTTAATCACTCCATGGTCTTCCTCCTGGATTGCAAGGACAGGATCGGTGGTGCCTTTCTCGACATCTGTGCCTTCTGTGCCTTTCTCATAGCTGTAGTTCGGAGCTGTCTCATGAGAAGAGGAGTCAGGACTTCCTTTACCCATAGCAGGCTGTGGAGCAGACATTTCGAGGGGTGTGTGGTCGAAGTAGACTCTGCGAGCGACCTTGCCGTCTTAAAGGGCCACCCCTAGCCTTGTGGAATGCAAGATAGCTTCTCGTAGGGTATGATCAGCCAAGGTTCAGATAAGGTCACCTACCTCATATGGATGGCTGCTGGAAGCTCTGGTAATCTGGGGGCTAGTGGGTTTGTGGAGAAGATGTCATTGGATGGGTGAGAAGAGGCTTGACAGAGAAATACGACCGTCACACGAGATGATGGGGGGGAGTAAAGTATGGGAAGAATGGCGTGTCTTCCACAGTATCACGCGTACCATATCAGGATCAACCAGGGAACGTCTACGAAGCTGTAGAAGCCGGTCCTAGGAGTAGGAGGTACCCGTCACCATTTCAGACCCTAATCCGTAGTTTAGATGACCTGGACCAAGCAATGTCAAGACATGCCAATGGCAGACGGTCAATACGAGTGTGATTGTGGCCGTTACATGGTGGCGTACTCCCCCCGGACTGTGAGCGGGGGGCGCTGCTGACATGCAGGGTGGCAGGCTACCCGGAGCTGCGGCAGGCTACTTATCGTTCTTGCATTCGCCCGCGCAGTCCAATCATCCAAGCGGCGTTGATTGTTGTTTGTTACACCTCAGGTTGAAAGGACTTCTTCCGTGCAATGACAACGGACAGGGCCTGCTGCAACAAGAGGACGGCGGGTTCCTTGAGCATTGGCTTCGGCTTGTCTCATCTCCTTGTCCATTTCCATTTCGCCTGTATCGACGACATGTCTTTCACAGTGACATCTTTGCACGATCAACTAAGACGTGGAAGAGTCTCTCCGTATTTAGTAATTCAATTCGCCCACATGAAACTTCTCAGCCAACCACTATTTGATGACCTTCGTCAGCTGTGGAAGGTTCTATCGATTCCTTCGCGGACAACTTCTACCTAAAACTCCTCAGAGGAGAGGTCGATGGAAGAACAGGGATTTGCTATGTAAAAACGGTGCTGGCCCGAGCCCGAGGTCTCTCATGACAAACGCATCCGACGAACTTCATGCTAGCGCATCAACTAGGTAGAACTACCTACTACGTGTACGTGTATTGACCATGTTGGGCCCGCGATGAATGTCAAGTCAAATTAAGCACCACAAAACCACAAGGCCACGCAGTTGAACTTCCTCATCACTCGGTCCAACATGCGATTGCCTCCCTTTCTCATACCTCTTTTTGCGAGATCCGTTATAGGCCAACTCGATGCGTCGAAGGATCCTGCAAAGAATCATGGCAAACAACCGAATATCGTCTTCATCTTGACCGACGATCAAGATGTCCATCTGCATTCATTGGATTATCTTCCCCTCATCAAAAAGCATCTTCAAGATCAGGGAACGAGTTATACAAATCATTACTGCACTATCGTAAGCAATATTCCTGGTTCGAGTGACGAGCTGTTTTTTGACACTGCCATCTCAGGCAGTATGCTGTCCATCACGAGTTAGTCTCTGGACAGGAAAGGCTGCACATAATACGGTAAATTTCTTCGCCAAATTTCATCACTCGGAGTCCTAACAGTCTCAGAACGTAACCGACGTCTCACCCCCATACGGTGGCTACCCAAAATTCGTTTCTCAAGGTTTAAACGACAACTATCTCCCCGTCTGGCTCCAATCTCACGGCTACAACACTTACTACACCGGTAAACTCTTCAACTATCATAACGTGACAAATTACAATTCCCCCTACGCGAATGGATTTACATCATCTGACTTTCTGCTCGATCCGTATACGTATAACTACACCAACCCTGCGTTCCAATACAACAAAGATGCACCTATCTTGCACAACGGCACCTACTCAACTGATGTTCTCGCTAACAAAACTTTTGCATTTTTGGAAGAGGCTGCGAAAGCAGAGAAACCTTTTTTCCTTGTTGCGGCACCCATTGCACCGCATTCCAGTGGAAGGCCGCCCTTCACAGCACCTGTATCGGCGGAAAGACATAAGAATCTTTTTAAAGATGTGAAGGTACCTAGGACGGGAAATTTCAATCCGGACGTACCGAGTGGTGCGTCCTGGGTTAAGAGATTGAGCCAGCAGAATGGAAGTGCGCTGGAGTATAATGATGAGTTTTATCGGTTGAGGTTGAGGTCTTTACAGGCTGTTGACGAACTTGTCGATGGAGTGGTTACGAGATTAGAACGTCTTAATCTTCTAGAAAACACTTATATAATCTACACCTCGGGTGCGTCCAACCAAATCTCCTTCCCGGAATGCAAGATCAGAGAGAATAAGGCTAACCTTGAAGTCGAGATAGACAACGGATTCCACATAGGCCAACACCGCCTCCCCCCTGGAAAAACCTGCGCTTACGAAGAAGACATAAATGTTCCCCTCATAATCCGTGGTCCAGGCGTCTCCAAAAACTTCACAACAGACATCGTAACAACGCACACCGATCTCTCCCCCACGATCCTACATTTAATCGGCGCACCACCCCGTCCCGATTTCGATGGTTCACCAATCCCCATCCACGGCCCCTTCATCTCCAGCACGGAACACGTCAACGTTGAGTTCTGGGGCACAGGACTCGGAGAGGGCAAATTCGGAGGCGAGAAAGTGGGCAACAATACCTACAAATCTGTACGGGTTATCGGTGGTACGGGAGACGGGGCATACAGTCTCAGTTACACGGTTTGGTGCGAAGGAGATCACGAACTTTACAACCATCTCCAAGATCCGGGACAAATGACCAACCTCGTCTCTTCCCCCTCCCAAACACCCATCCCCGGTCTAGGTCCTATAGCGCGCGTAACCGCAAGACTCGACGCCCTCCTCCTCGTCCTCAAATCCTGCAAAGGCGATTCCTGTCGCCGGCCGTGGGCTTCGTTACATCCCCATGGCGGGGTCCAGACTCTCGCCGACGCAATGGATGCAAGCTTCGATGCCTTTTATGAAAAAGAGCAGGTCAAAGTTGGGTTTTCGAGGTGTGCGTTGGGGTATTTGATTGATGCCGAGGGTGCACAGTTTGACACCGATGGCGAGGTTTATAGGGAGTTGTTAATGCGGGATGGGGCGGTGTGGAGTGAGTGGGTTTGATGTATATAATCGGAGCGCTCGCTTCATGCTTTCGTCCCGATTTATCAAATGGTTAACAAAAAAAAGGGGGGGGGGGAAGAAAGTAGTCCGCGTTATCCAACAAGTAATCCACCGGCACAAAATATCGAGAGGGAGATGGAAAAAGCCCAACCAACCAACTACAACTCCAAGAAACAACAGAAATCACAAAAAACCAAATCCAATCCATCCCCACGTCTTCACACATGCCGATGACAATACTCCCCCGTGAATCGACATCAACTCATCCCAAACACCCCACCAAATCAATCTCACAACCCGACCCACCCACCCACCCACCCCACCAAAAATCGCCAACTGTCCTTTCTCAGACGATTTCACACACGCGTAACCCACACAATCGACCTTCCAACTCTACAAACCCCAGATAAACACATATCAAACAAGTATAATACAATACAGCAAACCCACGCAAATCCCGATCCCGAACCATCGTAAACTCGATAAAAAAGGTAAAGAGCCGTCGTAGTACACCCTCCCACTCTCCACGGGGACTCCAGAAAGCAAGACAAGATAAGTAGAGGCAGGGAAAACGGGAAAGGGGGTCACGAATCCCCTAGGGACCTACTAGTAGTGTCATAATGACCCAAGGTAGTAAGAATACCGATCCCACCAACAACCTCAAAGAAGCAACAGACGGGCAACGAAAAATCCCGTTTCCGATTCTCGACGGCAGTATCTGTGAACTTCGCAGTCGAGCTCACAAAATGCCAATCAGAAACAGACAGCGAGGGTTCAAGCCACCAATACACGTCTTCGAATGTCGTCGGGAAGTGATGGTGAAGAACTCATGCTCATTTCTAAAATTACACTTCAGCACCGACAGAGATGGTGCTAGAACAAGTAAAATATTTTTCCATACGCCTGTTCCATTCCATTGCACCGATCCGGGCATTGCGCTCTCCTTTCTGCCCAGATTCCAACCACACAGAATCCCTGCTCCAAATATGGAAACGCCATGCTAAGCTACTAAAGTTCAAACGTTCCCCAACACCACCCATTTGAGAAACCTCATGAATCACCGCCAAAACTCCAGGCTCAACTCCTCCCGATCAATGCCTCCTCCCAAGCACTCTCCCTCCCATCGGCCTAGAAATAAGCCATCCAAAGCGGATCGGTCTGACTCAACTTCTTCGGATCCACCGCCTCAGCAATCCGATCAACACTTGTCTGATTCGCCGGTAAATTGTTAGCCTCGGGCGGCTTCGCCAAACTCTCCGCCCTCTTGACAATGACACCACAGTTATGATCCACAGCCTCCCTGAGCAAGTTCTCAGCCGCAGACTGTTTGTGCGCCTGCGTGAACCAAAAGGTCACTTCGTCGCGCACGAAAACCGCCAATTGCATTTCCATTTCGCCATCGCGTTCTGTGAGGCAGCGACCGAATGTCATGAGTGCGGGCGCGAAAATCCCTTCCGTAACGATGGGACCCATGAGGGTTTGGAGATTCGGTGTGAGGCGGAAGGGGACGACTTCGGCGTTTTGGAAGACAGGACGTTGGTTGCCCATTGAAGGGACTAGTTCCGAACTCCACACGCGTCCTGAGGAACGGGAGACACTGATCTTGTGAGGATAACGAGCAGCCATACACATGATGTACGTCATGAACGAAGTCGCAGCGAATTGGTAACTGAAAGCTCTGCGGAACAGCCAGAAATCGTCGTAGGCTGGGAAGGTCGCCTGGAAGTATTCCTGAATAACAGTATTGGGAATGTACTTCTCCTGCACGGCAACAAAGGTCTCCATACGGATGTGGTTCGCTTGTTCAAGGTTCTTCTGCGATGGGTTAGGACCGTTATGGTGGAGGTTTCTCATTTCGAGATGTGGATTAGCCGCAAAACCTACCGGACTGAGCGTTCGTAGCTTCTCGATGGTGTACAAAACAGGTTCGTCTTTGTTGATACCGTTCTTACGACAGAAGTCTTCGTAGACACTTTGTAAGCTCATGTACGAGACATCATCCTCAATCATCCGCACAGCTGGAGACAATGGAATCATGGCTGGAAGATTGAATTGAAGGTTTCGTCGTCTTGACTCTTTCCGTTTCATGAGAACCTCGTTGAAGATCCTGAACAACTGGAGAATACGCTCCTCGCGACGGCATGAACGGCCAGCAGGATGTTGCACTTGGTAGGCATGCACGCTGCCATCGTGTCCACGAATTTTAAGGCGACGGTAGCACACCTGAGCCCCACGCACCAAATCAACGTCGGGAAGAAATCGCTCGATGCGGATGAAGTCCTGGTTCTTGTCTGTATGTTGCAGATATTGGCCAGGTATCTCGACCTCATCGAATTTCTGATAACGAAACTCACTCAGGTGAGGACTGAAGGACTCAAGAGTGACAGGGTTGGTGCGCCTGTCCAGACGTTCTTCAAAACGATTGCGCCATTTGCGGAGCCTCTGGATATATTCATACATGGTTGGCTTGTTCTTGACGAAGTCTTGTTCGAACGATTTTCGTATATGTGGAGGACAGACCGAGTCCGCGAAGCGGGTGATGTTGGACTCAGTGGACGGGGGTAATTTGACTTCTTGCGCATAAAGACCTGGCTGGCGCCCAACGTACGACAGTCCATCGTTGAGAAGAGCGATGATGAGACGGTGAGCGTCTTCGTCTGGGTGGCACTTGAATTTTATGCAAATTTGATCAACCATGGCCTCCATAGACCAAGCGAGGAGAGGAAATGCTGTCTTCAGCGCAGCCATGATCTCTTCCATGTACTCCCAGGGCTTCTTCGGTTTCGCTGGCTCGCCATTTGGAGTTTCATTGTCGCCCGACTCGGCCTTGGGCGTGTTCTGAACAGCATTACTGGGTGTTCCGTTGGTCTCACCGTCTCCAGAGGTACCGTTAGTTCCATTCGCAGTTTGTGGCCGAGAAGAAGGTGTTCCTTGCTTTGGCGAAGCTTGCGGTTGACCGGGATTGGGTGACGGCAGTGGCTGTCCCTTTGCCTTTGCGGCAGCTTCCTTTTGTTGCTTCTCCTTGGCTTCTTTGATCTCCTGTTGCTTTCGGATAGCACCCATATCTTCTCTGCTTGTTCGGAGCTGGAAGAATAGAGCTTGCGGATAGGTCATAGCCAGCTTGCCAAGAATCTGTCGAGCCACCGGCGCTTCTGGTCGAGACAAATCAAGTAGAAGCTGAGGGATATAGGTGATCCAGTACCAGACAGGTGTATCGCCCTTGAACTCGTCAAAGGCTCTGGTAAGTGATCGGCTGGAATCATCCAAGCTCAACAACCAAAGTACACGACCAAGAAGCTTTCGAGATTTGTGATTCTTATATAGACTTGAAGCTTCGAGATAGCAACTGATTGCAGAGCCTGCCTTTTCCAAGCTCTTCGGATCCTCTTTAAACAATTGGTCATTGTAGTGACCCCATTCGGCCCACGCTTTTGCGAGTTTGATGTCGAAGTACAAGGCACTTCCAAAGGCGTCGTTTGCCTCATTCTTTTGGCCCAGCTTGTTCAAGAACATGCCCTTGAGCGTGTAAAACTCTGCCTTCTGCTGCTGCCCAAAATAGTTCAGGTTGGTGTTGTTGATAACGTCAAGACCATTGTTGAGCTCGTTCTTATTTGCATAATGACACTTGGCCTGCTCGCGCAGCTTCAGGAACGCCTCTTGGATCTCAATGTTTGGCAGTGTGTAAATCCTACTCAACTGGGCAATGCACACTTCCGGCAAGTTGTGTTGACGAGCCACGTGGGCGAAGCGGTTGATAATCCAAGCTGTTTCGTGGTATCCGCGGTACGCATAAGAGTTGTTGGTCGCGTTGGGCTGATTGGGCGGGATAAGTCCAAGATAGACGTTGTTGATCATGAAAAAGATGTGCTGGCGCCAGGTGACTAAATCCTGCCAGGCGTTGATGTCGTCCCAGAAGTTTGGTAAACGATCGCGCCAAGTGCCGAGGTGCATTTTTAGATCCTGAGACTTGCTGTCGAGATTGGTTGAATTGGTAACGCTCAAACTGTTGGAGATGACGAGCGCATCATACAGCTCAACAAGATGTTGGAAGGACTGTAGTAACGGTATGTGCGCGTTGGTGATCCGCTTCGGTAACTGATGCCATTTGCGGATGGAGTTTTGGATGGCCTCATCGCATATTCTGGTGAAATCCCCAGAGTTCTCGACCTTGGCATGAACCTTGAGTAGGGACATGAACGTTTGGAAAAACAATCTGCGGGGCGTGGGGGCATCGGCGACTGATTTGATGATGGACTCGAGCTGGTCGCGCTTGTCCGTATTGTTCTGCCATGCCTCTAAATCTCTCCAGCTCGCCTCAAGATACAGATCGTTGAAATTTTCGTGCTTGGCGAAATCGGTCAGGATTTCCCATTGCTGCATCTTTTGGGCACAAATGACCCAATGATCTTCCCAGAGCATGTACTCGCCTTGGGAGAAAGGTAAGGCGCCAGTGCGGGCTTTGATCTGGGCAGTTTCGTACATCTGTTGAGCCTTGTCCCACATTCCAATCTGTTCGTATGAAAGTGCAGCGTTCGTCTCGACATATTGACAACGTCTGCGCCAAGTGCCGTAGAAAAGGTCTGTCTCTTCTAAAGTTGAGTAGAGCTCGACCAAAGCATCTAGGGTACTTTCACGAACAGGCGCAGTATCGACAGAGGGATTGATCGCTGATTCCTCCAAAAATGTGGCAGCGACATACCAGGCATCATAAGTTTTGGCTATGAATTTGACGACATGTGGCGGAATCTTTATCCTCTGCTTGGCCCTCACAAAGGCTTCTAAAAGAGCTTGAACACAATTTGGTCGCGAGTCGATCTGGCGATTGTGGAAATCCTTGGTGAGCAGGTTCGTGAGTTGCACCTCGAAGTCCGGACGATCGTCTTTCGGCAACGACGCCCAAAATATTGGGAACAATGCGATCCATGTTTGCATTGCCAAAGTCTTATCAGAGTGTTGCAGCTGTGCCAACGGCTCGATCACATCTCGGACTCGAACATCGGCAAGATCTGCGCAGAAACGTTTGTGCTCACCCAGAAAGCTTTCGTAAGCGTCGTCGATCATAACGTCGGCTAATCGAGGATCCCTAGCATATGTGCCAAAGAGTGTGGTGGCAGGAAGTGTCTTGAAATCTTCTTTGTGAAGTTGTATGGAGGTGTTCATCTCGATAGAACCCATGAGAAGGTGGTTGACTTGGGAAATCCAGAAAGTGTCGCCAATCGGTGTCCAATCTTGAGCACAGAGAAGGTACTCGAGTCTGGCACTGGGCGTCCTACTGATATGCTTGTCGAAGATTGTGAGGAAACGATTACGCATATCCACATCCTGTGCTCGGGTACCTATCAGGAAAGCGTTTTCCAATCTAACTGTCAACTCCGTTCTCGTGACCTTGGGATCCTCGTAGACACGAATCACGAGCTCGAGGAATCTCGTCAATAATGAGGTGTCTTGCCTGTTCTCGAAGAAAAACATCTTCGACAGTACCGCTACTTTCTCCTTCAGTGTCGGAACGCCATCACCTGCGAAGATCCATTGCTCTGCCAGGTCCAAGACCTTCATGCAGACGTCTTTGCTTTGTGATCTCTCAACAAGTTGAGCGAGAGCGCTCAGGAATGGACGGCGTTGCTCTCCCAGGACTTCGATGCGAGCTGCGAGAATATCGATGACTTTCAGTACCAAGCCAGTCTGTATTTCCATCTCATACGGTTCCAAGATACCCTCTTTTGGCTGTTGCTCGTTGGGACGAGCTGAGAGTTGTGGCAGTTGGATGGTGAAGGAAGCAATATGATCTTTCGCAAGCTTTGTGTTGAAAGCTTTCATCAACGCCGGAATGTGCTGGTCGACCTCTGATGGTCTTCGCTGACAAATAGACCATAAGAGATTAACAGCAGCAACAAGATGGTTGTTTGAAAGAGCTTCGGTGGCAGCAGTGGCGCAGTTTGCCAAAAAGTCCGAAGCTGGCGTGTCTTCCATCGTTTCGTCCTCGCCGCTTGAAGATACCGTCACATCAGGAAGCGCGTCTAGTACCCTCTTGAACAGCGGGGTCATGTCAGCGCCGTCGACTCCAACTCCACCAAAATGTAAGGCATCTTGGACCTGAACTTCTTCCATTCGGATAGGCTTGTCGAGGAGTTTCAGCAGGGTCGGGAGTTTAGAGAGGACCCAATCATTGCTCTTCACATTGACCATCACCCTGAGTACTTGGAGAGTGTTTACAATGCGTTGGACCCAAACCTCCTGCTTCTCTCCATCCATTTTGTCAGAAGTAAGTATATTCTCCACAACTTTGGGGAACATGCTGTCTATGTCAAGATCAGTCCAGTAAGGAGCGGACAAGAAATCGTGGAGACGTCGAACGGCCCGTTTGACTGTCGGAGCCGGACCCACGGTCAAAAACCTGCGTTTTCGAGCCTCTTCGTTCAAAGGTTTGAAAGCATCCTGCGACCGCTTCGAGTACACAGGGTACTGTTCAGGTATAGTCGCAATGAATGAAACCATATACTTGACGAGTGTCATCCGGAGAATGGCGCTGGCATAGGGCTGCGAGCCTTTGGACGCAACTGTTGACGCCACGGAGGAGCCATCCAATCGTCGCTTAAGAGACTGAGGAGAGTTGGATTGGGGTTCTTGTGCTTCACGGCATGATTTCTCTTCCCACTTCCAAAGCAAGTCGATAATGTTGATGGCGATTCTCTTATTGTCAGTAGACTGGGTCGGAGGAGCGGCGATTTTGGGCAGCGCCGGAATTATCGCTGGGGCCAAAGTCTCTCTCGCCTCATAGAAGAGATCATCGTGACGCACAAAAAAACTGAATATGCTGATTAATTGCTGCAGATTGTGAGAGTCCTCCGCCATAATTCGCTTGGGTATGCGTGCCCACATGGGCAAACCTCTAGTGTCGGTATTACCGATGCGTTTCTTCAGTACTGGGGCCATCAGCTCTAGAGCTTGAGCTACAAGTGCTCGGCCTTCGTTTTGATGGGCCTTGAGCAGAGTCGAGTACACCGAGATGGAAATCTTTGCAGGTGTCTCAATCTGGGCAATGAAATAGGCCACCACGACGTATGCAGCATGTCTATTGACAACATCTTCGAGTTTGATCCAGTTCCACCCAAATTTGATGACCTCTTTGCGGAAGTCCTGGATAAGAGTGTTGTAGTACTTGAGTAAAAGCGCTGTCAACTGAAGAAGTTCCATTCGTGCGTGGTCCACCCCTAATTGTCCCAATTCTTCCAGAGGGTCGGTGACTGAAAATGGGCGCCACAGCTTTTGGAGAACAACGTCAACAAGTCTTTTGTCCACTAATTTGGTACCACGGTTGGGTGCAAAAATTGTATCCCAGTTTCGCATCGCGTCCATGGCGAGAATTGGATTGACCACGTTCCGGAAAAGGAACGTTTTGGCAGGCTGAGAATGCTTGCTGGCTGCGTAGAACTCTACAGACTTGACAAACAGCACTCGCCAATAGTCTATTGAGTGGACTGAAATCATATTCGTGTATATGAATTCCAACAACCTGGGAGTAAGCTTGAGAGTTCCTGATGTAACCAGATCAACGACTTGGAAGAAGAACTCGATGTTCTTCGGTGCTTGATCCATGTAGATTGTTAGAAGTTGCATGGCATGGTCCCCTGCTTGCTCGGCTGCAAGACGCAGAGTTGGTTCGATGTCGTTGGCACGCAGGTGCTTCTCCACTTCCTTCGCTGCCCCAATTAACGCAGTTCGCAGGTCCTCACTGTCAACCAACCATTTCTTGGTGGAGTCAAACTGACTGATCGACTGAGCAACATGAATGGCATTGATAGCAGCCCGCCATCTCTCTTTGCTGTCTTCTGTCTCAAATTTGAAGCTCGCGATGAAGCTAGTGGGGTCTTGTGCAATAGCCTCACGCATAGCCTGGGCTTCCGGGTCTGCTAAAAGCTGTGCAAAAAACCGACCGTACGCCTGATCCCGAATCTTGGGTCCAAAGTACTGCCACGTTTCTTTTGGAAATTGATTCAGATATTTGATTAGAGGCTCTCGAAACGGACTGAACTGGGTTCGACGAAGAGCTGTCTCGAGCTCAATGACTTTGGACACGAGTGCTGGAAGGAAGCTGACAGCCGCTGATGGCAGTAGGTGAAAAACATTGAGAATGGCTGTGACTACTCGCATGGGTCTACTTTGCTCGACCAGGGTAAAGGAAGCTTTTTGTAGCACTTCCGGAGCCGCAATGATCTTCATGTGGTCGAGCAATCGACTGCCAATTTCAACCTTGAAGTAATTGGTGAGCAGCTTCAGTAATCGAGCCAAACCTTCAAGTCCTTCAACACTCAATTTCCGTGGGTCCTGCAGGTTCATCAAGATTGGTCGGAGTCCGCTCTGAAGCAAGTCTTTCGGAAGTTTAGCTTGGTTGGTGAGAGCACCCTTGAGGCCGGCATTTGCGGCTTCCACAACCTCGGGCACTTTGGAGTATAATGACTTGAAGAAGACGGCGATTATTCTTGATCGACTCTGGTTTGGAGAAGCAGTATTGAAATCGGATGAGTGCTGCGCGGTGGACAGAAGCTTGATGCATCCGACACGCAATAAGCCGATGTGCTCAGCGTTTCGGTGCTCCGAGGGCTTTGTTGTGAGAGATTCGTCTTCGGCATCAGCGAGAGCCAAGCATTCCATCAACAGACGCGTCAGAGGCTCCTCGAACGGAATCAAGTTGTTGGGCATTTTCAAGCAGAAGGTGATGGCATCGATGTAACCAATCTGGATGTGGAATGGTAGAGCACGCAGCGGCTTGACGAAGATTGGTTGTAGTAAAACGTCCTTGAAAGGTGCCAATACCTCATGAATCTCTACTCCCAAGGACTCGGCAATGATCGAGAATATCTTCTGCGATGCTAAACGAATGTGGGAGATTGAGTGACAAAGTTCGACCATCATGAATTTGCAGAGGTTATGCAGCTTGCTTTGTGGCTTCTCGAGATCTTCTTTGGAAAACGACTTGATGCATCGGCGTACAAGCAACTCCAGGTATCCCTCTGCCTCAATACGAGTTTTGGCAGCCACGTCGCCAGGCATGTCTTTGAGCACATACATCAAAGCCCGAGCAAGGTCGTGGTGACGATCGACCATCCATGCGTCGCTAAGACCAATCTTCTCGCACAAGATCTTGATACCGAGAACTCCGCCTGCTTTGACAAACCACTCTTCACCATAGCATTTGTGCGCAAATGTCTTGGATAGCTGATTGAAAAATGGCATCCTGTCAAGCTTGTCGGGTCCACCAAAAATAATAGCTGCTGCGTCTCGGATTGCCAATATCGAGGCCTCAGCGGCATTGCGTTCTACTTCTGAGTCAGAGGACAAAGATTCAGCTATTGCGTCGGCAATGATCCTGCTGTCGATGTACAGAGGGCCTTCGCCCGAATTCACGTCGTACGGCTTCCGCGCATGCTTCACCTGAGCCAATGTTCGTCCAATCTCGAGCATAGCAAAATGGCGACAAAGATTCTGCATCAAGCTTGCAGCATCATCCTTTAGATCAGGGATTGATTGCGCGAAATGACATGCTTTGAGTAATTTTTTCAGAGTCTCTTGCTGGGTGTCTCGTTTGACTGAAGACTTCTCACGTTCCGAATACGCAAAAAGGTCTGTGCCAAACTCGAACTTAGCGGAAGCCAAATCATTGGCCTGCAGTCTCACAAGTTGGGCAAAGTCGTCAGGGAGTTGCTCAAGACCAATGTTCAGCTTGATTTGCGACTGTATCAGTTTGAACGCTTGCCGTTTGTGATATGCATCAGATGACTTCTCCGAAGGCTTCTTGGGCGTTTCCATGAGTTTGGTGATAGCCAAGTCGACACCAATAACCGCCGAAAGTGCTCTGTTGTGTGTTGACCCAATGAGTCGTATATCAAAAGTTGCTTCATCGTCTGTGTATGCTTTGTATTCGAGTGGAGGAAGACCGTTCAAGAATTTGCGATTGCGACCTCCGAGCTTCCCAAGGATTCGAGTCGTGGTATGTGCGTGGAAATGGGGATAAGGAGCAGGTCGTAAATGATCCCAAAGACCAGTCATCAACTCATCGATAACAGGAGCCATAATAGGGTCGATGTAGTCCGCAGTAAGGTTGTCAACGCAAAGCTCTAGTGTTCGTAGACCCTGGCCCACAAGATCGGACCCTGCCCCCAACGCAACAACAAGAGGTCGCATGAGATAGCTTAGGTGCGGTAGAAGATTACTGAGTCGCGCAGGAACTGTCAAAATGAGCTCCACAAAGAGATCCCGTTCCTGGGGCTTCCGCGCCGCTTCTAGAAGATTATTGAGAACCTCCAGTAGCATTTCGAGCAACGGCAAAAGCTCTTTGTAAAGATGCTCGAATCTTCCACCTCCTATACTCCTGAATAACGATCGCAATAACAGAAAATAGTTCATTGGATCCTCAGCGGTTGTTGAAAGCTCGATAGCCTGGGTTGCAATCTTGGTGACATGTGGTAGCAGCACTTGCTCGTTCTGTGTGGCAAACAGAGTGACAGCCATGAAAGACAGCTTGAATAAACGGAGTAGGATAGAGGCTTTCTTGACGTCTGCAGTGCCAACATCACCAATCTTTCCCATCAAAAAGTGCAAAAGCATGCCACAAAAGCTTGGAGAAGTAGCTTCACTTGCAAGCAAGAACTGAGCCACATGCAAGAGTGGCGAGTGTTCGTGGCACATGTCGTAGAGATGTGGGATCTCGGAATGGAAGATCTCGTGAAAGGTAGCGGGATCAATATGATGAAAAACAGTGGCAAAGGCTTCAAGATGTTCCTTTTCCTCCTTACCCCCGACCATCATGTGTTGCGTCGCAAGCAGCTCGCCTGTAGTGAGATTTTGATATTCGACTTCAACTCTATCCACACCGTAGTAACGGAACACTCGACAGCCCTCACGGAATAGTTTGGTCAAAACTTGGACCTCCTCGGCGCCATAACCGTAAGAAACTTCACCCCAGTTGGAAGGAAATACACTCGGGTCAGCTTCGTCTTTCGGTTTCGAAGGATTCGTATTTCTCAACTGATAGAAAATGCCCTTCAGACCACTAAGCAGATTCCTGAACAAGAATTTATTGTCGGCGACTGGATCCATCGTCTTATCTCGAGGATTCGAGGTTTTGATTGGGGTGGCATTAAAGATGTCGATATTGTCCCAATCCGGTGGCTCTTCCTTCACTGCGAGGAAGTTTTCTGGTGCCGCGTCGATTCCTGGAGGCGTGTGCTGCTTGGAGAGCTTCACGGCGTTTTCAAATTGAGAGTTCATTGCGCAGAACTTGTCCCCAATGGCATTCAAGATCATCATCAGGAAATGTCGAGCATCTTCTTTCGGTTCCAGCTTGGCTATACATTCCGCCATGTTCATAAGGAGCTTCGCACTCATCGTTTGAAAACTGGTTCCAGGGAACTCGTCATGCAGGTTTTTGGTATAAACTTCAATTGTCTTGCGAATCTGCTCCTTCGAGAGTGACTCTCGCAAATGGTGTATCAGGTCAGCGAGCATGCTGTACGCAAGTGGTCTCATGGTCTCATAAACTGTGAGTCCGTCCCCGATCAACGTCCGCTCGTCTAAGAGCTCATCGATTGTTTTCAAAAAAATCTTCCGAAAGTTGAAATTAATGATATGCCGTATAGCCACGAGGAGCTCCTTTCTCGCAGTAGACCGCTCCCGGGGACAGTCTTGGAGCATCCGTATCACGATAACGGGAAGTTGCGGCAGGAAATCGGTAAGTTGTTGAGCATAAACACGTAACAGGTAGGCAAGAAAACTCATCGTTTTCACCTGCAAGGTGATCAGATCTCCAAAGGCAGCCCGGTTTTTAATATCTTTGCTGACGCCCGTGAATATCTCTCCTCTTTCCTTTGCTTCCGTATGTGCGTCTTCTTGTGGTTTGGCCTGGAGTAGGAGAATGTTCTTGATCAAAGGTACAAATAGCTTTACATTCTTGGCGACGACTTCTCGATTGGACTGGAAGATGGAAACCACAATAATGGGACATTCTGCGACCAGTTTGAAGGACTGCATTCCCTTTGGCAGCTGTCGTGTTTGTTGCTGTTCGTTCCCAATGTCTGATGATACTGTCGATACCGGCGAACCTGGTCGAGGCGATTGCGAGTATTGCGAATGGCTTGCTGGCGTGGAAGGCACCGCAGCCGTGGAATTCGAAGGGTTATCGAATGTGTCCTTGACGGTTTTGTCCATCATCTGGAACATCTCTTGCACCAAATCCAAGAATGGTTGTATTCGGTCTTTGACAGCCTTATGCTGGTGCCGAAGGAAATCCATGATCGTTTTGACTATGATAATACCATTATCCTCGTTCTCGATTCGCACCAAGACCATTAGCTTTTCCACAATTCGCAGTGCATAGGGTTCCAATGTTTCGGGCGGTTGCATGGGCAGACGATGAAGGATTTCGAGGACGCAGTTTCGTAGTTTCTGTTGACACATTTAGAGTGACCCTTGTAGTGATCATTTGCTACGTACCTGCTCAGGCGAAGTGCTAATAAAAACAGGTTGGCCGTCCAGTAGTTTGAGCAGTACTGGCACAGTTTTAGAGAGGAAGTGTGGATAGCTTTGGCCTTGACAATAGAAATCGACCTGATCCCTGAGCTCGGTCGCAGCCTGGAGCTTTGTTCGAGTTTCTATTTCTTAGGTCAGTTTGTTGTCGCTATGAGGCGCAACGCATGCGCACCTTGTGAATCCTCAAGCCTCGAGAGGTAGCCTTCAAGCTGTGCTTCTGCCATGATGAAGCTTCGCGCGCCCCCGCGCAATATGGGATCCCACTCGCCCACCTAGAAGTCGCGATGAAATTGATTTAGGACTGGCTTCATCCTTTGGCCCCGGTCTCGCGCGGTGTCAGGCTGAAGGTAGTGCGCTATGTTTCGGCGTTGGAATTGGAGATTACGATGATTTTGACGGTTGTAGGATTTGGATCGTAGAGCGCAAGTGGAGTGAGCGAGTCTCGGTGTAGAAGAGAGAATTGGAGACGTAGTTTGGGGGGGATGGAAGGTGGATTTCGCTTGGTGGACGCGCTCAATTCTATGGATCGAGACTGAAGTTTAGACGAGCCTGAGGGCGAAGAGCAGGAGGGAGCGAACCCACCGGATTATGCTACCATCTAAAACGGTTAGACTGGCTTCGGCGTATCTCCGGAAATGCTGAGTGGCTCCCGTCCCCTTATAGCCGTTCCTTGTCTCTACTATGTACTTCGTCACTTTGGGTTTCTCGGCCCCAGGCATCCTTCTGTCTATTAAATATTATTCAACAGTGAGTATCGTTTCCGTCTATCAACTCACAACACCAACATCTTCACTTTTTGATCAAACGCCCCGAGAAACACCTCAAACTCGAGCTTGCAAGGCCTAAAGATACTAACCTTCAATCAGCGAACTTCACATCGTTGTCTATTGTTTGGTACCTCAACGAACTATATTGGACTTCACCCACCAAGTCTCACCTTCATAACATCCGTAATGGTTCTCGAAGCAGGTTATCCGGGCACGACCGGTTTTCGCAAAGTGGTCAAAGTCACGGTCTTGGTAAAGAAAAAGGAGGGCCTCAATGATGCTGATTTCATCGAGCATTACAACAACAAGCACGCTCAAATGGCCGCTCCAGTCCTTCTGAAGCATAAAATCATCAATTATAGCCTCTCCTACCAACTCACAAGGGATCGAACGATAATGCAAGACATCATGAAAGGTGCTGCTCAACTGCTAGACTACGACGCGATTTGCACTTTTTACTTCTCAGATTACATCTCATTCGCCAAATTTCTGTACGATCCCGCATCGAAAGCTCTTACTGGAGACCATGACAATTTCATGGTCGAGAGTGAGATGAAGATGATGGTTGGGTTAGTCAATTGTCTCTTCACTTTCGACTTTATGAGGCTAAATCATGCACGTCAGAGACGAATATATAGTGATAGAAAACGGAACGAAGGTTGGATAGTGATTAGTCCCAACTATTTACAGCAAGGCGCGGCAGGACGTAGCATCAGGCTCAACCATTTTGCCAGTTCTCGACATTCCTCTTTCACCTCATCTTCAATTGTTCAAACTCTCGTCAGACTCTCACTCAGACACCCAAAATACGCAGAGTCGACGGCGCATTGTGATTCGCCGGGATTTTGATCGCCTGCTGTCAATTTGCGACAACAGCGATTTTTGGTGAAGTTTTTTCAACTTTCCGGCTTGCAGTTTCGAAAAGCATGATCATTCTCCCTTATTCAATATCCAACGAGAAATATGGGCATCGAGCGTTCCAACGTGGAGTCCACCATAAAGCCCGCAATCTCAGTGCGAGGTTGGTACTTTGACATCCTCCTCATGTAGGGTTTGATATGGCTATCAATGATGCTTGTGTGAAGAGGAGTTTCGTTTATCGGCCCCAGTTGCTAAGGGAAGCTGTGATGTATTGCCAGACCCAATCCTTTTTTCCTTGATTCCCAACACGTCTCTCATCTTACCTTCAAGCATTTGAGCTTCAATCTGCCCACAATGCGCACCGTCGACGACGTTGTTGTGGATTGATCGGACCTTTAGCGACTATTGTCAGGAATATGCACGAATACCGCGAGCATACGAGCAGTTGCTCGTATTGAAGTCTTTTTGGCTCAGTTTACACGGTGTTCTAAATGGGTTCTTGACAACTATCTGCCTGACTGTCTGCCTGACTGCCTGACTGCCTGACCGAGATGATCGGCGCGAGCCTCAAACGCGACCTCCGCAATCGTACCTCTGCAAACGCAGTGCTCCGGGTAAACGCAAACCTGGAACGCATAACCTTAGATTCCCATCTCCCGGGAATTCTTTAGCATTGTGTTCCCATCGACAAACGCGACCGGACTTTGTGTGCATGTCACTGTATCGAATTGGCGCTCATGGCTTAATATCCCGATCCGTTCTACGAGACCAACCTCGTGCATCCATTACCGGTGCATTGCCCAGCTCTTTGTCACTCAGACCTACCATAAGACGTTTGCCTTTGCCACAAGCTCGCCTTCCCCTTCATCATCCGCCACGAGCACTTCACACGGACACCAACCCGTCGGCTACAAATACAACCCTACAACACACTTCTCCTCACCTGCGCAAACGACGACATCTCTCAATTCAACCGTGCCTCCCGCTTCTAATACGTACGATGGCCTCCAAAATAATGGCCGAACCACTGAACAATCGAGCGGCTCCTCTGGAGCGTGTCGCGGAAAACATGGAGAAGCCGGCGCTGGACAACCGGTCATACCGCGTTGTGAAGCTTGCCAATGAACTCGAGGCGCTTTTGATTCACGACCCCGAGACAGACAAGGCTAGTGGAGCGTTGGATGTGAATGTTGGATCTTTTAGCGACAAGGATGACATGCCCGGATTGGCGCATGCGGTTGAGCATATGCTGTTCATGGGCACCGAAAAGGTACGAGAATAAAGCAAGTCCTAGAGGTCCTGCTGGACAGGTTGAGGGCATAGTATTGCCGAACCATTGCTGCTTTCGCGCAGAGAGACCATAGACTGACGATTGTGCTTCAGTACCCAAAAGAAAACGCTTATAATCAATACCTCTCCTCCAATTCTGGCTCTTCCAATGCATACACGGCTTCTACCAGCACGAACTACTACTTCGAGGTTGCTGCTTCTTCAACCACGTCCAAATCCTCTTCCACAATAAGCACCACAGAAGATCCTACATCCAAGTCCACATCGCCATTATATGGTGCCCTAGACCGTTTCGCACAGTTCTTCGTAGCTCCCTTGTTTTTAGAGGATACTCTCGACCGTGAGCTCAAAGCCGTGGACTCCGAGAACAAAAAGAATCTGCAGAGCGACACTTGGCGTTTGCATCAACTAAGTAAATCTCTCGCAAATCCTGAACATCCGTACTGCCACTTTTCAACCGGAAATTACAAAACATTGAAGGAAGACCCTGAGGCACGAGGTGTTCGTATCCGTGACGAATTCATTGGTTTCTATCAAACGCATTACTCGGCAAATCGTATGAAGCTTGTTGTTCTGGGCAGGGAAAGCTTAGAGGAATTGGAGGAGTGGGTAGAAGAGCTGTTCTCTCCAGTCGTGAACAAGAATCTTGAGCGAAAACGGTGGGACCATGTTTCTCCTTTGACGGAAAATGAGCTCATAATGCAAATATTCGCGAAGCCGGTCGTGGATACTCGAAGCATCGATTTTAACTTCCAATATCCAGATGAAGAGGCATTATTTGAGGCTCAGCCTAGTAGGTACCTCTCGCATCTAATTGGACACGAAGGTCCAGGAAGCATTTTGGCATACTTGAAGAACAAGGGCTGGGCAAGCTCTCTGGGAGCTGGAGGATCACCTCTTTGTCCTGGATCCTCTTTCTTCAGTATTTCGGTTCGCCCCACAGAAGAGGGTCTAAAACACTACCAAGAGATCGTGGAGGTCGTTTTTCAGTACATTGCTATGTTGAAGGAGACACCGCCTCAACAATGGATATTCGAAGAATTGCAACGCATGAGCGAAGTTGATTTCCGGTTCAAGCAGAAGAGCGGCGCGAGCAAGACCACAAGTGCGCTCAGCTCAGTGATGCAAAAACCATATCCAAGAGATTGTCTGCTGAGTGGCCCGGGTTTGCTGAGAACATTCGCACCAGAGGCCATCAAGAACGGACTGGTAGCGCTGAATTCCGAGAACTTCCGACTTACAGTTGTCAGCCAAAACTTCCCAGGTGATTGGGACAAGACGGAGAAATGGTATGGGACGCAATACAAGTATGAGAGGATACCGCAGGATTTCATGCAGCGTATTCGCAGCGCCAGCAAAGCCACAGCGGACGAACGCCCAAGCGCGCTTCATTTACCGCATAAGAACGAATTCTTACCTGCACGACTTGACGTAGAGCGCAAAGAAGTCAGCGATCCGCTGAAATTTCCCAAACTGGTTCGCAATGATGACCATGTTCGCACTTGGTATAAGAAAGACGATCGCTTCTGGGTCCCAAAAGCCAATCTTCACATCACCCTGCGCTCTCCACTGGCAGGCATGACGCCGCACACTGGCGCCATGTCACAGATCTTTACTGCACTCGTGCAAGATGCTCTCAATGAATACGCATATGACGCAGAAATATCAGGTCTCGATTACTCTGTTGGCACCCACTCGGTCGGACTTGATCTTTCCCTTTCAGGGTATAATGATAAGATGGCTGTCCTTCTCGAAAAGGTTCTCAAGGGTATGAGGGACTTGGAAATCAAGCCTGATCGTTTCGCTATCATCAAGGAACGTCTGATGCGAACTTATAAGAATTGGCACTTTCAACAACCTTATCAGCAGGTCGGCACGTTCACAAGATGGCTTGCCAGTGACAAAGGCTGGTCATACGAGCAGTACGAGGCGGAGTTGCCTCACATCACAGAACAGGATGTTCGAATCTTCTTTCCACAATTGCTCCACCAGCTACATATTGAAGTCCTGGCGCACGGCAATTTGTACAGAGAGGATGCGCTTCGGTTCACTGACCTAATTGACTCCACTCTTCGTCCGCGAAAACTTCCCCAATCTCAATGGCCCATTCGCCGTTCGCTCTTATTTCCACCGGGATCGAATCATCTTTATGAGCGAAAATTAAAGGATCCCGCCAACATCAACCACTGCATTGAGTATCTCTTACATGTTGGCAACAATCAAGACAGAGCGATCCGTGCAACGAACATGCTATTTGCTTCTATCGCCGACGAGCCATGTTTTGATCAGCTGAGGACCAAAGAGCAACTTGGATATGTCGTGTTCAGCGGTGCTAGCATACACAACACCACGATTGGCTACCGCATTCTCATTCAGAGTGAGAAGACGCCCAAATATTTGGAATCCAGAATAGATGCGTTTCTCGAGAGCTTCCGGAAACAACTGGATGAGATGTCAGAAGAGCAGTTCAGCAAGTACAAAACCTCTCTCATCAATAAGCGATCAGAAAGGTTGAAGAACCTCACTTCAGAGTCGTCACGATTCTGGAGTCACATCCTCGCTGAGTCGTACGACTTTGAGCAAGGTAAGAGATTCGCACGTATCTGCTAAAATTATGCAAAGCTAACCGGCCTGTCCCTAGTCGAACATGACGTACATCATATCGAGAGTCTGGACAAGGAAGATGTTGTCAAATTCTTTGATCACTACATCTCCCCAGCCTCCGAGTCCCGCGCCAAGCTAGCCATTCACCTTGTGGCTCAAGGCGCACCGTCAACAGTGATAGAATCCGCTCCCCCCGGCGCGAAAAACGAGTTGATGCTAGAGGCATTGGCCAAACTTTTCAAAGCTCACAGTATCGATGCCGACATGAAAAAGTTGGGTGCACAACTCGAACAGCTCACGATCTCGGCGGATAACTCTGCACCCTTAGCTGATGCTGTATTGTCTTACCTGATCAAGGATGCCAACATACCCGAGGCCACAGCAATGACGGTGGTGCAGGGGCTCACCAATGCCGACAGTGCTGGAGGAGCCGAAGTCAAAGCGGCGGATCATACCAACGCACCTACGATAATCGAAGATGTCCACGCCTTCAAAGCCAGCCTCGGTGTCAGCCGCGGACCGCAACCGGTGAAGGATTTGAGCGAATTTGAGGACCTTGAGGCGAAGCTGTGAAAGACCAGACTGATGGGGGAGGCGGCAAAGTCCAGCCTCGCCGGATAGACTTCATTGGACACAAACTGGTCAGTGTACAAAGACGCTGTGATGTGATGCAGCGTTGACCAGTTGTCAGAACCGCGCCCCACTTGCTGTTCGTCGGCACGCGGCGCTATAGATTGTCGAATTTACGTTCTTTTGCGCTTCTTCCTCGTCGTCAAATTGTTGTTCCTCGTGAGATGTAAATACCCGTGGGACTCGTAGATGACCGATTACGAATTGCAGGCCTGTATATTGGTAAAGGCAGGTTTGCTGTGATTGTGATAGTGAAGGAAATCGGAGCTGAAACTGATGGGGAACCTTGCATCCTGTGATTTTTGCTAGCGAAAGTTCAATCCAAGGTGGGTGAGTTCAAGACATCTCATCACCTCTTTGCTTCTTCTATCAAGGTTTTTCTAATTTCGCTATCAGCCATTTGGCGCGCGCGATAGCTTGCCGAAATTACCGTCGCATTTCCATCAATCAATCAAAAATCTTGGCCAAAATAAGCGATTCAATAATATCGATTCTCTGGGCAATGTTGAATCGCCAAGCCAGCGGAAATTTCTTCATCGTCATGTCGGAATCGTATTGGCTCACAAGGTAACGCTGGTCTTTCACACCGTCTATATTATATTTGACGCTCGACCCCCGGTTGATGGACGCGATTCGACTACGGGGACGAATTGAAGTGATTCAGCGAGGACGCTCGACCTGATAAATGGAGAACGACAATTACGAGTCCGCGAACGCCTCCACTCATGTCTAGAACCACTCGTTTCCGGTACGGGGGAAACGACACCACCCTCGACATCTACAACCCACTTGTCCCAAAGCTGGGGAACTGCTGGGGCAGCCCACGGATCCGCGGTGAACAGATGGCGTGCGCGGCGTCAACACAGGTGTGTGAAGGATTTGCAGAGTTGCAGTCGTTGAAACTAGTTGGGCTGGTGAGTAAGAAGCCAAAGTTGGGCTGGTGAGTAAGATTCTACTATGTAAAGTGAAGGAGACAAGGCATCCAGACTGAATTTGTTTCGTTTCCTGCTCGGTGCGCGTATCCCCGTCACGGATCATTAATCCGATTGGGCCAAGAAAATGGGCGACTAATGTGCGGTTCCTACCCAAAGTAATCTTCATCTATTTCGAAACTTCTTGACAGAAGTATAGGCTGGGAGGTACCTCGTAACACCTAAAATTCTGCCAGACAGAAGTGTAATCGACAGGGGCGTTCCGCAAGGAATTCGACGCCAAAAACAATACCCATGTCCTGCAGATTTGGCCAGTTCCGGCTTTTGGGAGATCCTTCTCATTTCGGCATATGCACAATAGACGAGATGACAACGCCGCGCAATTGCTTCATATACATTCTACAGTAGGACGAGTTCCTCATTTCTTCGTTGCCCTACCTTTGGCTGCTGGACTGCCCAAAGTTTCACTCCTTCCTGTCAAGTCTCATCGGCAAGTTTCATTTCAGGTGCCTCTCACTATCATTCCATTCTTTCATTCAAATCGATTTTCAAATTCCACTCATTCAATTAGACCGGTGCGGAGCGAGCGCCACACGCTTGCAGTGGGCAATATGGTTCGTTACGTCTTTGTAGCAGGTCTCTACGCTTCGGCGGTGCTGGCTGCGCCTGCGCCGGGGCAAGATGCCGCTGCTGCTCCAGCTGGCTGGAGTGATGGAAACCCACCGTCTGGTTCATCTTTCTTTGGCTGGGCCAAATCAAAGAACAAGCCCGATTCAGCAGCGAATGCTCCTGAGGCAGGTCCACATTCATTATTCGCACCACCAGCTGGTCCGAGGGACTGGGCCAATATCTTTGGCGGCCTCGGTGGAAATCGCGGTGATGGTAATGGGAAAGGGTCAGGAGCTGGGTCTGGTGCATCGCCGTCAAGAGACTGGGGGAGTCTTTTTGGAGGAGGAAGCAGAGGTGGATCTGATTCCAATGCACCCCCTTCGAAACCATCGTCAGGAGGCGGATTGTTTGGGGGGATGTTTGGAGGTGGGAATAGGCCACGGCCTGCATCTTCTGGATCTCCATCATCGAGTGGATCCGGATTTTCGTGGGGACGACCACAGTCACAGAAACCAAAACCAGAATGGAAACCCAAAGAAGACGCCTGGCCGAAAGAACAAGAACCTAAGACTGCTCAGCCTGTTCCCGAAGTCGCACAACCCAAACCTGAGCCTGCTGAGGCGGCTAAAGAAGCACCTAGTAAGTTCCGATTCTTTTATATCTCATTGGTTTTGTGGGAGCTAGTTAGTGAAGGTCAGGCCCTGCATTCATCCCTTCCTTCCATGATTATGCTCAGGATGAAGGGCAGACTTCTTACCCCATCCAATGAGCCTGATCATGCTTTCCATCTCATTCGTCTCATCCATCTGGTCCATCATCGAAAATGAAGAAAATCCCTCAGCGAATTTTAGCTTTATCTAGATGATGTTTAAGAGAGATTTTCCAGTCATCAGGTGATGAGGGCTTCGAAGATTATCAAAAACCTCATTCATCGAAGACACCCGATGGATTGGACGGGATGGGTGCAGGGCCTGCTGAAGCTTTACGCCGTCCGGCGCGACCTCACGCACTTGGGTGAATTCCTATGAGATTGAGGTCGCGCAAGCAAGCGCAGTCTCGTATGGCTGAATGAACACGCTCAATCCTTGGCCTTGCGAAGTGTTGCACGCGTTGCTCGAGTCTGCGATAAAGCGTTGCACTATCCAGCGCAGCCCTGCGCACTTGGTACAATATGCCAGGAATTTGAGTGCAGGCCAGCGCGAGACATCTCGACATACGGCAAGCCTCTGAGAGCCATCTCAAACTTGAGGAAGTGGGCGCAAACTAGCGGAAGACTGCGCATTCGCACTGTCGACAATAACATATACTAACATCTCTGTAGAACCTTCAGAGCCTGCGCCTGAAGTCGCCAAATCAGAGCCTGCCCCTGAAGTCGCCAAACCAGAGCCAGCCTCTGAAGTCGCCAAACCAGAGCCAGCCTCTGAAGTCGCCAAACCAGAGCCTGCCCCTGAAGTCGCCAAACCAGAGCCAGCCTCTGAAGTCGCCAAACCAGAGCCAGCGCAACCTGTCCCTGACGCCGCTATACCTGAGCCAGCTGTTCCTATTCCTGAAGCCGCAGCGCCAGCGCCAGCTCAACCAGTCCCTGAAGTTGCCAAACCAGATCCTGCTCAACCTGTTCCAGAAGCTGCGGCGCCAGCGCCTGCTCAACCCGTCCCTAAAGTTGCTAAACCAGATCCTAAGCCAGTCGCTGAAACAGCGAAAGCAGAACCCAAGCCTTCCAAGCCCGACACGGTCGACGTAGCTGAAGAAGCGGACGTGCAAGGGAAAAATGTCTGCGCACCCAAGAAGTATAGCAAACTCGTTGACATCGAATCTGTCCGCCGAAAACTTTGGCAACCAAGCGTCGGCGCCAAATGGCAAATCATCCTCGACGGCGTCCCAGACACCAAAGGTCCCATGGAACCCAAGGATGCCACAGTCTGGGATGTAGATGCCTGGGACGCTCGCCCCTCCGACATTTGCGAGGCTAAGAGGAAGGGTAAGAAAGTCATTTGTTACTTCAGCGCTGGAACTTCGGAGAGCTGGAGGAAAGATAACCACTTGATTGCGCCGTACAACATTGGAAAAATATGTGCGGATACGGAGGTCAAGAAAGGTTCTACTTGCAAGAACTTCTGGAAGGGCGAGATGTGGATCGATATTCGCAACCCAGTCGCCTGGGATGTCATGAAGGGAAGAATCAAGATGGCGGCAGATAAGGGCTGTGATGCGGTTGATCCTGATAACATGGGTATGTTTCGTCATCTCTCTATCTCTTCTCCACTCCCAAACACACGAACACCATTACATATCGTAGACTTGGGCTAATTTGACCGTGTTTCAGACATCTACGACAACGAAGTCCTAAGCACAAACGCCACCTACGGCCCCCTAGGTAAAAACGTCAAATTCTCCGAAAACGACAGCGTCAAATACCTCAAATTCATGGCCGACGAAGCAGCAAAATACGGCATGTCTATCGGTCTCAAAAACTCCCTTTCCATCGTCCCAAAAGTGAAATCATTCGTTCAATTCGCCGTCAACGAGGAATGCGCTAAGATCAATGAATGCAACGAGTACAAGGAATTTCTCGCTGTGAAGAAACCCATTTTCCATATCGAGTATACGGGTGCGCAAGGAAGCAACAACCATGCGGCCACGAAGACGACGTACAAAGACCCAGCAGGCGCGACGAAGAAGTATTGTAACCCCCTTCATGAGGGTGTTTCCAGGTTTTCGACGATCATCAAGGCTGGGGAGACGCTTGGGAATCATTATTTGTACTGTGATGGGAAACCGGCTGGATTCACAAAGATGGCGTTTTATGTGGACAAAGACAAGGATAAGAATAAAGATAAAGATCAGAAGGGCAAGGGGAAGGGAAACTTTGTGCAGCCGACGGTGGATAGTGAGGATCTGGAGGAGGAAACGATGGATGTTGAGGAGGATGAGGATTCGACTACGACGGCGGAGGTCGAATCGACGACGAAGCGGATTGTGAAGAGGAGGGCGCCGATTAAGAGGAGACATCATCGGTGGGCTGAGTTGGAGAGGAACCCTGATTGGACGGGTTAAGAAGTTGTGTGATTGGGTGTTTGTCACGACCTTTTCGTATGTTGTCGTCTTGAAGACATGATGGAATGACGTTTTTCTTCGATTCTTATGTATATCTCTTTGGGGAATGAGGTTTGGATGTTGTTATGACTTTTTGGAACTTGTCAATGTCTCTCTAGGCGACGATTCTTCTGTATCATTGTTTGTATCAGAAATATCATGATCCTTTGCGCGCCGTATCTCGAGGCACAAAACCGTCTATAGCCTATCGATTCAGTTTGGCTTCAAGATTTTCCACTATACGAAGATAGCCTTTGTAAAGCCTCCTTGAATCGCATATCCCAACAATTTCCTCGCAATACGTCTCCCTTGATTCAGCACGGAGGCGTTGGATTGCCGAGCCCGATGTGATGCCATGACCATCTGTGATCGCCCTCAATGTTCTGACTCGCAATTCGCTCTCTACAAATTGCAATCGTTTCAAGGCTGTCCTTGTATTGATGTGATGAAGTCTGAGACCTGGATTCTGGCCATGCCTTTTTAAGGAAATTACAAAGCGTAAATATACAATCAAGACTTGAGTGCTTGAGCTCGTCGCTCCGATGCCTTCTTAGCGTCTACACATTGTCAGAGGCTTGTTCCGGAGTCAAATTAGAAATGAGGTACAATTTTTTATGCATGGTTCGTACACACCCATTATGCTCTCGTATCGATCCTATCGCGATTGTTCCTGGTATGATTGCTTCTGGGTTTCTTCGGTGCAGTTGGCGAGCGCCTAGAGTATGATTTTGTCTGGCTGGGTAGGAGAAACCTCCGTATTTCCGTACTGGTCCTTTTTGTATGCGTTTGATCGTATCAAGGATGTGTTTGCGGTTACGTGCGACCGTCCAGATTCTGTCTCAAGATAGCCTGATCGTCTTCAAGACAAAACTCTCGGTTCTCGGGCCGCGGGTTTGAACGTAGGGATGGCCCAGGAGACAAAGTATTGCTGTTACTCTCAGCGCGTACAGATGCCAAGGATAGGGGAGACTCCGAGAGTAAAGTCCAGGTCACTCCAAAGTCAGTAATTTCATAAGGAGACAACCACCTCAGCTTAACGCCCTGTCCATCTCCGCTCTTGGCGAACGCCCACGGACCGGCGCCGGCATCCTCGGCAATCGGGCTTTTCCGTCTTTCTCCTCAATTCGAAGCTCACTGCACGTGAGGTGGTGATTATGCCCTTACATTCGTTGGTTGATAGCAATGAGATGCTCGCCTCTAACTTGTCATCCGCGCCTCTTCCAGCAGCTCCCTCCTTGTTAGCGAATCGTCAACCACCACCATGGCCCCTCGAAACACCCCAATCATCGTGGGCGTCGGCGACATCAAGAATCCGTCTATAGCCATCGAAGATGCGGTCGAGCCAGCGAATCTGATGTTGAGAGCTATCCAAAACGCTTTCAAAGACACCAAATTGCCATGCGAGAATGGTTTAGAGCTCTGGAGAAGTATTGACAGCGTTGATGTTGTTGCGACTTGGACTTGGGAATATGAAGACCTCCCATCTCTTCTATCACAAAAGCTTGGCATAAACCCGGCATATAAGCATTACAGCCCTCATGGTGGCAACCAACCCGTAAAGTTGTTAGATGAGGCGGCAAGAAGAGTATCTTTGGGCGAAAGCAAAGTAGCTATAGTTACCGGAGGCGAGGCATTGGCTTCTTGTGCGATAGCAGTCTTCCTTCCACCACTCGTAACTTGCTTACAATCCCAGTGACTGCTTGCGCTGCAGCAAACAAGATGCCACCTCCAGGCTGGACGAAACCAAAGAATGACGTGGAAAGCGTCTTCTCACCAACGAATCGTGAGCTAGGATCAAGTATGATTGGCAGAATTCCATGGACCGATCCTAGGCTTACCAAATCTCTCGTAAACGTAGATCTAGGCGCTGTTCATTCTATTGGAGCTCCAATACATGTTTACCCATTATACGAAAATGCTTTTAGGGCACATCGTGGTCAATCAATTCCGCAGAACAACGCCGAATCTGCTAAGCTGTATGGTGATTTTGCAAAGGTAGCTGATACTCACCCCATGGCTTGGAACTATGGAAAGCCTTCCCAGACAGAAGCAAGCATTGGGACAGTTGCAAAGAAGAATCGAATGATTTGTTTCCCATGTAAGTTTCCACAACCATAGTACATGTTTAGTGGTTGACCGAATATAGATCCTCTCCTCATGAATGCTTTTAACACAGTAAACCTGGCTGGTGCCTGTATCTTAACATCCACCGAATACGCAAAGGAGCTGGGAATCCCCGAAAGCCGATGGATCTATCCTCTAGCCGGAGCAGGAACACAAGATGCCAGCAACTTTTGGGAGCGACCAGACTTTTACACCTCACCATCAATATCCCATTCCATCGATGCTACTCTCAAGGGCGCCAACCTCCGCAAAACACAAATCGACATGTACGATTTCTACTCATGTTTCCCCATTGTTCCAAAACTAGCCTGTAACCACCTCGGCCTCTCCATTACCAATCCTCAAAAACCAATTACCCTTCTTGGGGGCCTGACAAGTTTCGGTGGAGCCGGAAACAACTATAGCATGCATGTAAGTTTTGATATTCTCCCATTTCTACACCTACCGGAATTGACGCCCAAACAAGGCGATAACAGAAATGACCCGCCAGCTCCGTACTAAGAAAGCCAAAACTGGTTTAATACTCGCAAATGGTGGCGTACTATCCTACCAGCATTGTATCATTCTCTCTTCTCAGCCACGCAAATCGTCATACCCCATGAAGAACCCACTTCCAGAAGTAATAACAGATATCCCTGTTCCGATTATAGAAGGAAGACCAGAAGGCGAGGCTGTCATTGAGGTAACTTACTTCCCACGTTCACCAATCAGCCAATCCTCCCTTTCTCGCGATATTGCTGCTGATTCTGGGATCTAGACGTACACAGTCGACTTCAACCGCGACAACACACCCCGTCTCGGCCATATAGTCGGTCGTTTGAAATCCACCGGTGCCAGATTCTTAGCAAATCATGGCGATGAAGAGACATTAAGACAGCTAGCCAGCTCATCGAAAGAGCCGATTGGTCGGAGTGGATGGGTCAGAATGGACGAAAAAGGTCCCAATGGTCACAATTTCTTTTCTTTCGAGAAAACGGGAAAACTATAGGGCGGCAGGTTTCAATCAAACATCCTTGACTATCTCATGAATTACTGCTATCAAAATAGGGTCCATTGTCTCAAGTGGAAAGTGCGACTTTCAGGGGGGGGGGGTAAAATAGGTACCTAGGAATAGCCGCTCGACTACTTAACCGATTCCGAACATCCCTTCCACACCTCATCTCCACTCCACCGTCTGACTCAAGCTCCCTGTCAAAAACACGTATTCAACAAGATGTGTACGCCGAGTACGAGTATCCCATTGCGCATCTCAACCAGCGAATCCGAATGATCAACTTGCCGACTGATATGGTTTTGAATACCAGAAATTATTCTCACGAAAGGCAGGCAATAAGAACCGACTCCAAACACCACTTCACCTTGACATGCTGTCCCGAAAATCCATCTTCGTTCACAGCGTTCCCCTTGAGTATGTGGTGACACAGAAAACGATGGAAAAAACAGACGTCGGGAGGGAACGCAGTTCATTTCTAGGCAGGGCGTTCACGGGGCAGTATTGCGATATCCTGGTACTGCTGGCCCTTCAAAGATTCATATATATAAGGCCTACACGAACACGGGGTTTTCTTCACCAAGTTCTGATTGTAGGAGACGGATTCATTTTCACCACCGCTACTGTAGATAAGAAAAGCACTTTGTAGGAATAATTGAATAACAATACCTGACCCACACCTAGAAGAAACTCTTGGGAACATCATCACCTCTCCTCGATCCCTTCGAGCCTCTTGATCCCGACTTTCTAGACAAATTGGAGTTTCGTTCATCGCCGCCTGCCCATCCACCTGCAGTGTTTTGTGGCGCATCGACATCAACACCCCAGTCACCTTGTTGCGCTAGCTCGCCCCAACCACCATCATCTTGAGCAGCACTCGCTCTCGACCTCCTCGAACCGCCAGAATGGCGTGAAGACTGGACTGAATTATTCCAACCCCCACTTTGGGCATCGTTGTTGAATGCTGGACTCACATCTCGACGTATAGAACGAGTACGCTTCGAATTGCGAGACTCGCGTTCTTGAGAGGATGAAGCCTGTGTGTTCCAGCCACCGTCATCCACGGGGGTGGCTTCGTATTGTCGAGAACTCTGACGAGAGCTCTGTAGAGAGGATCGACGACTGCCTTTCCCAGTTTCACCCTCGAGGCGGCCGGATTGAGACCAGTTCTCGGGCCCTGATCGATGACTGGAACCGTGCCGTGATGACACCCTTGAATCTTCTCGAGAAGAAGGTTCTCCTCGCCGACTTTGGCGAGACGACACTTTCGAAGCTTCGAGTGAGGAAGAGGTCTGTGTATCCCATCCGCCTCCAACCCGCTCTTCTCTAGCCGATCCAAGACGATGAGAATATTGGCGAGAGCCATCAGAAGTTTGGGTGGCCCATCCACCTTGCTCAGCTGCCTCTTTGATCTCTCTCGAAGAAGTCCAAGATCCACTGGTCCGACTACCCATCCCAGTCTCACCTTCTACTCTTCCAGACTGTGACCAGCCAGCAGCAGAGCCAGGTGGCGCACCGAACCCACTTCCCACCGGAGAATCGCGTCCGAATCTCGTTCCGACACTGCTATCACGAGGGATTTTCCCTGCCCCCCAGGACTCGATTGGATCATTCCTCAGATTCGGGGCGTAGGGATCAATTGATGTTGTACTGGTCGCTGTACTACCGATACTCAATGCCATGGCTGGGGAATTGTTTCCCTTGACTGGGCTGCCCTTAAATGAGCCAGCCTTGATTGAACCCTGGATCCATTCGTCAACCACAGCTTCTGATTGGGATTTATGTGAGCGAGATTTACTCCTTGATCCCTCGCCATCACCGCCCCAGCCATGCCAGTTTTCGGGATCATCTTCGACTAGCGGAGCCAGGTAGGAGCTTGCCGTTGTGCCTTTTTTCGAGGGAGAACGTGATACAGATGCTCGTGGATCACTAGATTTTTTGTGTGAACCGGAGCCAGACCGATGGGATCGGTGTCGTGAGTCTCTGCCATCTTCTTGCTCTTCGTGGTGATTCGAACGAGAAGAAGATTTAAGGCTATCGTTGCGATGTGATCCAGA
This sequence comes from Venturia pyrina ICMP 11032, assembly GCA_000738655.1. NCBI lineage: Eukaryota > Fungi > Ascomycota > Dothideomycetes > Venturiales > Venturiaceae > Venturia > Venturia pyrina. The sequence continues at coordinate 404,405 of JEMP01000023.1, read as the reverse complement.
TCCAGATCCATGCTTTGAGGGAGCTCCGTCGTCATCTCTCCAGCCTTGGTCCGCCTTGCCTTGGTTATCTGATGAAATCTTGGTGTCCCATCCGGCTTGCGAACCGCCAGTCACGGAAGCTTGCCGCGATGCAACGCGGTCGTTACTATCCCAACCACCACCAACGTCATCCTCATTATGCTTTGAACCTTTGCTGTGACCCTTCGAGCCATGCTTCGATGAAGACTTCTCTAGCTGGCCCCAATCATCTGTTGCGCCACTCTGTCTCGACTGTCGTCCTCCATTCTTCGAATTGGAGCCTTGTCTGGATACCGGTTTATCCGGCTGGTCCCAGTCATCAATTGATTCGCTGTGTCCCATGCGGTTTTCACTGCTTCCATGAGAGCCTTGCCTTGATGCTGGCTTTTCTGGCCGGACCCAATGATCGACTGCTTGGCTATGTCCCGAGTGGTGACCATCACTTTGATGAGAGCCTTGCTTCGAACTTCGCTTTTCCGATTGGCCCCAACCATCCAGAACATCAACAGTTCTTGAACGATGACTGCCACTTCTTGTCGAGCCATGCTTTGATGATGGTTGTTCTTGCTGGGCCCAGTCATCTACAGCCTCACCAGTTCTCGATTTATGGCCTCCGCTTCGCCCCGAACCGGAGCCATGCTTAGAGGCTGGCTTTTCGGTCATTTCCCAGTTATCCACATTATCACCGGACCTTAATTGGAGATCATGGCTCCTTTTGGAACCAGAACTGTGTCGCGATGCCGGCTTTTCGTTAAGATCAAGTCCATCAAACTCCTCGTTAACTCTAGATGGTCGTCCATCGCTCTTCACGGCTTGACTACGTCTTGATGAACTCTGTTTCATGCTCTCTAACGGCGCATCTTCGAAGATGGTGTCTAGTGGCAGATCACCTGCAAAGGTGTTGCTTCTCCTCGAGCCGCTATGCCTAGAAGTAGTCTTTTTCGAGTGATGATCGCTATCTTTGTGAGATCCTTGAAGGCTTGCAGCTGGATTATCAGCCCACATTTCCGCACCTGCACCAGCGATGCCTTCGGGCTCTCCCCATGCCACGGATCCTGCTGCTATGGATGTTGTCTTTTGAGCTTCGTGATGGCTGCGGCTCGACTGTCTAGGGATTTTTGCTTTCTGAGATTCGTGTTGACTGTGATGTGGTCGTGAACTTTTCGCCTTTGGTGACACGTGGTAACTATGTCCCGATCGTTGCGAAATCTTCGCTTCTCTTTGGGAGCCATTTATTTCAGGTGGCTCTAGCGCTCCCCAGTCATCTTCTAATCCTGCTTGAATGGAAGCTGATTTGTGAGAACCATGATGACTAAGCTTCGAACGTCGCGAGCCTTCCGTCCCTTGTTCTGGCGGTGGCTCTTGAGGTGCCATATCCCATCCTGCAAATTTCGCACTCGGGGTCGGACTTTGCTGTACTTCGAGCTCTTTGGGTAGTTGCGCTCGTTCCGTCGAAGCGTCTCCATTGTATTCGCCATATAGTTGAGAGGCATGAAATTCATCCTCCAGCGATTCTTGCTTCTTCAACTGTTTCTTCGACTGCTCGGCTCTCTGTTGAGCCTGCTGGTTATTTCGGCCCCCACCCTGTTTACCTTGTTTGCCCTTCTGTTTCTTCGGAGGCTTTGGCGCAGGTTCGAGAATCACTTCCGGCTCAGAACGAGCTGACTCGAAATCTCCAAATCCGCCCAAGAATTCCGGCATTACATCCACATCACTCTCCGGCTTCTGAGCCTTGCTCTTGCGCTTCTCGCTGATATTTGGTCTGTTCACAAACTTCGGCGAGCGCGCTTCAAGCTTCGGATAATTCCACGCTGATTTGGCCTTTCGGTGACTTGGGTCTTCAGACACCTCGCTTGGCGCACAGTTGGAACCTATCGGGGCGATGTCCAAAACGAGTCGGTGTGATGGCGGGCGAATGGGTTTGCTCTGTCCTTCGGCCTCACACTTAGAAGGGCAACAGACAATCTTTCGAATGGCGCCGAGTTGACGCTTTGTCAAGGCGCGACCTCGGGCATCAGTTTCGATGATGGCCATTGCTGCTTGAGTGGTCGATGGAAGAAGTTTGGGAAAGGTCCACGGATCGGCGTTGTCGGCACGGTGAGTGTTGTCGTGGTCTAGAGACGCGGCAATTGAAGAGCGCGATGTATGCGGATGTGGATTGGCAGTGGGTGAGTTGAGTTCAGTGGCAGTGATGGCGTGGTTAAGGACTGGACGGGCTAGAGGACCCAAGAAGCCGATGGGGTCGATGTAAACTGAAGATTCTGTGGTGGAGCTCATGCTTGCTGCCTTTGAATACTTGGCCGACACTGGTTCGCCTTCGAAGCGGACATGTCGGGCAATCTTTCTAGAATATGGGAGGCCAATGTTTCTAGGATCCTGTTCTCCTCCTGATGGTGTTGGGAACCCGCGTCCACTGGAAACGCGTCGATGGTTGCGAAGGGCAACAAAATCGGGATCCACGCAAACATCCGAGTCAGTTGTTGATGGCATTCTAACCTGAACTCTATGGGTCTAATCGGGACATGAGGTGGGCATCGTGAACAAGATTTATATCCTACACGATCCGACTGCAGTGTTGTATCGGCTGTCTCCTGGCCCTTCGCGGTCTCGTTTAACAGCGGATCTGCTGGTGGTTGTGCCTGCCTGCCTGCCGAAGACGTGATTGTCTCAACTGACCTGGATTTCACTTCCCGTCCAACCTCCATCAACACTACAACAATGGAGAATAATTGCCCTCGAACGAAGAACATTGTCGAGATACTGTAGCCAATTTTCGACATCTATCCCGTGTAGAGGAGAAGCCTTGAAATGGAGAACTCTCGAGAAGAATATACCCATACTAAACAGGACATCAAAGCTTAGCCCAATTGAAACCAAAATCCGATGTATTACACACAGCTCATCTCTTCGGTGAACTGTTTGATAGACAGTATGTAATACGAAGACTCACCTCCAACCCCATTCACTCAACACCACGTTGTCAAGAGTCTGCGTGATATAGCACCACCATGAAGAACGACACCATACCCCATCTACCTACCAACCCAAACATACAAAAACACCAAAAAAAGAATCTTTAACCGCGAATTGTCTCTCGGGTGCGGCCCGTACTACCGTACCTCAGATGCCAATGCGTGGAGCTACCAATCTACAGCCTCAACTGCGTGGGGACCAAGACCCCTACGATAGAACCACACTACTACGGACAATGCACAGGGATGGTCAGTTGCCTGTACATTGAAGGAGCGGATAAGCCAAGGACTTGATTCCCCCAGTGGGGAGCCCGTATGATTTCACACCATCGCAAGCGAGGGTGCTTATACATAAGCCATCTGTGGAGTTGGTTGCGGATTTTTGAGCGGTGCGGGGTTATATCGATGTGAAGGGACTGTGTGTTGCTTCTATGAAGGAGAGGGCTTGGGTTCGATTCTGAGCGTGCGCGAGGATTGGGGCTTTGATGTGAGGTTTGTGATGGCCTTGACGGGGAACTGAAGCTGGTGTTGATTTTTCCTAGAGCTCGTGGTCAATTGCCTTGATCATTATCTGATTGTCCTTGTCAGTTATGCCATCATTGTCCTGATACGTGGTGTTGCAAATCGCGTTCAGTCCAAGTAGTCAACTTCATTTCCACCCACCACTTGTTATCACTCACCACCATGTTTCTACGTCACCACCGTCTTATTCTGACCGAAGCTTTCGTTCCACTCGTTGTCTCCATCACTCTTTTCATCATCAAGGGCCTTCACTGACTTAATTCGTTATCATTCTCACCGACTCTCACCCTATCCTTTACCACCGCCAGTCCATGACCTTGACTCTGGTAAGCACTCTCACTTCGTATTGCTGATTTATGTTGCGAAGCTCTTCTTGATCCCACTTCTCATTGGGAAATTCACCTTTACCAATATTTCCTCGCCCTCACTCAACCCTGTCTCTGTACATCGGCATCTTCATTGAAGGCAGATGTGAAGAAGAACTCCAGAAACTCCAGCCGCAAGAACATGACCTGACAACCCTCATAGAGTGCAAACCGTCTGCCCTAGAATTGACCAGTGCTAACAGTTCTCACGATCCCTGGCGATTTCAAGGTTATCGTCCTCAAAAGGCAAATTTCCAATTCAGATCTGGGCCCACAACTAGAACATAGCAACCCTTTCCCCCGACATCCACAATATTTCATAAGAATATCCAAGCGACAACGGAGTAGTCATGGAAGGCCAAACCGGCTGATTACATCACTTACGGCTCAAAATATCCGATTCGACCTGCTCAAAGTCCCAGCTGGTATGAATGCACAATCCTTCACCACCGCTCCATCCTCCAGGACAAGAATCGACCAGAGGAGAAATTCGCTCAAGACCCAGCCCAATGGAGTTCATCCAGGAGAGGCGAGGGGCGGCTGCCGCGGACTGGATTCTGAGTGATTTTCCCATCTTGTTAACTGTCGCTCTCAAGCATAACGTCATGTTTGAAATTTGGTCTGAATGCCCCAGAACGTGATCTAGGTATCCCGTATGAAGGTCGGAAAGGAGGCGATGGTTGGGATATCGATCCGGATAAGGTAACGTAAGCAAGCGGTCTCGATGATGTCCTAGGTCATTCTCCATCGTTGGTATTTAAAGTTATATAATTAGGGAATTCCACCTCACCTCTCTAACCACGGACGTGGGGTACCATCAACTCATTATTCATTTCATCGTGTTACATCAGTATCAGCGTCAGTATCAAGACAAACCTTACAGCTTCGCTTTCTCCCTTTTCATAGTCTCCGCCCACTCAACCTGTGCCCTCCAATTCCTCCACACCGTCCACGCCGCTGCCATCAACCCTACTGGCGGAACAACCAGACAAAGCAAGGCCCACCACCTCGGACTGCCCCTTTCAACTTCCCCCATGACCCTAGCAATCTCCCTCTTCAAATCCTCCTTATCCCCATCATTCAACACAACCACCCCTCTTCCCTCTCCACGCGCTAGTGCCTGCCTCGCCTTCTCCCTAACATCGCGTTGCGAGGAAACGCGGTTCTGGGCATCTTCTTGTGATAAATGTGTGTCGCGCGTGCGGAGACGCTGGATCTGAATAGAGGGATCTGTGACGGAGACGACGAGGACGGTGCCGCAGAAACGTTCCCACCCGGATTCGAAGAGGAGTGGGATGTCGAGGATTACGATGCGGTGGCCGGCAAGGAAGTATTTGAGCTATGCAGACGGACATGGATTAACCACCAGTGTAGTAAAGGGATGGAGGAGTGATTACCATTAGCCTCCTCATCTCGCTCCTGACAGCTGGATGCACAATCCCATTCAAAACATTCCTATCTTTAACTCTCTCAGACTCCATCCCAAATACCCTCTTCCCCAGCGCTGGTCTATTCAAAGGCCGCCCTTTTCCGTCCTTGCCCTTCTCGAGACCCCCGCAAGCTTCATCGTCTACAGGTAACAACAGATCCGGCGTCGTCGGTAGAAAGTAAGACACTATCTTCTCGTATGCGGTTTGTCCAGGTTCCACAACTTGTCTCGCAATGACATCGGCGTCGATAATGGGGTAATTGTAGGGCGGTGCGCGGAGGATATTGGAGACTGTTGATTTGCCTGTTGCGATGGAGCCGGTTAGACCTAGGAGGAGCATTATTTCGGGTGTATGTAGCTCGCGAGCTTAACGAGGGGGCGGAGAAAAGGGGAGCCCAGGAGGGTTTGCGGGACTGTCAAAGGTAGGCTCGAGTTTGAGGGATTCGAGGATTATGAGGTGGGTGCGTTCGAAAATCGTTTTGCTAGATTCTTAGATTGTGAAGTTGCTGTTGCTTTGGGATCAATGCGATCGTCCCGCTGCGTCTCTCCCGTTCCGACAGATGGGATAGTTGCGAATAGTTAAAGCATGCGTCTCAAACACATCACTCGGGTTTCTTCGGGATTCGCAATTGCGACTGTGTAGTTGGTGGGTTGCAATTATGAGAGGACATGTTTGCAGTGTAGTCAAGCCCATGCCCTGATCGGCATGAAAGAAAGGCCGAGGATGTGAAGATCTAAGGTTCAAGAGTTGGAGTCTGCGTCTGTGCTTTCATTGGTTGAAGCTCAAATGACAAAAAAGAAACGCAAACATCTATCAGACAATTGACGACCTCTGAACTACAAGTCGCGTCTCTCTCAAGGTTGGTGAGAAGGATCTTTGAATTTGAGGACCTAAAACGACTCGAACGTTCAAAGCGAGTCATATGGAGCGGCATTTCCACCCATCGATATCGAAAACTGCACCTATGGTCCTGAGAACTCGATCATCCCTATTCATCCAGGTCTCTCGAAGCGCTCATACTTCTGAGACTGTATAATGGCCACCAACAGCCACATATTTTTGCCATAAAGTTCACGCCAGAAATGATCAGACACCCACCAGGACACATCTCGCTGATGGTTTTCTCTTCCCCTTTCGGTGTCGGGGATCCTCGAAATTCATTCCCATATCACCAATGAGTAAGATCTGAGAATCGAAATTCATATACCATGCCTGGGTATATCCTTCAAGTCGACTCCGGCATCTCGACGTCTCCGGCATCTGCCTGGTTCATCTCTCCACTATGACCATTCGCATCTCCGTTTGTAGCTGCTGTCTGCTCAACAAATCGAGGGTCGTCCAGCGTTGTTCGAGCGTCAGCTTCCGGGGCCGGGCCAGGGGTAACTGCAAGAACGTTTCCATTATCATCGACGTATTGGAATCGATAGCGGGCGAGGTAGTGAGGAAGGGCGGCTAATTGAGGTCCAAATGCCGATGCATTTTCGTAGAGCTCGTAAAGAGGGACCGCTAGAAATTTGAGGTTCTTGGGGACCGCGATTACTTCTGTGCAAAATTGAGATTAGCTAGAGATCATGCTGGTAGACTGATTGTTGATACTTGTCTGTCCTTCTCGAAGATAAGTTTACTCAAGCGTCTTCAGATTGAGATCGATATCGCTAAGTGGTGGCTGGTTTTCAAAACCGAATTGCCAGCAATCTAGCGATGTTGATCTCGAATTGAAGGGGGTGTGAGTCCAGCCATGAATTGGTAGTGAAGTGACAGGATGCGGCCATTCGTGGTGGTAGGACTCACTGTCTTTCTGAGGCAGGGGGATGAGGTACATCTTCTTGCACTCCTTCGGCCTGGTGACGTGAGTTGGCAGATATGGGTAGAGCTGTGTCTCGAAGTTCACTCTCCACCATGAACCGCATGCATCGCCAATTTCCCACTTTGTACTGTTGGATCCGGCCGAGCTATCAGGTTCGAAGAGTTCATCCAGGACGCGCTGGAATCCCTCGATCTCGTCTTCTTCGGGCTTGAGCCATCCTCCTGGACTGTCGATCTTGTCAGTGTGCTACGTTTACTTTGAGAAGTACAAATACGTACAGCTTGTGGAAAGAGTTTGCAATCTGTAGGAGCAAGACGTGTGGGTGGCTGTTCTCATGGCACAGCATTACGCCTTCGCAGAATCGTCGCATGCCATGGTTCTCGTAGTGTTTTCTCAGGCGAGTCAGACGTTCCTCGACTGATGCATCCTCCTCCGGTTGAGCCGATTTCGTGCTGATGTTATTGCTGCTGAAAGGGTGAAGAGTGATGACTTCAGGTTGGTTGGCATCGAAGGACTTGGGGATGATTGGCGGATTCGAGCTTTTATTTAAGCCGTGGGGGATGGTAGACATTTTGGAGGTGATTGGAGGTGATCAGAGGTGATTGGAGGTGATTGAAGGTCAATTGTACTTATATGGTTAGGGCTTAGCGGTGTGTAAAGGTGGATTGGATTCCTCGTAGAACTATTAGAATAGCAGTCAGTTCAGGTTCATTGAAAGCTAATGGGAAAGCAGCGAGATGAGTGGAAAGTTAGTGGAGACAACGCGAGCAGCTGGGAGCGAGAGAGCGGAGAGTTAGTCCCAATAATAGATGCAAGTGATTTGAAGGCAGAATCAGCTGATTAATAGAGATAATTTACATACTGTATGAGGTTTCAATTGATTGTGTGCTTTGATGTGAAAGTGAGAGTGGAAGTCGCGAGTTGTGAGACGCGAGGTGAGCGATCACAGGGTCCAACCGTGTGGGGCACATTGAGCCTCACTAGCAGCCTTGTATGTGATCAACAGATCGCATTCAAGTCGTAAGGTCTACCAGGCTTCGAGCGCCTGGCTTTTGACGCCAGCGTGTATCAATACCGCAAAATCCCGGCCCAGGTCGATTAGTCGTCCGAAAAACTGAAGGAGATTCTGCGATTGTTTTGACTTCAAGAGCCCTGGTAATGTGTTTGACTTCGAATCACTCTTGGTAACGACAACATAGTCAATCGGACTGGTGATTGGATATATATACTTTTGAAATAACTGTGGTTGCGTAAATACACTCAGTGATCCCACAGTCGATGCAGCTCAAACCCAGATTGCATCTTAAAATGATGCGAGTTCAACCGAGCGAACAATTCATAGGCCTGCCATCGACGGTCATTTTCTCTCATGAGTAGAAAGTGGATGGACTGGTATTTTTGAATATACGCAAATTTGCTACCTTTGGAAAGACAACTCCGTAAATCGAGTTTCTTTAAATCTTGCGTACCCTCAGGGTAAAAAGCTGTGGCTATATGCTAAGACCCGCCCCCCACACTATACCAGCAACGCCCACCAGACTTTCTAGCATCCACTGACAACTCCGACAGCGTTCAGATCATTGATGACCACGAAGGGAGGTTGAGGGAGCGGATATACCCATACTCGTGCTGGCTTCAGATTGATCCACCTTACAAATGCATGAACGAGCCAACCTGTCAGTGAGAAGCAATTGTAGTAAATACAAAGCCGTGGACGACTGGATATATCTGGATTCAATCCTATGCCTTTCCTTGACAGCTTTTGAGCTTCCAATGACGAGCCAAAGGGCGTATGAAGATGTCTGACAAATGTTGTGGCAGTCGGTTTCCAGACTTGGAGGGCCGATTCGGATCTAAAAATTGGCAGAATAAGCCCTTGCTTCCAATTATGTCTGAATTCATCTTCATCCCTGTGACTGTGACTCGTACTGTATATGTCTCCTTCTATAGACTGACAAGAAGGTAGTACGCGCTTGGCAAGCAACAGGATTTGTATGCCTTATCAGAAGCTGGGTACCACGTATGGGGCCCTTGAAGTCTAAAGAATCAGGTAGAAGATACTTTCTTGAAGGATTCAACCTTTAGATAGCAATGCGGGAGAGTGTCAACAAGACTTTGAGGTGAGTCGTGAAACGTCGTCGGAAGTGTCTGTTATACGGCCGATATCAACTCTCCGCGACACGATGTGCATCGAACGCCAAACTCCATTGACAGACGCCACTATTCTCTGTTTCTTGCTCTAATCCAACGATGAGAAACGTACGAAGAAGGCTTTTGGCGGAGATAAATCGCTCTATTGCCGGTCCGTGGAACGGAAAGGATAAGCAACATGAGTCGAATGCCGCGAACCCTGAGTCTGATTGAAACGAATAAGTGATGAAGCTGAGAGGAAACAAACCTCGAATTAGTGCATGGTCTGTGATGTCAGTGTCTTGCACCTGTGTGATGGAGTAAAAGGCGTGGAAGCGCACGCCCGTTGACCGAAGTATCATGCATGCCGCGATAGCATGGTCAACAATCCGTGGAAACGAGATCGATCTTGATCTTCGTTCTGTTGTTCATAGTTCCGTGATTATATCTACCTCCGAAACCGAGGGTCCTAGAGTGTGTGTTATGATCCTAGAATGTATGTGGTCTGCGGTGGCACTCGGGGCGTTGATGTGGAATTGTGGAATGGTTGATAATACGAGTTACTGTATCGCTCCAATGGGATCATCAACATAGGTAAGTTCCTAATGTTTATGTCAGTTCACACTTAATGCTAGTGAGCGACTTGGAGACCTGAGCTGTCTACTGGGTATGATTGCTTCATCCCAGCTATCCGTGTGAATCTTGGTTTACCGTAGGGTCTGATTAGCAACTTGATAATATATGCAGGCTGGGCGTGCGATTGAAGTCTTTCCAAGCAAGCCACTGGACACAGTGCGTACTACCTGATTCATGATCGCCATACATGATTCTAGTTTTGAACTATGGCCAGAAACTCGTCGATATCGATCTTGGAGTGTTTACATGATTCAGGGTCCAGCTTACCGCGCTGCGTTTATATCAAAGGCGAAAAGAAACGTTAGATACAGGCCATCTTTGATGTCGAATTTGGAATACTGGTATAGTCACCGCTTTGAAAGAAGTAAACCGTGATGAGTTCGTTGCTCATGTCTTCATGAACCTGATTGCTTCAGTCGGACAGAGATAGAAAACATGACTCGCGATGTTCAGGGTCCAACTAGATTTCTGGAGATTGTTCAGTCGAGCAGTGCCCGTCCCATCGCAATCCATCAATTGCATCTCGACTTGATCTTGCGCGACCCGATGAGTCTGCACAGTACCTCGCGGTGGGTGTGTCGTAGCTGTAGAGATGGATTGCGCCAGCAACAAAGTATATTCGCGCGCCAATTCTCCATAACGCGGGCGGCTCAAAAAGGTACTTCTTGAACTTCAATCACTCTAAATGCTCACAGTTGTAGTTGCTAATACTCCTACCACCAGCTGCCATCCCAAAGTTCATGCCCACATCCTCTCCAGAACTAGACACACTCCTCGAGACCATCCGCTCCAAAGTATTCCTTCCATCTTACCTCAATAAGAGCCAATTGAAGCTCGTTCGATCAACCAAGGCCAAGACACAGCTGGAGAATGATCCTGTGTTTGCCTCTTTTGGCGACGAGGAAATAAGACTCACACATCTGGACGTCACAAAGGACCAGCCACGGAAAGCAGTCCTCCTACAATTTAAGGACATGGCCAAAGAGTCCAAAGATTGGGCAAATCTTCCAGCTCTACTTGAAGGCTGGCACCACGCCCGCCCAAATACGCCACCATATATGTTAGCTGAGGTCGTAAAACAGGCAAGCAAGGCTGGTCATCTGTCAACCATTGTTCAGTGCCTCTGGCAGGTGGAAAAGAATGGACTTTCCTTGGCCGATCCGATCCTTCGATTCACCGTAATCCAGTCAATACGTAACAATGCTAAAGAATCGGGATGGGGGACCAGCACAAATAAGAGCCTCAAGCAAATTCAAACGGTTCTTGAGCTGATGGAAAAGCCTGGGCATTGTGGGAGCCGAACAGTGTCAGACTCAGACCCTAGAGCTGACATTTTCTCCATTGGAGTGGCACTTGAACTGGCAGCGCGACGGGCGCAGAATGATTTTGGAGGCAAAGACGAGGAAGGCCTCGTAGCTACATACTTCAAACGGTTGAATTCTGCAATTGACCAACAGAAGTCAGAATTGGTGAGGGACACGCGTGATTGACAGACTGCACATGCTAACACTTCATCTAGTCGAGTTTCTCTATGGAGAAGATAACACTTACGGAGAGCTTCTTGTCCCGCCATTTGCCCGCATGGCACGGATTAAAGCTCGCGAAAAAGATATTGGGCAATTCGGTTTCCGCGGAATCCAGACAGGCCGCAGAGAAACATCGAAAGGACATTGAAACAAAGCTCAATCAGGCATATGAAGCAGCGCAGGCAGCGCAAGTGGTTAGACCTGCAAATGCTGGTGACGGAGAGGTTCGCCATGGTGCATTCGCCGAATGGAAAAGCTCACGTGGACAGAGGACTCGTCCGTCTCGCGTTTGAGAGCGCGAACTGTATCATGTATGAAGATCAAGGGTTCAAAACACGAAGGACAAACACATTCTCGCAAGGCTACAAAACAATGTAGACAGTTCGCGTCACAAGCCCAAAAGGGAATAGCTCATGGAATAAATAGTTTCTGACTTCGAAACATAGACACACATGTGCCCCGAGAAGCTTGAGCCTTCCCGCATGTGGAGCGGAGGTTACGGACGCTGTTAGTTTGGGTGGGCTATAGTTATAGTATGCTGGTGGTGGGAATAAACGCTGGAGCATAGTCGCAAAGTGGTTAGCGGGGGGTCTCAGGCCAAAATAGAGAGGCCTTGCTTAGTTTCGTGTGCGGTTCGTTCGTTGATTGATTCCGAATGGTTGGTAATTTGGTATCTCTGTATCGTGCATCTCATGTCGGACATCCGGTGGACTAATCGGCTGCTAGTTGTGCAGCTGGGAATGTCGGAGTTTGACATGTGGGACGGGGCGGGTTATCCTACGACTCTCATCGCATGAGTCCTGAAAATTAGAGTACGATAGATGGGCGGGTGCGGGATGGTTCATTTCTCGAGGCGCACTCTGGGACCAGTCCATGGGGAACGGCTCGTGGCAGTGTGGCAGCAGTTTGGCAGAGGCTGTTTCCTATTATCAGCTGCAATAATATTGCTGGAGGGCAACCAATGTTTCCGGGAAGGGTTCCCTTGGTCGTTTTGTTCACCTGCGTCTGCCCCCTCTTTTCGACTCTGAGCATTGAATTGCATGTGCCGTGGGCGTCGTACACCAATCACATTGGGCATAGTTCCCTTTTGGCCACAGTATAATGCTTTCCTTCATGTGATAATAGCAGATTGCGTCCCGTCTCCCCAGCTCCACACGCTGGCCTATCCTTGAAACTTCTTCTCGCGACACAAATCCCCAAAGGGTCGCTTATACAGCAACTGCCCGACTCACCGACGGCCCTGCCTTTCAGGAGCGCTATAGTACTCCTATTGAAGGCCTACTGCGACTATTCTCACAAGCTAGCAAAGACTCCGGATTTCTATATCCCTAAGACGAGCCCAGCGCCCGCCAAAGCCTCTCGCTCCCCTTCGTCATAGATCGTGAACACCACTCGCTATCGCTCACCATGGACCTCCAACGCGAACGCCCACCATCCTACGCTCACGACGAGACACTCAATCTCCCCTCTGTGCCTACCCACGAACTGCCTCCTCCGCCCACCCACGAACTGCCTCCTCCGCCTACCAATTCTTCCGCACTACATCTGCCTGCGCTGCAGTCCCTCGGATTACCCGAGTCACAATCGCCCTTCTCGCACGCCCAATCGCATTCCTCGGCCGAATTCCGAGGGCCAAAATGGCACAACGGCACTTTGCCTGTCAGCGCTTTCCCCTCTGTGCCTTCAGGCGCATTACGAGCTTCAGTTGAGCTGCCGCTGGCAAGTCCGACAACAGAGGCTGGGTCTGACGAGCACGGCAACAGAGCTCAGAGTGTCATGAGCATGGACGACCCCGACACGAGGGCGGCCGCCGAAGCCTTGTCTGGTTTGCGCAATCCTGGTACGTGCTGTCAATCATTCCATGGTTTCTGCTACTACCCGAAGACACTGTGGAGACAATCGTATAGTCCGTGAATCTTGCAAATCTCTTCCATGGCACGTGTTATGCACTCTGTTAGACATGTGCTTGAGCTGCTGATCTACAGTCGACACTTGTTCGAGACAAGGCTGACATCTGATACAGATTACATCCGATCACCATCGACCAGGAGTACCACGATATCCATGCCACAGCAGAGTCTCACGGCGTTCACTACGACTCGTGATGATGGGGATGTCGAGCCGTTGCTCTCCCTAGTCACGTCTAACCACCCTTGGATTGGCGGCACAATCAATGGATCACTATCTGCATACAATACCACCAAGAACTATTCACCGGCTTTCGTACGATCAAGTGCTGAGTTTGTTGAACGAAATATTGGTTCTCCTATTGCTAGCACATTTGCCAGTGTCAGTCATCATACCGGTGTAGAAGGTGGCATCCGAAGATACCTCGGTGATCGGAGACCGAGTATGGATGATAGAGACGCAAGCCGAAAGAGGAGAAGGTTGAGAGAGTCATCAGAGGAAGAAGATATCGAAAAAGGTCTCGCATCGCCTATGCTCCAAAGCACTTACCGCTCTCGCGCCGGATCTCAAGCCTCTTTCGCTGACTCCATGGTATCGCTACCGCCCTATGATGAACACAGGTCTCCTCACTACGAAGAGTCTCCTGCACCACCGACGGCCATGGCTATGAGAGAAAGGCCAGAGCCACGACCGTGGAGGATGCAATTAGTTGTCACCACATCTGGTCTCGCTGCTGCCCTCAGCGACACGTCTTTGAACAAACTGCGTCTGTGTCTGAAGCTGCTTCACAGTGCAACAAATCGGTTGACGATAACGAATGCTGCTATCAAGCAGTTAATACGAGATTACGAGAAGAACACGCAATCTCAGTCGACGGGTAGTAAGCTCACCCCTGAACAGGAACATGCATCACGGCGCCTTGCCGAACGAATGCAAGCCTTCCACCAAGAAATCATGACGTCAATCCAGTCCATCAAAAACGCAATATCACATTACACAGGCGGTGCCCTCCCAGAGAACGCGGGGGCGCTGGTACGACGACAGCTCATGTCGATTCCTCACCGTTGGGGAAACGCAGAAAGAGAGGCTGCGGAACACGACAACACGAGTACGACTGAAGGTGTGAGGAAAGGCAACAGGTTATCTGCTTTTGCTTCTCAGGGATTGGACATGATTGCGGAGGTCACATTGATTGTTAGTGCGACGATTGAAAATGCGGAGGGCTGGTTGGATCGGTATGGGAAGAAGAGGGAGCAGGCTAGGCTGAGGGAGGCTGCGGCTGCGCAGCAGCCGCAGAATCAAGAAAAAGATGTCAAAATGGAGAATGGTGAGGCGGGTGCGATGGCGCCGACGCTGGCCGCAGAGAAAAGGTGATGAAGGCTTTGATGTTTCCGTCAAGATTTATGATTGTGTTTGGATTTTGCGTCGCATTGTGTTCTTTGAAGAGGTCGTATATCATAGCGCGGAGTATGTCTAAAGATACCTACCTTAGTTTACATAGCTTATGTTTACTGTTTTTTCGCCGTCACGTCCTTTCCTTTGGCGTTGTCGTGAAGGGACAGCTCACGAGCGCCGAGTCAACGTACTGTACATTTATTTGATTACAGTATTCTTATTGAAGGTCGGGATCGCCAGACTCCTGGCAAGACAGCTGCTGAAGCTCATCGACACCAGTTGGATCGGCAAAGCGGACGACTGTCGATATCAAAGCAATCGTTCACGTTTCTGAAGTAGGGGTGTCGGTTCGAAGACCGACGCAATCCGAGGCCCAAAGCTTCCCTGGTTCCAGAAGCCACTGTGTATATTCTATCTCCACCAATCCAAACCACCGTGTAGACACCTCGTATCAATCTCGCACAAACTGACAAAGGGTCCAGATACTGTGTCGGAGATGTTGGATCCCTCTGTAGATCAGATAGGTATAGTACCGCAGTAGTGCCAGCTGGGAATGGTGATTGATGGAGTGGAATCAATGGATGGATGCTTTGTCCTTGGACTCCTTGGTCGTCTTTGGTCGAGGAGCGGCGTGTGCGGCACCATCTGGATCGATTGGCTGACGTGTCGACTTCTGAAGACTCTACTATTACTCCCTGCCTTTAACCTACACCAACATCAACACCACGAGGACGTGATTTCAAACTCTATTCGCACTTCCCGAGACGCTATCTGGAAAACATGATCAACATGGCAATGGCAACATCGTCGCAGAGTCACTGGCTCGGCATGATTTGCATAGTCGCCGCTGAAGTACTGAAGTGATGAGCTTTCAAAATGGGTGATGTCCGCTCTTTGGCCTATGGTCGGTTGAGCATCATACATCTAATCAGGACTCCTCAAATCTATAGCCATGGATTTTGCAGCACCGATGAGCGATCGACCGAGCTTTTTAACCCATTTTACACGATTTCCTGAGGCGCTGAGGGGGAAGCGGATTCTTCTTGCGAGCGAATCTCTTGGACCCATCAATGGCGTGTCAAGAACAACGACCCAACTCATTCTCTACCTCCAAAAGAATGGCATCGATATAAAGCTTGTCGCGCCTCACTACTTGGGTGGGAAACAACAACCCCTTCCAATTGGATACGTTCGTCGATTGAACGGCCTGCCTTTACCATACAGTCCAGAGCTTTCAGTAGCATACCCATTCCGGCTCGACAGAGTATGCGGAAACTTCAAGCCCGACTTGATCTATCTGGCCAGCCCTGCATCAGTTGGCTTTCAAGTCATGCTACAAGCTCGAGGGCTTCCAAATCCACCACCGATCACTGCCAATTTCCAAACGGATCTGGCGGCGTATAGCAAGATCATCTTTCCATCTCCACTTGACAAGTACGGCAGTTGGCTACTCCAGCTTGTTCAAAGCTATCTTTTCAACCATCCTTCTGTGGAGACGGTGTTCTATCCATCATCGCCGGTACGAGATTACCTCGTGGATTCTGGTGTAGACGACGAGAAGCTAGTTCAACTTGGGCGTGGGGTTGACACAGAACTGTTTAGTCCAGCCTACAGGGACGAGTCTTTCCGCGCAAAGATTGCTCCGAACAGGGAGGTCATTCTACTTTGTGTTGGCCGTCTCGCGCCTGAGAAGGGTTTTAGGTATCTCGCCACCATTGCTATCCGTCTTTCTCAGCTTCACATTCCTTACAAGCTCGTCATTGTTGGCGGCAACAGAAATCCGGCGGTCGAGCAAGAAGTCAAGAACTTCTTCACCCCTGTCACAGACAAGGTCCATTTCACTGGGTTCCTCGAGGGAGCAGCTCTAGCTTGTGCGTACGCTTCCGCAGATATTTTCCTGCACTGCTCAGTCACGGAAACCTTCGGTCTCGTCGTATTGGAAGCTATGGCCTGTGGACTACCAGTCGTCGCTCGCGCTGCCGGTGGTCCCATCGATATTCTCCGCTGCGGCTCCGGTGGATATCTTATCCCCCCTGATGAGGAATCCGCCTTCACCGAGAAAGTAGCCCTGCTCATGCAAAACCACCGGCTCCGCACCTCAACATCCATCGCCGCGCGTAGACTCGCAGAAACCACTACCTGGGAGCAAGTCAACAACAGAGTAGCTTGGCAACTCATTCATACCATCGAACAGAACGAGATCACATCTACCCTACCTTGTGAATTCTCGAATACAGCCCTGGACTGGATCTATGCTTTGATTTGTACGATCTGGGTCGAGTTGAAATTGACAGCGGCGATGGGGGTCGTGAGTTTGTTCTGGGCCATCGCTGTTTTCCCACTGATGTTGCATGGGAATTTGATGTTTCCTAGAAGCAGAAATAGACAAACGAGACAGGTACTGGCGTTGGGACCGGCAGCGATTCCAACGGGGGTCAAGAGTGTTTGATCGGCCGGTTCTGCTCTCTTTTCCTCGCATTTCTCTTTCAATACCCGTCGAGTGGTTCTGTGCGTTTTCTGCGTCTATCATAATTCAAGAAGCTTATTCTTAAAAACTTGTCACGACCTCCTTTTTCGTCACAGGATCACTTCTTCGTCGTTAGGCGTGGTCCTTTGTCATTCTTCCAGGGCTGATCACGGTTCTGTCGGATGAATTTAATGATGAGTAGTTCCCAACCTTAATTCAGCAACGCAGCACCGACTCAGGGCTTTTTTACATTCATGTTCAGAAATTCATCGCGTTCTGCCGCCGTCAATTGTTTGGTTACCCGCTCGAGTAATCACCATACTTGGGAGTGGATATCCATGAGCCGCTCCTGGCCATAATTCAACACGAATCACCTTCACAACTACCAATAGCAACATTTATATCCTCGAATTTCCTCATTCTCCACGTTTTCAGTGGTCGTTGATTCGCTGACTCGGTGAAAGTTGTGACCAGGGGACGACCCATCACTGCTTATGCGATATGAGCCTTCGGTATCCACCGCCTTGAGATCAATCCATCGTCACTGTAATCGGTTGCTACAATTGCTTCATCTATGGACATGGCCAGGTGCTTCAGCAAACATGGAATTTCCGTCCCCATGCTTTCTCGATGCTTCACTGGACAATGCTGGCAGGAGGTATAAGAGCAGCCTCTTTTTGTTGGCGAAAGAAGCCGCATAAACAACAGCAACTACACTTTCAACTAATTTCACATAATTAAGTTCAACGGCAACAATTTCAGCAATGACAACAACAACAACAACAACAACTTTAAGGATTTCCCTAGGCTCAATACGATATCTACTATTGAACGACCACAAAGCAACAAACAGCAGATATCAAGAATATCGAAACCAAAACCAAAAGGACCAACACCCGTTACACCGAAATCAAGGGCCAATATTCCCTCATCCTAACTTAGATACCTTTCTTTTTCTTTTATCGATATCTTTACGCGAGAGGAACGATGGTATGGTGGCTTCATTAACACATGCAAAACGAAACTCGTAAGTGATTTCGTATATACTCACTCGTTTTAGTATGGAATCTCCTTGCTTCTCGTTGAGCCTTTTTGACGCTCGGTTGATGATGTTGGGACCCGGTTCTCTCCGAACTAGTACTGTTTGTTCGAATTGGTATGGAGGATCCATCTATTGCCAAGAGAGCCCGGTGGAAAGATATTCGACATGATAGCCTCACGCCGTGTTTGATTGAAAAGTGGGAATCACCCGTCACCTTCCTTCTGAATGCTATGAGTCAAAATCGCGATCAAGCGCGGCGTACCATTCTGTAAGGGCTCAGATCAGTTCAGGCTCGTCTCATCCCATTGATGTGCTCTTCTCAAACTATTCCTCACGGTCTCAACGAGTTTTCCAATTCGATAGCTCTCTGATGAACAGAAGTGAATCCAGTTCTGCCCCCAAGATCAAACCCTGCTGTTGGCATTGATGAGTTTCTCCGAGACATCGACCCTGGTCTTGGTCCCGGGATTGGCTTGTTCAGACCTGCGCTTGTAGTGGACACTCTCGTCGAGTTCGCAGAAGAAAGCGATTCCGCAAGCACCTTTACTGATGAGGGCTGGGAGAAATCGATGCCACAACACGTTCCATCAGTAGGTCGCTGGTCCCTGGGTATCATCGCTACAAGTTCCGCAACGGAAAATACCTCTGCAGGTTCTCTTGCGGCAATTGAGGATGGAAACGGTAAAGGTGAGGGAATGGTAGAGCTTCTTGAAGATGTGAGAATACTATGAATGGAGGCGGCCGAGCTGAGTACAGTGGATGCATCCGAAGTTCTTCGAGGGGGAAGGGGTGGAGGCGTTGTCAAAGCCATGGAAGAAGGCCGCATAGGAGTTGGCCTTGAAGTGGTCTTTGTCAAAGGGGATGCTTGGACGTCTGTTTCTTCGCAGGCCAGATCGCGTTGCTCTTTAATATGCTTGTTGAGCTGTACCAAACCCTCCGAGAGCTCTTTTTGCGACTCCTCAATCCTCTTGTCCATGTCTTCAATCTAGTCAAGGAGCTTCTTAGCGTTAACATCTTGCTGATCGCTGCTGTCTTCGATCTTGTTGAGCGTGTCACGATTTTGTCCAGATGCTTGTTTGAGATTTGCTGTCAAGATTCGAATTTGTTGCAGATCTTGCGAAGCAGCAGTGATCCCGCTTTCCTGACGATCATTGGAATCTTTAAGGTTGCGGATGCGGTCCCTATATAAGGTCAGTCACACACTCAAAAGCACAAGCAGCAGAGACGAGACATACCTGAGCTCCAGCACAACATAAGTCTCGACAATAGCCACAGCATACATAGCACTATCCTGCATCTTCTTCACCTTTCCCATAATCTCAGAAAATGCTTGTTGCAGTGTCTCAGACGCTTTTTTTGCCGCACTGGGGTCTTGAGGATTGTTGGTATTTCTTGGTGCCAGAGTTGGATACTTGCTCAAATGTTTCTGAAGCTTGAGATAGTTATCCCACACTGTATTTGCATGAGGGATAAGGCCGTCACCTAACTTGTCATGGTTGCGTGCAATGTAGTCACAAACCATTTGAAGACCTCTCAGATAAGCGAGCTGGCTTTTGTAGTTCGCCTGGGCCCCATTGATACTGCCAAACGCCTTATTTAGTTGGTATAGGACCCCAGCAGCTGCGGCAAAGTCGCCAACTGAGAATCCAAACGGAACAGGCATGGTGTTCGGGGTAGTCGAAGCAGAGGCACGTTCTAGCCAGAATTATAAGAACCGACAAAGCACTCGCACATAGAAAGTGTTCAAAAGATCTTTCAATCAAGCGGCTTGGATGAGCAGATTGTCAACCCTCGCAGGGCAAGAGTGGAAGCTTTATAGCATGATCTCCTCTTCCAAGCCAGTCCGAGAATAATTTCTTGCAGTACATGACCTTTTTCAATCCGCAGCTCCAAATTCTGCCTCGCGACGAGATCTATCATGGTTCGAAATACATGCCTCGGAGAATGATTTGTAATCTGTCGAATCACACCGCACAGCAGGTACGGACAGCGCTGGACCTGATTCTGGTCATGCGCTATTTCCGCATCTGGGCTAAGACTGGCCAATGAACTCAGTCCATCAAATCACTGCCAGGGTTTGGCATAGCCTCGATGGAGCAAAGTTTGTATCCAGGAGAAGAGGATGGGAGAGTTTGGTGTTTCGTTGTACAACTTGCATGCACAAAAAGAGAAGCCCCGCACCTAGCCAGCGACAACTTTGCGTCGGACTTTCCTTGTCAAATCCTGAAACTCCCTACCGATGATAAGATTGAATAAGAGACACGCGGTCGTGTGTTGATGACGGCCGTCAAAGAAATGCCTCAACTGAAAGGAGAGGGGCGTCTCCGAGCAGTGAGCCGCTTTTTACTGAGTCTCTGCCTAGCCTGCCCCTACTTTTTGGTAACGATTCATGTCAAGAATAAAAAGCAGCTCTCGGGCATGGTAGGCCCAGTACACATGATCCACATCAAGGCTGACCCCATTTAGAGCTGCATTTTGGTTGATTTAGGATTACCAGAGAGCTGCAGAGGTATGAAGATAAAGCGAGGCTGAGGTCTCCCCTCTTGTAGACAAGATAAGACCAGGTTCGAGCAGCATATGGACAAGCTGGACATCGAAGAAGTGGCGGAGTCATGCAGCATCCATGGCACCGCAGTATAGGCGAATACCGTCTTACCATGTAGATTTGATTGGGTGACTTGGAAAAGGTAATACAAACAAGCACTCTGGTACTGGCCTCCGATAGGCTCATTCATGGTGGTAGATTTCCAATTTGGGAAAAGTTCCGCGGCTTTCGTTTCAAACTTTCGATCAAGGGATGACCAATATCGACTATTGGCTATTCTCCGGCTTGCCGGTACTGAGGCAGTACATTGTGCTCAGACTGAACTTTTCCTCGAACAAATTCCTTGGCCGGATGAATAAATGGCGAGGATGAAGTCTGACAAACTTCTTTGGTTTGGAGTCTTGCGGCTGCTGTAGCGCGATGCAAATCATGAGTTCCTCAATGGTGCCATTCTGTGTGGCTTCGCTATCGATCGAGCAGATCCAAGCTAGATTCGTGTCCGGCTCCGATTCCGTCACTTTCACCATGCTCATACGAGGCAGATTGATCAACAGCCCTCTGCTGGTGAGATTCGGAGGTTGCTCATGTTGATCGTTGACCCAGGTATATCGAGAACCAGCATCGCCATGCCTGGGTTTTTGGAGACCTTCGGGCGCAGCAAAAGATCTTCCCGAAAGCTTAAAATCAGCTGGGAACGAGGCGAAGAGCCCGCGCGGTATGTTGTTGAGTGGATCAGCTGTCCAGGCAAATATGGTGTAATCTTCTGTGCGGCGGATGATTTCTTCTTGGAGTCGAATAAAAGCACGATTCCCTCGCCGTAAAGCATCGGCATGTTGACATCGAACAAGCCCATCAAACAATAGGCCACATCTTCAAGACGAGAGGTGGCACGGGACGCAGCCCAGGACATTCTCTCTGCGATAGACCTCTTCCTGGGATCAGCTCCTAATAGTATCTTTGTATCAATCTGTGTGATGAGAGCTATCTCCATGCAAAGACTTGCTTTCGTCCCGATCGTGCTCCACTCTAGGTCGTAAAATTCCACGATTTCAGGAGCGATCAGTCCCTCTGCAAACGTGGTGAGTGCAAGTAATTTGTTTTGATTCATTTGTTAGACTCACGGCGCGTCCATCCACGGCCAAACCATTTGCACGACCAGAGACTGTCGTCTTGCTCAGTGGTGTAGTCCACTAGATAAGCATAGCATCTGTGGTAGATGTTAGCCAGGTATATTGTGAGAGTAATGAATAGGAAAGTAGGTACAGAGGCTAGACTAATGTTCACCCTGCCCGAAAACAGCGTAAGATCAAAGCACTCACACTTTCGCGTTTTTGTACTATCTCCACGTGGAACCAATAGCCTCCTGCAACTCGGAGGAACTAGTGCGATCGATACAGCAGGTATCTATCCAGACGTATTCGTAACCGTTTCTCTCTGCTAGCTCGCAGCATCCAATGATTTTGTCCCAGGCTAGTCTCTTCCTTTCCATGAGGAATTTCTTCCTTTCTGCAAAGGATACTCCGGATTGGATATCCTGGAATGTTATTTCGTCATCATCCCAGGTATGAGAGAGGATAGCGTAATCCGGTATACGGCCGCCTGACCTGGGATGACTTTCCACCGTCAGAGAGTCAATGCGTAATAGACGTAGAGGAGCTGCTGGCTGATCGAGGCATGAAGCTCCATGAACGCGTTTGATCTCCTCTCGCAGACGGAGGAAGGCATTAGATCCTTCAGTGTAGTCAAGCTTCATGGTAACCCCGAACAAGCCCATCAAGCAATAAGCTTGATCTTCGAGCCCGCTAGTCATTCTATGCCTAGCCCATCCCATCCTCTCCCAGATTGGGTATTGGCTTCGGTCCTTCAAGCCCGTCAAGACTTCTTGTGGTATACCGGTGATTTTTGATACGATTCCACGCATGCTCTTCTTGGTCCCAAATTTGGTTCAGTCTGCCTGATAGAACTCCACACGAGGCGGAGCAATCAGTTCAATCAAGGTCCATCCGCTGGTGAACCAATGCGATGAGAGCAAGGCCTGCTGGACGGCGTTCCGCCGACTTGATGTCCACATCCTCCAGATATGCGTAACAGACTTCAGCATTGGCAAACCATGTATATATGGAATTAATCGCCTTCTCGTGTTCTTTCTTGATGGTTTCGTCGCTCTCATTTCCTTGTTTCTGAAAGTGGAGGCGGAATGTATCAACCCAGCCAAACTGCAAGCCATCGCGACGAGCTTGGGCACAAAACCGTTCCATTTTCTCGGTCTTCAGCCCCAATTGAAGCTGTTTAAAAGATGCCTCTCGATCGTTCCACGAATGTGAGAGAATGGCATATCTTGGGACGTCTGACGCTACAAATTCGTGAAGTTTGAAAGTCGTCGTGTGGATAAGTCGCATCGTAATGATTCTGTATATCTATCTGATCTGTGCAGTTTGAACGCGATGAGAGCAATCTCGTATGTGAATTGATCTAGGCAAGGCTCTTGGGCTGAGAATTGATGCATTGGAAACGTCCATCCCGTCAAGTTCTCGTTTGAGGAACTACATCTCCCTGTCAGCGCTAATTGAATTACGCGCTGCAGCTGAGCCGTTACTGTTGCAAGGGAGCTCGGAGATAAGCCCAATCATGCATAGTAGTATGCCTTCCGTGATGTCCATAATCGTGATGTCTATAATCGTGATGTCCATAATGTATGATGAATAGTCAAGAATTGAGGGTGGAGGGCACGAAGTCGATGGCCAATGAATGCGTGTAAGTTGGAGGGAGAGATGTGGTTGGGATTCAGGATCAACGATTCATCTTGGCAGCTCCTTAGGCACCCACGCCGACGCCGACCAAGGTTTATTCTAGGCGGTCTCGGATAACTCGAAAGTCTCTGAACAAATATCACCACCTCAACTCTTAATGGTACATCGAGTCAACAAGTCGTTGGTAAAAGCTATCGAACAGCCAGTCCTGGTCGGTCTGAGAAGCCGAATTTCCTTTCGAGTTTTTGCTCCGTGCGTATCGAACATTTGTGCACGAATGTCACTCTTCCACGCTGAGGGTCCAAGACGAACGACAAGATACAGTTGCGAAGAATCTTGGAAATGGAGAGTCTATGACATTATTAACAATAGTGATTAGCTGCCTGGAACCCAGCCGTAAGTGCCAACGTGGAAGTCCTTGAACTTGCCCAGAGTTAAGCACTTAAGAGGCCATCTTCACCACGAACCCACCCCTCTCTATCGTATTCACAAAAATAAACCCACTCTTGAAATAGGCATAGCTACTCCAGGTCCCTATAAACTCAGTGGCCCCACCCTTCTCCTCGCCATCATCTTCCGGGAATATATCGAAAAATCCCGCCTCCTTGACACCCTTGCCTGTTGGATCCGTAGGTACGCTGCGAACATCCAGTACGCGCAATCCAGAACCATAATTCGATTGGTACGCAAATCCATCAATGATGTACAAATTATGGTCAATGGCACGCACACTCGATTTAAAGTGGCCAGTTTGTCGTGGTTTAGTGAGGTCCGCGATATTCCAAATAAAAGTTATGGGGGTCCCGTCTCTTGCAAGTCCAAATTCCTCGATTTCATCGTACTCATCATCCATTAAAAGCCATTCCTGCCACTGTTTGTCCATGACCCATCCCTGGTGCGTATATTGGGCCCCCTCATATGACGTCCTCGAAATGATGGTCGGCTTAGTTTTATCGGTTACATCGTAGATGGTGAGGGTGTCTTCGTTGTATCCGTAGCAAATTTCGCGGCCAACATACCTCGTATCTGGGCCACGGTAAATGAGACATTGGGCGTCGTGGACATAGCCATCTTCCCAGGCACATCCGGGGCTGGTGGGATTGGCGATATCGGTTACGTTTATGAATATGAGACCACTTCTGCACGTGTCATTTCTCGGCTGCGCACCAGCCGAGAAGATGAAATTCGTTTCCTCGTTGACTTGAAGGGTGTGGGTTTTGCCGATGGGGAGTTTGTTGTAGTGGCTTGTTAGATCTTTCTCGTGGGAGAAAAGCTTGGGTGAGGCTGGATCAATCCCAACGAGCTATTTTCTAATTAGCACTCGTCTGCTCCGGGTCATTATCACCAAACTGTCGTGGATGGACGTCCGAGTTTGTTTGGCTTACTAGCTGGTGATGACATACCTTCCTCATATCGAATATTTGAATCCCATGCCCCTCACTCTCAGTCCCGATAATAGCATAATCCTTGAAAACCCTGATCTCCCTCCAAATGACTGGTTTAGACCCTGGCGTCCGAGGTAACCTACCCAGATATATGATCTTTCCCTCCTTGCTGATTTCGATGAAAGCGGTGCCGTCAGCTTGTCCGACAGCAATGAACTCGCGACCCTGGGGGGAGGTCCAGCCCCAGCTGCTAGAACCCTCACCAGTCGTGGAGCCAAGAGTGGAATGTGATTTGAAGTTGTAGAGATCAATCTACCTCCGTTGATCAGTTGCCTGAGAGAGTGGCAAGGTAAAAAGGATAAAGGAACAAACATTATTGCATCTGAAAGTATAATTTGCATTTCCCGGAATAGCTGTGGCAAGACCATTGACACATTTGACCATTGTATCGATAGGAGGGTATTGTTCCGAAGCGAATCTACCAGCTTTGCGAAGTTGATCCCATTTGGTCTAGCAGATAGTCAGCCATGATGATTCCAATTTTCGAAACCATGGGGGCACATACCTCCTTTCGCATCATAATTCTCTCCATCATGATTCCACTATCATACAACTCCGCTCCCAAGGTGTTATTCGGTGCCAGCTCTTTCGCAAATACATACCCTGCAAAGACAGTGGCAATAGCCACAGATCTAGTCCAGAGCATTTCAAAAGCCCGCAGTGGGAGTTTTGGGATGATACGTTACAAGAAGCTGGGTCTTGAGAACACAGGAGCGGTTTTTCTGACATGCGAGGATCAGAGTGTTCTTATGACCCTCGCGTCTACCTGACTGATCGGAAGAATGAAGAAGTTTGACGTGCAGCGCTCGTCCGCCATTATAGATGGCTTGGGCAAGGGCTATCCATGTCCCCCGCGATAAGGCTCACGACGCTCCGACTATCGATTTGTCTAATAAGAGTGGTAGACACGAGGAAAACAGAGGGTCGATTATTGGTCCTCAATCCGGGTTCAACGGCATGCTATATTTAGAAATATGGCATTACTCGCTTCATTAGGATGGTTACCCTCAGTCAATAGCTCGAATAGGCGGACCCTTAAGGTTTGCCAATATGTCGAGTGTTGTAACGTGCTACTATTTCAGCAAACAGACGAAGAAAAAACTCCGAGGAATGTATTGAAAGAAGGAGAAAAGACTTACTGTGCGGAGTACACTCTGTGTGAAATACCAAAAAAAGAATCAGAAAAGATCATATCAATAATAGAAGTCCATCAGCCTCATCGGGTGGACTTTGCCCTGTAGACAAGGTAACAAAACCGTATTACCACAGTGGATGGGACACCCACCTCCTCACCAATTAACCACACAGTTGTGCCGTTGTAAGAACGGGTAACTAACCTATCTAGGCAAGTCTCATCGAGTCGATGGCGAATAGGAAAGCGCCGTGGTTTATTCTTCCAGGAAGTCGGCTTCATGCCGTGCAGGCTTGTATAGTCTTGGCAATTTCCTAAATGAACGACATAGATTGCTCGCACCTAGCAAAGATCCTAGTACCGCCATTACTGGCCGAATTCGCTAGTGCCTCGGATTGAACCTTGTAGTTCTACTGTCCCGCTTAGTTACGCTTTAGACTTATAATTTAGTCCTTATGAGAACCTTTTTAGTAGGATATGTTTTAAGAGTATGTATCCTCCCTTTTTAGCCTTCCTTTAAGTCTTGGATTTTATCAAGAACTTAGCTATCTAAGATTTAGCAACATGACCTAAGAACGAGTACCGGCCTAAAAAGGGCTGTTCGAGCTTCGTGTTGGCCTGTCCTAACATGAAGCACTGGCGAATGCGGCCGGTCATGGCGGTAACGGCCATTATTAAACTGTGTAGAAACAGAGGCGAATAAGCTTTCGACCAGTCCAGGATCAAAATGCGAACCTCATTCACGAAAGCCCAGCCCATGAAATTCCGTTGATTTGCACAAGGGACTGTCGCTTCTCTGGAACCTGTTGAGGCTGCTCCGAGTCCCGGCTTGTGCTCATGCCGGATATCTGCGCGTGTAGCAATATCTTCCGATGCCGGATAAAATTGCTGTCAATGATAGGTATCTGCGAGACTGTGATACTGTGATCAGGCAAGCAAATAGGCTGGGAATATTTTGTTGGGCCACGAGAAGTAGCCGGGGTCGACTTTTACGAATCAAGCAGACAAGGCTCTTGCCACCTGCCAAAAACGATGAATGCGAACCAATCTTGGAAAGTCGATGGCGTCAACAATGCTGTACTATGTAGGAGCAGTGTCACCCGAGCGGTTACGTTGCGGGCCGAGCAGAGCCAATAGGCTAACAACGAGTGAGGGAGTCGAAGCCTCAAACCCGGCCTGATAACATCGGTCTGATTTGTCAGGCGGCATACACTATGATCAAGTCTCGTGCGTGAATTGAACCTCGAACAGATATTGAGCTTCATGGTTACTCGTACCCCATTATCATTCTTATCGAACTGGGACTTGGACTGGCTGTCTTTCCAATGATCGAGATTCCTCAAATTCGTCGTCACAATCGTCCCCGTCCCTGGCCACTCCAGTTAAGGATGACCAGACTCTTTCCCAAAGGCCTTTCTTCAGCACCATCCCGAGAACTAAAACGATGGGCAGATGCCACACGCTCGCCCAGAACAGACTTCTCGCTGATCCCTTTACTCCTTCCAATCTCCAGAACTTGACCGCTTCGTACAAAACCCATCCGTTAGCAGCACAGCTCAGGGGTATAAATGCTTGTTCGACCACACCGACGTATGCCAGGCCGATGCAAACGGGGAACATGAGCACGCTATATCGCAATGCAACTCGCGCATTCATGGCCGGATTCACCCATGCCAGCATTCGATACCCGGCATTCTTGTACTCGTCTCTTATAGGCCAACTCAATGCGTTGAAATGTGGAAACTGCCAGCAGAACAAATATGCGGCCAAAAGCCAGCCGCCGGCACTTCCCTCTCTGAATAACAGCTCTTTCCAGTCTCCAGCTCCAGTAGCACATTGTCCTGCAGCAGCTGTCCATCCCATCAATGGAGGAATTGCGCCCACCACTGCACCGACCCAGGTGTTCACCACGCTGATCCGTTTCAAAGGTGTGTACACTCCAGCGTATAGGAATATGTTAAAAGCGGCGAGTGCCGAGGTCGTAGGGTTGACTCCAGCATAGATCGCTGCCGTTCCAGTGATGCCCGTGAGGATGGCAAAAACGAGAGCTCCGCGAGAACTTATGAGTTTCCTGACCAATGGTCGATTCCGCGTCCGACTCATCTTTGCGTCGTACTCCGGCTCGAAGAGCATGTTCAGTGCATTGGCAGACGCACATGTCAAAAATGTTCCGGTGGTGAGGAAAAAAAGGGTGAGGGTACTGAGGGACGGCGCTGCCGTTGTCGAGGTGAGAAGAAGAGCCGGAACGGGATATATACTATAAGCAGCCGTCGTAGTTAGAACAATAAGGAAACTAAGCCGTGGCTTGGAAAGTGATAAATATGTTGCAAAGCGTCTTCGCAGTGAATTGATGGGGAGGTTGCCCGCAACGGTGGTCAATCGATTCGAGGCATCGAGAGGAAGTGTGTTGGGCGTATCGTCCTTTTGCTTCCGGCGCCGCCTGTGTGGTAATATGTCCTCATCATTCGCTACGTCTTGTGTGGTGATACCTGTCTCTTCCTGTTTCGAGGAAGCACTCTTGTTCGAGCTGGTTCGGTTGGTCTGGGTGTTCGAATTATCATTTATACCACGGAGTATGGCAGTAGATTGCTTTCGAGAAATTGGTTTCCACCGACTCCCTCTCGCAGGTCCCACAATATCATTCAAAACCCCATTCGCCCAGAAAAATGATCTCTCCGACACAAGCCGCTGGCGCCCTGTGAAAAACGGAGCATCTTGCGGTTGATATCGCGGCGCGGAAGAGGTCGTGATGCTGCGCCGAGTTGACTGGTTCGTTCGACGTGAAATTGTTGGATTAGAAGCCCGCGAAGATTGAGCTGATACGGGGTTCAGGCATCGAAAACAGACGGAGTCGGCATCAGAAACGAGTGAGCGCTTCAGAGCCGGAGAGAAGAGAAGCATTGTCCGACAATGAGAAATGGCATTGTGAGAGAGCGCAAGAAGATCGCTCGAAGTCCCGGTCCGCATTGACCCCTGCAGAACACATTCACCATTTGCTCTGTGCTCCGAGACGTTCACGCTTGAAAATGATCGCATTTACTATGAGCAGTTCGGTTCTTATATATGTTAGGCAGACATCTAGCTATCTCAGAAATGGTAATTGATTTAAACAACAAGAATAATGTGAAAAAGTTGGGCAGACACCGCAGGCCCTGGATATCATATTGAGCGCCTCGCCGTCCCCATGTCCGAAAGCTGGCAATCATACAGTTTCTATATGTTTCCGTTCCTTTTCTCATGTCTGAACTCCGTCCTCAAGAACAGACTCCTTGTCCGGTTTTCGGCCGCAGCGTGGTCCATTCAGCTACCATTCTGTTGCGGTGGCGTGGCCCGCGCAGCCCGATTTACCACTCTCATGTTGTTTAAGAAACACCCGACTAGCTCTTCGTAGTTATTGGCAACCCCCATACCGATCTTGTCAGACTCCCCTTTCAACTGATTCGTGTCAAGCTCGATTTCCAGCTCGTGAGTCTTCGTGCGATTGGTGCCCGACAGTTGTGTGACTTGGGTAAGATCAACCTGGAAGCCTTGATGTGTGTAGCTCACTCGATCCTTGCTTCGCCCCGTTGGGACTCCCCCATCCAATTGCTCTGGAAGACCATCTGTCGGATGTGGCCATGCTGTTTCAAGCGAGACGCTGATTCGAATATCAAACTCATCGCTGGGACAGAATACCTCGAGATCTGCCATTCGCAATTTGATTATTGCTGCTGTGACGACGTTCGTTTTGTTGTCCCTCGTCACGCGTACACGAGCAGGTTTGCCTCCCTCCAAGTGCGCATCTTTGACTGCTTGAGGAAGGCTTGATCGGGCCAGTATATGCGATGGTAAGTCGTAAAGTTTGTCGGTCTCTACAGTGTGTTTGTAGGTCATGGGCACACGGCCACCTGTACTTGCTTTACGAACCGCATCATTGAGATAGTCATTCAAACGTTTATGATGCTTCACGCCCATCGAGCTTTTGAATTGTGCTCCAGACCCAGGAGTCACCACAGCCTCAGTTTGTATCGGTATTCTGATGCGCACTCCATTGTGTTGTAATTCTCCAAGCTTAGCTTCGACTTCTATATGCGTCCCTGGTCCATAATCAGGCGCAGCTACAACATGATCCCACAGCCAGTTTGCAACTAGCCGTGACATGTCACTATACGGTTCGTGATTGTCCAAGCTCGCTTCTAGATTCGATCTTCGGGGTGGTGAGAAGTGACCGCCGTGTGGGCCGGGTTGAACTGGAGGTGGCCCGGACTGAATTGGAGGGACGCCATTTTGGACTACGGGAGATGCCGCAACAGGTGGTTGTATGGGTTCGGGTCTCTTCGGTATATGTTTATGTCCATCACGTTCCATGAGTGCATGTATCGGGATTTCACCGACCGCATACACACGTCGCGGTCTGCTGTGTTGTTGTGATGACTGGCTCATTGAGCTGGAGCTGGAGGCCGTTGTAGATTGTGGGTTCCCTGTCCAGCTTTGCTCGCCTTCGCTCTTGATTTGGATGGGAGTATGGTTTCGTTCCGAAGGCGGCTGAGGCGTCCGCATTTTCTTGGGTGCGGGTTGGGGTGTTTGCTGATGGTCACTCATGCTGGACAGACTCCGCTTTCGTGACATGGTGGGTGATGGTGTGGATGTGAATGTCTGTTGGAGCATCGGGGCTGGCGGCGGCATCGTCTTGGGACTGACACTCACACTAGTCTCGCGATAGTGAGAGGCAGCAGGGAGTGAAGCGGTCCGGCTTGGGTATATCGGGGTTGATGGCGATGGCGACGGAGGAGGATACGCGGCGAGTGAGTGGTTGCGTTGTGGTGTCTTCAGACTGAGGGCCTGGGCTTGCGCTGAGGCATCACCCACGGGGTTTAGCATGTTACGGAGATCCATATTTGCTTTATTTTGACTTTATGATTGCGCAGCGCTGGAATTCGGCGGATGTTGCGTTGGACTGTTTGCAGCGAGGTTGCGATGGGACTGTAGTCTTGGCGGTCCAGCCCCCAGTCGACCACCATTCATTCAGTTCCTTCGACGACGTCTCGGACCTCCATTGCTTTGACGAAGCCAACCAACAAGAGAGCCTTGCACGGTGTAGTTATGAAGCATTTCTGGCATACGTAATGGCTTCGTCTGGTCGGGCGGGGTCTAGGACTTGCAGAGTCTGGGTGAGGAAATACCCTTCCACTGAGGAACCAAATTTGCTTGCCAGATGCGAAGTTGCGAATGATTCAGATAGAATGACTGCGCTCAATCGAGAATACATGATTCGCATCCATGTTCAGTTGAGATTCCTTTTCAATCTGCATTACCTCTCACATACGTCCAATAGCATTACCTCTCACATACGTCCAATAGACATGTTACTAGTACCAAGCCCCGTCCGCTTCGACAGGGTGTTGGAGATGGTTGCGAAACGAGGCAGGCGATATCAAGACCAAAGTTCACATCGATCAAAGACGCAGGAGAAACATGTAGTCGGCTCTAGCGCAACGAATGGTGAAACAATCAACTGTCGGAAAGACTGACTCTGGCAAAACAATTCTTGAGATTGCCAGAGAATTATCAAAATCGATCCGGATTTGCGTGTATTCTATCAAAGAATACTCAAGTCGTCTGAGCAGCAGTAGTCAAGTGTTTTCGGCATCTCGATAGAACGGTAAAGGGAACAACGAGAGAATGTGTGTAGATGTTGATATTGAATGCCGTGGCTGTCGTCCAGGCACAGGTTTCGCTTTCGCTTGATGTTCCATTTCCGTCGATGCTAGTCTTTGGCTCGTGCGGCTGCAGGCAATGATGCACAAGTTGTGGCCGCGTTGATCTATCAACACCAGGAGCTGTGAGCCTTTGTCGTGTCATCTCCCATCATCACACTCTTCCACCACACACTCTGCCATCCAACTGTGACTTGTCTCACATCCTACTTGCGCCCTCCAACACCTCCGGACTGTCAGAAACTTTATCAAATCAAACCTTCGGCTGCATCAGCTCATACCACAATCCGAACAACAAGGCCATCACAGCACATCAGCGTCCCATATCGTCCATCCAGCATCTGCTCACCTTTCATTCCAGGCGAAGCCTACAATACGGAACAAACACTACATCCGTCGCTACCGCCGTAGTCGACATGGTCGGTTTGACTTCAGCAGCCGGCCTGGTTGGATTCCTCTCCGAACCCGACCCAACCCTCCAGAGCTTTGCACTCAACAGCCTCAACGAGAACATTGACTTGCTATGGCCCGAGGTATCAGCATCGATAGGTGAAATGTAAGACCCCACTTGCGAGCTCAGATCCTTGAGATCCTATAGAGCTCTCCGTCTCGGCGCCGCCAGCGCGTGGCGTAGCTTTTGAAACAACATCATCAAGACACATTTGCTAATATCATCAACAGCGAGGCGCTGTACGAAGATGAGAACTTCTCTCAGCGGGAACTAGCTGCGCTAGTTGCATCCAAGGTTTACTACCAGCTGCAAGAGTATGACGAAAGCATGCAGTTTGCGCTGGGCGCCGGCAAGCTATTCAACATCGACAAGCCCGGCGAGTTTGAGAATACCATCATCAGTACGTTGAACAAAATGGGCCTAGACTTCCAAATGCGGATGGACAGTCGAAATGAACCTCAGACTAACGCAAAAATAGTGAAATGTATTGATACCTATATCGCGCTCTCTGCCATGCACAATCCTGCTTCGCCAGCCAGCTCAGTGAATCAGAAACCTACAAACCTTACAACATCGTTTTCGGGCAATGCCAATGGAGGTGTCAACGCAGCTGCATCCATGACGTCTCCTACGACTCCATTCTCCCAGTCAACCCTCCCATCCAAGTCGCTTCTTTCAAGACAAGACTCTTCGGCTTTTGATCCATCGCTACCCGGTGGCGGGAACGCTGGAGTTGCTGGTGCACATCCTTCTCCTCTGGTTCTCCAACGCAGTGTACAGAAGAATTTACAAGCAATCATCCGACGTCTTTTTGAGAGCTGCTATGCTACTGCGGACTACCGCCAAGTAGTCGGAATCGCGATCGAGGCGCGTAACCTCGAAGTTTTGAAGGAAACAATTATCGAGGCCAGCAAGGCCGACAAGAGTGCAGGAAAGAAGCCATTAGCTGCGAGTACCGGCAAGAGTGAAGAGCTCATGGAATATGTCTTGGACATCTGCATGAATGTAGTTCAGGAACGTGGTCTCCGAAATGAGATTCTTCGTCTCATTTTAGACCTCTTGAACGAGATTCCGAACCCAGATTACTTTGCCATTGCCAAATGTGTAGTGTACTTGGGCCAGCACTCCATGGCTTCCGGTATGCTGAAAACACTGGTTGAAAATGGTGACGGAAAATCATTGGCAATAGCTTACCAGATCTCCTTCGACTTGTACGACAATGGCACACAAGAGTTCTTGACAAAGGTGATGGAGGAGCTTCCGAAATCCGAAGAAGACAAGAGGGATGAATCTTCTGCGGCAAATGGCAGTGCTCACGCTGCCGAAAAGTCAGACGACTCCAACGAAACTATTCCGTTGATTTCGGATGATGAGGTATCGTCGACCACAATGGTCTCGCGTACCAAAGTGAAACCTGCAACTGACAAGGAGAAGAAGGCTTTCACTTCTATTAGACACATCTTGCGTGGTTCAAAGAGCATCGAGCTCAACCTTGAATTCTTGTTCCGAAACAACCACACCGACAAGCACATCTTGCACAAGGTCCGCGACAGTCTCGAGGCTAGAAACTCCATTTTCCATACTGGTGTCACATTCGCCAATGCTTTCATGAACTCCGGCACCACCAACGACTCATTCATTCGTGAGAACCTCGAATGGCTTGGAAAGGCTGTCAATTGGTCCAAGTTCACTGCGACAGCAGCCTTAGGAGTCATACATCGTGGAAACATGACTCAAGGTCAGAAGCTGCTGGAACCATACCTGCCAAAGGAGACTTCAATGAGTGGGTCTGTCTACAGCCAGGGTGGATCACTTTATGCCCTCGGACTCATCTACACCAACCACGGAACGCACGTCTTAGACTATCTACGAACACATTTCAACAAGGCAACGGAAGAGGTTGTGCAGCACGGTGGAGCTCTTGGTCTTGGCGTTGCCGGCATGGGGACTGGTTCAGACCAGATCTATGATGATCTCAAGCAGGTGTTGTACACTGACTCAGCCATCAATGGAGAGGCTGTCGGATTGTCTATGGGTCTTGTTCAGCTTGGAACTGGCAACATCAAGGCTCTTGAGGACATGATCCAATACGCGCACGATACACAGCACGAAAAGATTGTTCGTGGTTTGGCTATGGGGATGGCACTTGTCATGTACGCTCGACAGGAAGCCGCCGATGAGCTTGTCAACGGTCTTCTCGATGATCCAGACCCGACCCTGAGATATGGTGGTATCATGACCATCGCCTTGGCTTATTGTGGAACTGGCAGCAACAAGGCTGTCCGACGACTCCTCCACGTCGCTGTTAGCGATGTCAGTGACGATGTCCGTCGAGTCGCCGTGATGAGTCTGGGTTTCGTCTTGTTCCGCAAGCCTGGTAGTGTTCCACGGATGGTTGAGCTTCTCGCAGAGTCATACAACCCTCACGTGCGGTATGGTGCTACTATGGCTCTGGGTATTGCATGCGCTGGTACCGGACTCGACGAGG
This sequence comes from Venturia pyrina ICMP 11032, assembly GCA_000738655.1. Lineage (NCBI taxonomy): Eukaryota > Fungi > Ascomycota > Dothideomycetes > Venturiales > Venturiaceae > Venturia > Venturia pyrina. The sequence continues at coordinate 369,680 of JEMP01000023.1, read as the reverse complement.
CCATCGACCTTTTGGAGCCAATGATGAAAGACTCGGTTGATTTTGTACGTCAAGGCGCGCTGATCTCTTTAGCAATGATAATGGTCCAGCAAAATGAGGCTATGAATCCCAAGGTAGCTACCATCCGGAAGACACTGCAAAAGATCATCGCGGACCGACATGAGGATGCGATGGCCAAGTTTGGTTGCGCATTAGCTCTCGGTATCATTGATGCTGGTGGACGTAATTGCACGATCAGCCTCCAGACGCAGACCGGCAACCTGAACATGACTGCGATCGTTGGTATGGCTGTCTTCACTCAGTACTGGTACTGGTTCCCTCTTACCCACTTCCTGTCACTTGCCTTTGTTCCAACCTCGATTATTGGTGTCGACCAGGATTTGGAAATTCCAGACTTCAAGTTCCACAGTAACACTCGTCCAAGCATGTTCGACTACCCTCCGGAGCAAGAGGTCAAGGCAGAAGAGGCTCCAGAGAAGGTCAAGACCGCAGTACTATCGACAACGGCTCAGGCGAGGCGGAGAAAGCAAGCCAAGGAACGCCAGCAACGCCGTGAGAGTGTGAGCATGGACGTTGATCAGACGCCTGCGACGCCTAAGATCTCATCCTCTGACGAGGACAAGATGGACACAGATGAGAAAGAGGGTGAGAAGACAGAGGAAGAGAAAGAGGCTGCCATCGAGACGCAAAAGAAGAAGGTTGAGAAGGTCGGCTATGACATGGAAAACATGTCAAGGGTGTTGCCAACGCAGCTCAAATATATCAGCTTCCCGGGCAAGCGGTACGCGCCAGTCAAAAAAGTAATATCAACCTTTCTTTTTCTTTTGTAGAACAACCACAGCTAACCTGCCCTATAGCCTACAGGAGGTGTCATACTTCTCCACGACACCACTCCCGAAGACGAAAAGACTCTGCTTGAGCTGAAAATGAAGAAAGCTGCGACACAGCCTGCACCAGTGAGAGACAATGGCAATGGTACGTCTTCTGCACCGGGCCTCGATATGCTCAGTGGCGCTGCCGCTGCCGCTGGGGTGTTGACTGCCGTCGATGAAGACGATGATGGAGAAGAGGCCGAGGTTCCTGATGACTTCGAGTATCATAGCGACGGAGAGGGCGACGACTCTGATTGAAATTCCAGGTGACATGTTCAATGGGGAGGCTCTTGTACCATATTTTCTTCTGGAATCGTGTACCTTAAGTATTCCAACCAACTAATGTGTTCAAACAAAGTCCTACGTTCCGAGAACGATATCGCTCATTTTTCTGGCGACTTGTCATGAGAAGATTTCCAGGAATTTGTCGATATTGATTCAGGTTCGGTTTAGATAATTGCAAGTTTTTCGGAAGATTACGAGGCAAAGTGCGACTGGCTGCCTATCGGCATTTCTCGCCACCGTTGGCATTAACAGTTGTGTCAGCTTTTGTGACGTTTTAAGGACTTGATTTGTGTGCCTGCGTCTCTGCTGTACATTCCTATGGATAGTTTGTGCCACTCCCTTCTTCTACCCTTTCATCCATATCCCCTTTTCTTCTCTGATCTCCCACACTTACAATTTCCCTTGATCCCTCCCCTTGCTACTCCTCCACCCACTCAACGTACTCCCCCCATCCAACTCCAACACATTCCCCGTCATGTGGGCACTCGCCTGCGAACTCAAAAACAAGACGACTCCAGCGAAATCGGACGGTTTCCCTATCCTTCCCGACGGCTGTCTCTCAAGCAGAGTATCCATGTATTTCTCGACACCGAAGTTTGTCATCCGAGATGGAAAAACGCCGGGGCAGATGCAGTTTACCATTATATTCTGGGGGACCAATTTGGAGGCTTGGAGCTTGGTTAGGTGGATACAGGCGGCTTTTGAGGGGCCGTAGGAGAATGTTCCTGTGCCTGGCGCCGAGAGACCGCCTGTTGGTGGGGAGGTGACGTCCGAGGTCATGATTCCGGCCATGGAGGCGATGTTGATTATGCGGCTTGGCGAGTCGGGTGTTGCGCCTTTTAGGAGGAGGTTGTGGAGGCCTACGGTTGCTTTGAGATGTTAGAGGGTGGTTGTTGTGGGGGGAAGGGGGTGAAGTACTGTAGAAGATTGATTTTACGTTTAGAGCCATTAGTTTGTCCCAGCCTGATTCTGGGAAGTCGTCGTAGGGTGCTCCCCTGAAGAATGATTAGCTAAATGCTCATCGAGGGCTGGAGAAGTGATGACGGTTTGCGGACTTACCATGTAGCGCCCGAGTTGTTCAAAAGGACGGTCAGTCGATCAGCTGCTTCTCGTTAGCAATTGTCTTCCGTTCTAGGAATTTTGAGCGAACACACTTCTCGTAGCGACTTCAGCGCAGAGTGCCTGGCAGCCAGCCTTATCTTTCAAGTCCGCGACGATGTACTCGCATTTCCCAGACCCGAGTTTATTGATCCTGTCGCTGGTCTACACAGACAAAGTCAAATTAGCACTCTCTTTCACTGTCTCTTCCAAGTCTTTCTTCTGATCTACCGCAACCCATCTCTTCGATCTGTCCTCGCTGTCAAAACATCCACGGCAACTCCGATTATCGAATCATTGCCAATCAATTTTAGATTCCCCGAGCTCCTCTCTCTTTCTCTCTTTCCCCTCCCTGAGAAACAATCAAACATACCTTCTTCAACTCACTTTCCTTCCTGCTAGCAATAAAAACCCTAGCCCCGTTCTGCACAAAAGCCTGCGCGGCCATTTCTCCGAGCCCCGTCGCACCACCGGTAACGAGAACGACATGGTTCGAGAAGTCGAAGAGGTTGGGCTAGAATCTGGATAAGTGATTTGTTTTCAATATGAGCGCGGGTGTGAGAAAAGGATGGGAATAGATCTTTGATTCTAGTTGGTGAAGAAAAGTGGGACTCGATTGTCATAGGAAATTGGGGTGAAGAGACGCGGAACTTACAACTTTAAGATCGGAGTTAGATGTCATTTGGATTGCTTCAATTCGGGATATCAATGAGTGATGATATTAAAGATGAATGATGTTGTTACTAGGTAGTGTGATGGTTCTCTTGTTTTGTTCCATGTCCTTGACAGTTTGCCCCGCCCACAAGGCTGACCTCTAACCTCGGCTCGAAAAGGAGGCGCGTAGACACCAAGGCAAAATAAAAATGAAAGCAAGGGAGATTTCGATTGGCGATTGAAGCAATGCGTCGAAGGAATTGCAGGTACCCATTTCACTGAATTTTTAACGCTGCGAGAAGGGATAGCCGAGACCCCGATATAGATCACCTCCAGAGTCGACGTCTAATAATGCTTTTTGACTTTAAGTGATGAGATGTGCCACCGCTGGAGATTGAGCATTCGAAAAAACCGTCAGTTCTTGCTAAGGTTTGATCTCTTGGTGCTAGTTCAGGAACGACTTTAGATGGCCCTCTGTCTACGCGAAGAATAGAAAAACAGGGAGGTAGTTCTGTTCGCCATTCCATGTACGTTTCATGCCCAGTCCTCGTCGTTTTGCATACCACATGCTTCTTAAACAAAACCTCCAAACCTATGCCCAAAGCTAATGAATTCAAGAATCCATTAACACAAGTCCAAATAAGTAACCAGATCCGAGTACTTTTGTTTTCATGTCGTTCGCTGTTCGGTCGTCGGCTGTATACTCCACTCCTCGCTTCCTTCTGCCATCAAGCTCCCGCTTTCGTGCGTTTGCGATATCATTGTCAGAATTACAGCCTACGACTCCGTGCTCATGAGACTCCCGAAGATGTCATTGATGGCTTCTTTTACAATCGGGCTTCCTGTAATCTGGTATTTCGAAACATGTTTGAATTGGGGCGGCTGACCAGTTGACTCTGGCCGGGCGTGTATGTCTCCAGTATCTTCCGATTCAATCGCTACAGAAGCATCTTGGAGCACGGTCCTGGATGGTTGATTTAATCCGGCCATTACGTTCGGATAGACGGTCGTGTCAGGAAGTGCAGGCTCAAATTCCTTCCCATGCCGCTTTTTCTACGTTACGAGGATCTTGGCTGTTCTTAATTTCGGTGCGCGTTCTAAGACCTATATGACTTGCTTGGAGCGCTCCAGACACTGTTGTGGACCAGCTTGTGAATCTTCAGATCCAGGTTTAGATGTGAATGCAGCAGTTGCGCATCTTCGCTTCCTCGTCTTGATCGAGATGATGCCATAACCTGTGTAAGAATACATGGTTGGATTTGATGCTGTACAAGACGAAGCGCGAACTCTCTGACGTGGAGATGGAGATCCAAGAATACCTCGAAGAAATCGGGACCGACAAGGGAGATGCGAGGATTGGATACGGGACCCATCTCCTTGCGTTGCGCCGATTTGGAGATTGGCGAGACCCAGTGATAATAATGACCTACTTTGCTGAAATGAATCTTGATGTAGAGGATATTGTCAACAAAGAAATAGTGACGTAATGGCGTGATAAGTATCTTTCAGAAAATGAGAGGATACCATTGCTATGATTTCCAGCGTTAAGGTTGATATTCCAGAAGGAATCTCTTTTGCTGAGAGACCAGGAGCCTCGATCTCATCAGCAGTTGCGTCAGGAGTTGAGCATCTCCACAGGGCTTCGGCGATATCTTTAGCATCAGAGAAGATCTTGTAAAAAAATTCTGGCGATCTTGCCCTCTGAGACTTGCTGTTGCTTGAATTGGCGAGCCGTTGGAAAGCGTGTGATCCTGTTGCACCCTGCAGATGCCACTGATTTCTTTGTTTCAGCAAGATGGGTGATACTTGTGACGATTATGGAGCTGCAAACCTTTCATATCTTTTGACTTGCCCTGATTTTGTTGACTCGGACGGAATCATGGTTCTGCTGGGGATACCTGATTTGGCTAAGCGTACCGATGTTTACGTGGCGGCGAGAAGGAATGCAGAAAGCAACTCCCTTTTTCAAGACGATTCTGCATAACTACTTCTCCCTCTGATTTTTGCTCCTGATAGTACAAGCACCACAGGGACGAAGCTCAAAGCCAACGAAGCGAATGCCAATAGAGTGCTCGCCCAGTGAAACTCGAGTCGGTCGTACATGTCTCGCGTTGCAAGTGGAAGCAGTGCTGCGAAGATATTCTCGCCAAAGGCCACTGCTGAAATTGCGCTGGAAGCGTGGGAGGCGTAGGAATCCGTGACGTAGACAGAGACCGCTTGAACAACACAGGTGATTCCTAGTCCGATGAGAGCAAGACCGAGAGCAGGTGCAATCCATGGGATTTCGGAGTAAGACGACCACGCGTATAAAAAGAAGCCTCCCATGAGGCCCAGGAGAGTGGCTGGTATGGATGTATATAATCGTGCTTCTGGATTGGATTTGGTGGCCGTGAAGTGAGGGTATATCAGATTGTCTTGTACGAGACAGACTCCAAACCCAAGAATCTCACCGATGAGAAGGGAGACTTGAACAAGGCCAGTCTCCCACTCACTCCAACCGTAAAGAGCTGTAAAGACCTGCGGCACAGATTGCGAGCACATGAATACGCAGCCAAACGCGAAACTGGACCACAAAGTAAAGGTGGCAACAATGAATTCTGTCGTAAGGAGTTTTGTGGAACGCAGTATTGTGCTCAGCATATCACTGCCTTGCCTCCGAGAATTTTCGCTGGTTTCTGATTTCTGTCTGTGCTCCTTCGGCCTTGTTTCTTGCAGGCCAAGAAAGACATTTGGGAATAGTGCGCCATAGAGGATGAGCTGAATGTAGAGTATCCTAGTGCCGTTAGTTATGTTCGGGACAGAGAGCAAATATGCAGACCATCTCCAATTCAAGAACTTGATGATAGCGCCACCAAAAACGGGCCCAAAGGTGACGCCTCCTAGTAGAGAGAGTGTATACAAAGTCAACGAAGTTGTTCTTTTTCTCTTGTCAAGCTGCCACAGATCCGCCGCAATTCCGTCAACAGAGTTTTGTAGCACTCCTCCACAAGCGCCAGCGATGACTCGAGCCACGATGAGCGTTGCAAAGTTGGGAGCTACAGCTTGGACCATCACAAATATGGTAAAAAGAAAGTAGGTTATGAGATAAATGGTTCTGATGCCAACATCTTCCATGAATGGAAGAACGAAGAGAGGGAAGATTGCAGCAGCCAGATTCCAAGCTGTGACCAGAAAGTAGGAATAGGAGAATGACGCCTCATCAATGCGAAATTCCGAGGAAATTTGCGTAGCCGCTGAAAGAATGGCGGTGGCATTGATGCCAACAACGAAGCAAACAACACACGCGGTAGAGACGGTGACCCATTTCCGAAGGTCCGATTGAGTGCCCTGATGGAAGTGTGCGATTTTGTTCATTCTGTGGGATTGGCAGATATTGAAATATTGAGAATGTTTGGGGACTATGGTGAAAAATGGTTGCCATCGTATACATGGCCACAGCGAATGTGAATGCGCAAGTCAATCCGCAATCGTGATGTCAACTCCTCCTAAGACCTTAATTGGCTTTCGAGTACGTAAAATAAGTCCGAGTACCGTAAAATGAGCGAAGAGGCGAGAGGCGGACTTGTCATAGTACCCGCGTACAGCCGAGCGGCTGTTATAAAGCGCAAAGTCATTGAATATGATGAGGACGTGTCTATAGAGGACGAATTCGTGCCTTCAACTGAAGTTGTGATGATATGCTTGATGTTGTGATGATGAGATTGACGAGTGGAAGGATGGTGAAGGGCAGAGGTGACACAGAATAGAAGCCCATCATGTGCATCACGCCAAGCCCATCACGCCCCCGCCATCGCCCTCCAATTTCACAACCGTGGCATCAATTAAATCCGTATGCTTATTTAATTCAATAAGAAATCATAAATCCATACTGTGTATGCACATTCAATCCAAAAAGAAAGCATAAATCCGCATCCCCATTCAATTCAACAAGAAAGCTTAAACGATTAAATGTCTTCACCGACAACTTGTAGAGTCTTGCTCCGTGGGAACTCAAATCATAACCTTCCCAGTCATCTTTACGTTGATGGAGCTTGAAATCTTACTACTGCCATGGAAATAATCTAACTATCATTCGCAAGCGAGGTCTCACAATAAAATGCTGCTCACTCGACCCATCGACAGTACTCGATTTATATCTAGGGTTATCATGGATTCGGGACTGTTCTCTCGCGTCAGTGAAAGAACGTTGCATGCCTAGATACAACATCAAGTCCCAACGACGAATCGAAGCAGCGTGAACACAATTCGGCAAAACTCAGCGTATCTCATTAGCCCATGTTCTGATCGACAATGACAATTCAACATCTTCAATGCAACAGACAGCATACGTTTTCCTAAAGCCATCAACCAAACCAGTGACACATAGTTTTGCTTATCATCACCACAAAGTAAGAGAACGAACGTTTTATTAAGATTTCTACAATCAACCTCCTCCAACAATTTCCCATCCAGACCCCACCGGCCAAGGCACATAAAACGGCCTTAAAACGTCGGTGCCTTTGGCAACTTATCCTTCAGTTCAGCAGGAAGTTTGAATTCCTTTCCAAAGGATTTTGGAAGCTCAAAACCCTTGAGGCCCTTAAGACCCTCAAGACCTTTACCGCTATCAAACCCCTTGAAACCTTCAAGGCCCTTCAGACCCTCGGCTCCCCTGAGACCCTCAAACCCCTGGGGAAGTTGACCACCACCTTGCTTCTTCTTTTCCTTCTCGTGTTCGCTGGTCTTTGGCTTCGTGACGCCTGAAGAGCCAGATGTGGACGATTCCTTCTTCGGCTTGGTGGTGCCAGAGGTAGAGGGTTCCTTCTTTGGCTTCACAGGGTCTGCCTCCTTCTTTGGCTTGGTAGGGTCGGAGACATCGAGTTCATTGATTTCTCCCTCGTCAACAGCCTCGGGCTCCTCAGTAGAGACAGACCGAGGGGGGTGAGGAACCTTGGGAAGGTCGCTACCAGGTTTGTAATATCCAGGACCATCTTGCTGAGCTGGGACAGCAGCGCGGCGAAGCACAGGGAGATCAAACTAACAGATGTTAATAATCCCGAACGTAATAGAATAGTTGAGTATGGGACAATGCAGTACCTCTAGGTGCTTGGATGACTCGACTTGCCTCACTTTGGAACGGTGGGGATGAGGAACCTTGGGGAGGTCGCCACCAGGTTTGTAATATCCAGAATAATCTTGCTGAGCTGGGAGAGCAGCAGCGGAGAAACTGAATTTTATTAGTCCAGGTTGATGCACTCGGGCTCGAAAACTACTTACGTAAACGCCACCAGGGCGAGGGCTGACGAGTATCTCATCTTGAAGAGAGTGATTGACGATGAAGGTGATGAAAGAGTGAAGGTCGTCTAGGAAACTTAGGCTTAATTCCCTGCGAGCGAAATCTTTGCGATCTTATACTGTTTTCTGGGGGCCTTGTAGCGCCATCCCCACGGAAATTACGCTACATGCTGTATAGATTGGCCTCCAAGGCGTGATGCGCTGAACTCTCGTTGTTCCACCTATGACCGAGAAGTCCACAACAGACTGAAAAGCTTCTGACCACTTTGAAGCGGACGGATTGATCGCATACCAGGTAACTCACAGTGGTCGTTCTCTTTTTACCCGGACGTCGAGCGCCGTTTCTTGACTCGGCTACCAATGAGAACATGCGCAATCCCAGATTTCTGGAAGCTGTCAGCCCAAAGCAGGTCCACAGTCCGGGGTTGTCCTGTTTCAGAACAGAACAACTGTTTCGGGGTAAGGAAATAGCCGAAATATATATGGTGGTTAATCAAAAAGCGTCCAAAGTGGTCAATCAATTCTGGTCGAACAGGTCTTGGCCAAAGCTTGTGTAAATGATGTTCCGCACTTCCGAATCGGGATGGGGCAAGCAAATGGTGAATGTGGGAAGTTGATTATTGCACATCGCAGATCAATGGGAAACTGTTGCGTAAATTCTAATAAATATTGCAGCGATGTTTATTGAATGGCGTCTCTAATGGATTGCTTGCACTTTTAATAGCTACTTCTCGAATTCGCTCTCTCTTTCTTATCGATCGTTTCATGCTGTCAGAGACATCCCAGTGTCAAGGATTGTGAGCAACAGTGCCGCAAAATATTGCTCTTCACCAAACCTGACCATGGGCTGTTGAAGTCCGATGTTGCTGTCACAAACGACATGGCGAAAACGATGCGATCCCAACACAGTTCTTTAGCCCGAGACACAATCAATATCTATATTCAGCACCTGTAGAGAGATCCCTGCAGAACGGAAGTGGATCCAAGAGAACCTGTGAAAAGGTATCCACTGAAATGATCAGTCCTACTTCAACGATAAACTTGATGTTTGGATGATGTCGGGCATGTGCATTTGAGCTGCAAGCCTAAACTCCCGAGGGAACCGACTGGAAAAGATTCGTGAAGATGAGGTGCTCAGGAGATCATCGCGCCGACATCGATCCGGGGAATGACGTACCATGGATTAGATAATATTGCTCTTTGTGTCGAAGATTTAGTGCCTGACGGCACCGGTCCAGAACTATTATTGACATGAGCAGACTCTCTGTAAGCGGAAGCAGTGCTAGTTTGATAAACCAGTCTTCGAAAGCCAGTGAAGCGAGTAGAGGATTAATGAATGGCCGGGGAATGTGAATAATCCACACTCGTGAGATTTCGCTTCTTTTCCGCGTTCAAGTCGATTGGTTGTCATTCTCGTTGGACAAACTTTTGCTCCGCGTCTTCGTCATCTTCGTAACTTTCCGAATCTTCTTCCTGGGCGCGACGTCGTCGAGGTCATCGTCTCCAGCCTCTGGATTGTGGGCGGCAGCCGATGGCTTTGAATGGCTAGCCGTTGCTTTGATTCTTCTTTTACTGTCTGCTGGCTTCGACTTCGTCCTGGCAGCAGCCGGCGCCTCACCTTCCATCGTTTGATCACCCTCGTTGGCCGCGTCAATGTTGCCTCTTGCTTTCTGACCGATTCTGTGTAGCGCTGTCTCTAATCGTTTAGATCCTCCCTCCATCCTCCGTCTGGGAGCAAACGCTCCAGCACCTACTCCTCCGTCGAAGAAAGCAGTGATGTTGGCTTGAGTACCTTCATTTTGTCTCCTGTTCATGTCTTTAATGACAGGAACGAGTACCTCGTCCGTCCGATCTGGAGTCCATCCGATCGTGGCCATCAGGAATGATCGCAGCGCACTGAGATCAGGCACACCCCAAACAAAAGCAGAAGGGTCAGAATCAACCTCAGGATGGTGGTAAGCCTCTTCGACTCTCAGGTCAGGAAATGTTGTTGGAACGAACACTTTGGTGGCATTCTTGCGAAACTTTTTCCTGAAAGCGTTCGATGCATCATCCTGTTTTGATCTCTGCCCTAGCTGTACAGCATTCAGCCAGTCCTTGAAGGCAGTAAGGCTGTCGAACTCGGAGAGAATCTCAAGTGCAGTGACGGGGCCTATACCAGGAAGACCTTCCGTGTAATCACTTCCCAGTAGTTGTGCGATAGAGATAAGACGTTGACGAGTTAGGCCAAACTCTGATTCCAAGTCCGAGGTTAGATAGCATTCGACGAATTTGGCAGAATTGAACATATTCTTATAGACTCTAGTGCCCCCAAAGAGGAAGATATCAGAGTCGTCAGTCACGATACCATCAACTAAACCAAGGTGAACCAGCTCAGCGCACTGTGCTTCAGCTTCCATTGGAGCGGTGATGTAGGGCAAGCCAAACAACGCAAGTAGCTGTTGACATTCAGAAACCATGGTCTGTGTTACTTCATCGGCATCCCGGCGGTCTTTGGCTTGCTGGTTGCGCAGTTGCTTCAGCTCTTTCTCGTAATCTGCAATGTTTTGGTTCATGGATCGATTGTTGAGTGTGGAAGCGAATCGTGCATGCTCTTCTTGTTCTTGAGCGAGCTGCCGAAACAATTCTTCGTCTTCTGGATCCGAGTATTGATCTTGATAAGCTTCCTCCTCTTCCAATTGTATTTCTGCCTGAGTCACGCCAGTGTTTATTGGCGGGACATCCGCACGTGTATCTGGAGTTTTATACGTGGCTTCTAGTACATCCGTATCTCCTGTCGTTACCGCATCAGGAAACGGTAAGGACGTGGGCACTGGTGACGGGATTATGGTTTGCACAGCGGGAACAATCACATCCTCGAATTCGTCTTCATCTGATGCATCAGCTATCTCTCCGTTCATAACCGGCGGTTTTGAACCAGCAGGTTCAATCGTAGCGACGTGAAGTCGCTCGTCCTGAGGTTTGTCCTCGCGATCACTTTCAGACCATTCTAAAGGCTCATCATCAGACTCTGCCGGCTTCTCCTGGCCATCAATTGGTCCAGAATCGCGGACAACGTTATTGCAGCTAGCAACAGGATTCCCGTCAGGCGATGGTGGGTCGGCGCGGACTCGTTGTGCTACATCGTCCATGGAAGGTTGCGCGAGCTCAGGAGCAGCCGATCTAGCAGTGTTAGGCAATGATGCAGACCGTGTAGGTATTGTTGGCATAAGATTCGAAGACTCATCCATGGTGACATCTTGCATCTCAGGGTCAGAGCCTTTCTCCTCATCCGAAGACTCAATCTCGATTACGCTTCGTTGAATCTGTTTTTCTGGAGCTTCCAAGTCGATCACTTCACGAGCATTACGCTTCCGATGTTCCAAAGGTTCATCGAATATGAACCCATCGTTCAATGCTTCTCGCTCAAGGCGTTCGCGCTCTTCGCGCTCGCGTTCTGCCTCCTCCCGCTCCCTTTGTGCAGACAGGCTCTCTTCCAAGGAAATCGAGAACCATGCAGGCATTGGAGCGGCAGCCTTCTTCTTGAGCTCTTGTGGTTCTCTTTCGAAACCGCCAGCGGTATCGTCAACTAGTTTCTCCATCTTTTTCTTGCCCAAGAGAGAAGATCCGAGATCCAATTTCTCGAATGGCAATGGCCCGTCGAATCCAGATGTTTTCACAGCAACCGATGGTGGGGTGGGTACAGGACGATTGCTCGGACCAGGTCTTGTGAATGGCACAGGTGACCTGGGTTTGCGCCTCGTCCGTCGAGACTCTGCCAATGCAGCCTGTAGGTCCATCTCATCGTCATCACTATCCTCTGCTAGCAACGTTGTCGGTATGATCCTGTTGCTTCGACTGTTGGCCATGTGAGCAATTGACATCCCGCTACCTTTGGTAAACGGCCGCGCTTCCTCAGCACGAGCCTGCTGGAAGACTTCTTCAAACTCGTCCTCTTCCTCGGCTTCTGATTCTTTGTCAGGTTGGAGCGACATGGCAATCGCTCGCTGAAGGTCTTCGTCCTCGTCCCTTGCTGCATCTTGGGTATTGCGGGATTCTTGCGCTCCATAATCACCGACGTCCTCCCACTCTTCAACCTCAGATTCATCAGCAACAAATAGCGACTCTGGGTCTTTGTCCGCAAACTTCTTGCGCTTCCGAGTCCCATTCGTCTTGCGTGATCGGTACAAAGCTCTGCGCCTTTCTTGATCTCGAGCCAGTATATCAGCCGCCGCAGGATCAACTGGCGGAGCCTTTGGCAGACGATTGATACCAACAATGGGTACATCCTCGAATTCATCATCCGATGAATCTTCTGCTTCCAGCTCGACAGGCTTATCCAGTTCGATAGGCTTGTGAACCTTTCCTTCGTCTTTGTTTGTGACCACACCAAGAGCCCAGCCACCTTCAACGCCATCATTTTTGATCAGCACATACTCTCTGCCTTTCTCGCCTGCCACTCGCGAGATACCGCCGTAGTCAAGATCGCCATCAAGACTGTTGATGTGCATCAATCGTTGTGTCAAATTATTGCGCTCTGCCACTCGTTCAATTTGAAATCTTGAAAATGCCATTCGGTCGGGAAACATTGCATCCAGCTGCTCCTTGGAGTGCCCCATCCTAAGCCTACTCCTCAGCCTCGCGGCATTCAATATGTTGTATCGATCGCTGGCGGGAAGGCTCGTGAAGAATGGACTGTCGAAGTCGATCTTGGAGAAATCGTAGACATTGATGTCTTCCCCGGAATTGAATTGCTCGGCATACATCTGCAACTCTTCAACGCTCATAATACGCGGGTCGTCGGGCTGGCCCATCTCTGCCATGCTTCTGTCCAGATCTGGCAAATGGTACGCATCCTTCTTCTTAAACTTGCGGTTTTGCTGCCTTTCTTGTGTCGTCATGTGCGCCTCTTCGGCATAGACCAAGTTCACGGGAATAGGCTCTTCGTCGACATCGGCAAGCCTTGACCGACCACCAGTTGCCTCATCTTTGCGTTTCTGCTCTTCCTCTTCTGCCAGTCGCTGCATTTGCAGAGCAAGTAGCTTTCCCGCGGTTTTGACCGCATCATCCCTTCTGCCTTCTCGTCTTCTCTTTCTGTTATTGATGGTCTGTCTCTTCAGTGTGGGTGCTCCTCCGTCAAACACGAAGACTGGTTTGATCCCGAAAAAGAGAAGTTTACAGATACGACGGAAGAATCCGACCACATGACTGTTCCGCAATGCGTTACCTTCCTTGTCACGTACAGCTTTGAGGAATTGGTATATCCAGATGGAGGCATCGACGGCGAGGCGTTTCTTGTTGAGGGTTTCGATCTTGACGGGCCTGGCGCATGGATGGACGACGGTCCAAAGGCCAGTGACGCCCATGGTGAAGGATTGTCGAGCAAGGTGTCCATCAGTTGGAGCTTGGAGGTTTAGGTTGGGATCTTCAGGTGGCTGATAACTCACCTGCAGAAACAATGACGCAGTTCAACACGCGAAGTCTCGTGATAAGGTAGGAATGGACCCCGAGTATCAATATTCCGCATTATTTTAGTCTCAATCCATTTAATACTATTCCACAAAGAGCCGCGCTCGGCCCAGCATTCTCACAGGAACGACATATGAGAACAGACCCTTTCGGTTGCTACTAGAAACATACAAGATCGTTATCAGAAGACAACAGCTACCCATTCTAGCACCAAGAAGATGTTCATGAAGTCAAGGACTTTTGATTTCGCTGCTTGATGTCTTCCACACCGACGCCCAATCGCCATCCCACTCCTTCACTCCTTTCCATTCCAGATTTCCCAAAATTACGCCACTGCTAATATGCATACAATACATCCTCTCACTACGAGCAATACTTAAAACGAAATCTCGCGTCTTAAAATACACAAGACACGATCAGAAAAACTGAAAAGAACAAGACACCCTACAAAACCCCATCAACATTTGCTCAATTACGCCTCCAATCCGGATTGAGAGAAATCAAGAAACCCTACCATATTCAATGAGGTATTAAGCTCCCTCCTTGTATCACAAGACTAAACCCCACTCGTCGCCCTCCGAACCCAAAGAATACTCTGCGGCGCGTTAGGGTCCTCCTTCTCTCTCCTCTTCCATGCTCTATGCAACCTCAATCCGACATCATGTTCCTGAGCAATGACCTCACTCAAATCCGCCTTCAAACTCTCGCATTTCTTATCATTCTCCCTCCTGGCCCGAAAATCTGTGTACAACGGATTCTGCTGTCCCGGTTTCTCCAAATCGCTAATAATCCTCTGAATATTGAATCGCTGTTGCTGAAGATCGTTCTGTTGCGCTTGGAGAGTTGTGATGAGATCGGCTGAACTCAATTCGCCGGGAGTTTTGGGCAAGGATTTGTTATTCAGGCTTGTCGCGGTTGAGGGTGCGAGGGAGGCGGCGCGTTGTGGAAAGCGGAAGGTCGAGCCTTCGCGCCAGTCGCCCAGGGGAATCTCTTGTCGAATGGGTTCGGAGACGTTGTAAGAAGGGACGGGGATTGGTTTTCTGGAAGTGATACTGAAGCTTCGTCCACTGAAGGGTGGTGAAGGTGGCCCGTCGGCGGCTTGATCGCCTAAGCGTCGGGTAGGATGGCCTCTGCTTAGTATTGAGGGTGCTACACTAGGATCGACGCGAGCTGTGACGTGGCTACCGGCAGGTGAAGGTGGAGAGCGGATGTTCCCATATGTAGTCGGCATTGGAGGTGTTGGACTAGGCGGAGGACTATGCTGATATGTCGTCGAAGTATTCGTAGTTGTCCAACTGAATCGACTGGTGGCTGGATCGCGGTCTTGACATTGTCCGCTAGATCGTCCGGGAGATGGGGAAGAATAGGCGGTTTGTGGTTGTGCTCCACGCTTCGGTAAATTAATTTCCTCTGAAGTGGGAACTATAGGAGAAGTACGGTAATCACGGGTATGGGTGGCTTGGGTCGGCGTTGTGGCCTGCTCGTTTGGAGATACAGGACTAGGATAGCCGGTCCGCTCGAATCCCGACGGTTCTGGCGACGAAACATTTGCTTTCACTCTGTCTTGATTCAGCTTGAGCGGTGGTGTGGGTTTAATGCTCGCGGCATCATGCAGACTTTCACCGTCGCATTCCTGAATTACGGGTGGGGATGCGACTGGGGTCGTTTCACATGCGGGCGCCACAGAACGTTCGAGCGTCTGTGGCGTAAGTGTCTGCGGAGATCTGACCGGCGATCTGATGGGCTCATCTGTTTGTTTCAAATTTCTTTGTGGTTTTGGTGCTGGAAGTCCTGGGTTATCTCTTGGCGCAGGAACCAAAGCCTGTCTGCCCGAGGCTCCTTTCCATGCAGGACGAGCATTTGTATCAACGCTCAAAGTAGACGTTCCTTTTGCAACGAAACGTGATGCCTTGTCCTCATGTCCAGCTTTGGGATCATGGTCCATTTCCGGTACAGGGAGACTCACTTTTCGGGCCACGGGTTTGAGGCCCGCTCGAAGGTTGAACTCGCCTGGCTTGACTTGACCTGGCTTTCCTTCGCCATCAAACGTTGGTTCTCCAGAATAATCGTCCCATTGCATCGGCTTCTTTCCAACGTCCTTTGTCCATGCTTTGGCCGGTGTTATGTTTCGTGATGTTCCGTCTGGAGCCATCTTTCTTGGAACAGGGATTTGGCTGCCCTGGCGTGAAGTTTGCTTGCGCGGTGGTATATTGGCAAAGGATTCTTCAATTGGAGAGACTCCACCGTGGTCGTTGTTGAAGGATCTGGTTGGTGAGCTGGGAGGGGAGACCTCACCGTAGTACGAGGATGTGACGGCAGAGGATCGGTACTCGTTGTTGCGGAAATCGGGCGAAGGCTGTGAATACACCGAGCTGGCAGCCACAGAAAAATGGTTGTTGTGTGAGCCGTTATTCGTAGGGGGAGGTCTGGAACTGTTCATCATCAGTGCTGTGTCCTTAATCTACTTGGGTAACATGACGTGTCTGCCTACAATTGCATGGTGGGTAACCGTGCTGGGGCATGGTCTACGTCTCGTAAGGTATTTGACGGGATATTAGGGTTATATTCATAGTTGTGACGGTCCTGGCTATTCAGGTTCTCTGCCCGCTCCAGTTGCCCTGGGGGTGGTGAGCTTTTAATGGTTGGAAACATTGTGACCAATTGCAAGCCGTACCTGGATCGTATGTCGAGTCTAGTAATTGCGGCGCGCCCACGCGAATGGGACTCGGAACCGCGTCCTTGTTTCTAAACTTCTTCCACATTGTTGCTGGGAGATATGTCTTGTAATGCTGGGTGTCGGAAGAGGAGAGGGGACGAGAGGGTGGGATTGTATGTCATTCCCTGGAGCGACGATGCGACAATGAAAGGAGGATTGTTGTTATGAAGGAAAGTTGTGTGACCAGCTGCTAGGCAGTTCTAGAACTACCCTGCGTGCTGTTGCAGGGAAACAAAGCAAGACGCGCTTGTCTGGAGCTGGGAGAGGGAACACTGGCACGACGGGTCACTGGCAGAAAGGAGTGGATGGCGCTGGCTTAGATAAAAGTGGGCGACGGGACCTACAGTAGAATACTCCGGACGTGTTTCAGATGGCTGAAACGCCCAGTGATCGACAGCCAGCCGTGCCTCAGGTGCTCCAGCTTAGGTGCAGGGGTACCTCCGTAGCTACTGTGCATATACTATGGTCCACGGCCAAAAGGTTGTTAGCGTCGGACTATGAAAACCCCTGAACAGATCAAAGTTCTGATAAATACGCGTGCTAGAATAAGTACTACCCGCGAAAATTCCCGAGTAGAATTGAGAACGGATATATTGAGGGCAGAAGCATTGATCAAGCGCTAACAACTAATAGCCATCATACCATAGTATATATGATATATCCAGGTACTGTGCATACATAGTACATAGTACGGTTTACGGTACTGTTCATACACATATCCAGATACTGTGCGGGCATGCATAGTACATAGTACGGTACTGTTCATACACATATCTAGGTACTAACCAGGTCCTACCCCATACTTTCTAGCCCCGGCGCTCCATCTCTCACCGACATCATTCCCAGTAAGCCTGAATCACGAAAGGATACTCAAACAGGGCAAGAAGTGAACTCCTTCGGCGAAACACAATCAACACCCGTACCAGCCGGCAAAAGACTTCCAGGCACAGAGATCCCCGCTACTGTCCCATCCGACTACAACCCACAACATCAGCATCCTTCTGGGGCAACTCGAAGGGCAACAGATACTCACCACAGTAGCACAACAAGCACCATAACCTTTATAATCAGCACCAGAGCTATCAAGCATGCAGTAGCCGGTTGTGCCATCCGCGCTTGGGTTTCCAGCAGGCCTGCAGTCCTTTTGAGTTACGCCGGCGAGGTTGCCGACAGATGTACCGCCCGAGCAGCAGTATAAGAGTAGGGGTGTTTGGCAGTCGTAGTATTTTCTGGATGCGGCCGAGGTTAAGGCGTAGAGAGCCGCGCTGGCGAGAAGAGTGATATGAAGAGATTTCATGGTGCACATCGTGGGTCTCAGATAGGATGGGAGGGTGAAGGTATTGGAGGGAGGTATGATCGCGGATATGAAATTGAAGAGCTGAGGTATTGCTTTATATATGGACAGTGTTTTTCGCCCTGCACGGATAAAGGGTACCACTGATGCAGTACCGCTATGCTAAACCGAATAAAAGTGCAGCAGGCGTTTTGCTGTGCTCTCTGACTTGTGGTTGCTTATCTAGCGGGAAAGGAATATAAGATCGTCGAAGCCAGGGACGCATATAACAAATAAGGTGGCGATTTGCTTGGTTCGTGGAAGCTGAGATCGAAGACAGATCCATGATATGGTATAGCGTTGGCGTCGTTGCTTGTCTTCAGATCAATACAGGTCACTCGACCAGAGCCTCCCGCATGTTCATGGCCGAACGAACAGCAGTCACAAAGCAGGTAAAACGCCTTGCTGGTCAAGTTGGGAGCAGAGGCTTCTGTTCTTTGATTGGATGATTTGTTTGAGTCGAGCCCCGTCACCTTCGTGTGTTTTCTCAGGCAGATCAGGGTAAGTCAAGATAGGTTGAGGTGATCATTGTGAGTATTTCTATTGAGACGACTGTACTACGTATTGAAACGCTGCTGACATGCTGTAGGGATCTCCTCTCTTTAAGATGAAATCTCAACTTGACACATATAGGTCGTGGCATCAAGTCCCCGAATCCGACCTCAAAACAGCACCCAAGATGTGCCAAAACGAGAGAAGGAATACCAATTCTTAAGTCATCATCTTTTCCGCCCTATCAACGCTTCTGAATATTGTGCTGCGTCCTTCTACTCTTCCCTCATAACTTTTTCGCCAATCTTCCTCCACGCTTGATGGTGTGAACTCAGCTAAGATATAGCCGGCCATGGATTAGGACAAGAGTTATATTCCTTCGCCGCAGTACAACCAACACCATCTCCCGCTTGAAGCACCATACCCGTTAAATCAGATAACCCAGGGATACCATTGACAGGTGGCTTCCCATCCGACTATAAACCTCCCATCAGCCTCAAATCACCGCTGATGGTGAAGAACTTGATAGTTGTGATCTTACAAGATATTGACAGCAAACACCGAATCGCAGAGCAGGACTTGTGCTCTGACGACAGTACCCCGTTTTCCCATTGTCATGGAAGTTCTCGGCTGATTGGCAACCTGTCAGTTTGGGGGCGAGTCCGTTCCCGGCTGTGATGCCACCCGTGCAGCAAGCGGCGACGAAGTTGAGGTCGCAGTAAATGGGCTGGATTCTGGTGTCTGGGGAGGCAGATGCAGAAGCACGGACAGAAACGATGCCGAGAAATGTGATGGTGGAAGTGGTGAAGAGCTTCATATTGTTGGCGGTGGTGTATTGCTGTGGAGAATTTGAGAAGATGTTGACTGCGGAGAGATCGAAGAGTCTCTGGGTTGTTTTAGTGGGCAGAGTATTCTGCCCAGCGGGAGATGACGTTCTCACAAGTGTTGTCATAGCACATCAGTTTTGGATGCAGGCGGTAGTATGCTGTGCTTTCCCAATCGATTGTGGAAGACCCTCTGATAGCTCGAAGAGTGTCATCCGCGGAACTTCCATCAGCCAGGGGGTTTAGTGGAACAAAGGCTTAGATGCGATCTCTTTGTGCTTCACGATCTTAGCTCGCTGTTACTCTGAACTCCCTGACAGGTCGCCTCTCAGATCAAATGCGGTGTTCGTGGCATGTGGGTCTCTTGTGCTTGACCAAATTCGTTGGCGCACATCTCACAACTCTCTTTTCCATCTTTCCACAAGGCTTGCTTCCAAGACCACTCTTCTCTCTCTTTCTCGTGTCATCAACTTCTCGACCGTCTCGTCTTTTAAATTCCTTTCACCAGATATTGCAAGCTCAGAGAAGTCCACCTTCGTAGTCTCGCCAGATTTCTTGATCCAGCTTACTGAGGCTTTGGAGGCAGCCGGATCCTGGCAGAAAGAACCCCATCTTTCTAGCGCCGAAAAGCCTCGTTTAGTCCACGGTACCACAGCAAAACAATGGGGCATCCCTTCTGAACCATCGAACATCACAGTCGCACCAGCGTCGTGCAGTCTTCTTGCTAGAATCTCACTCTCGTCTTGCATCGATTCCCATCCCACACAAATAAAGGTGGGAGGGGCACCGTGCCAAATATCTGAACTAGCAGCAAGCGGACTGACCAATGGGTGGCTCACGAGCGAAGCCTCGCAGTATGTCTCAACGCGAGGAGGACTAGCAGGCCAAACAGAATCTGGCGGAAATGCAGGGCAGGGTGACGAAGGATCCTCAAGTGGACTGGTGATAATGTCCCACTTTGCATTGCGGTACACCGAGGGCAAAGATCGGGATATATCAAGCCATGGTGACGCAATGGCAAGACCCGCGGCAGGTGGTGTTAGTCCGTTCTCTCCACTAATATCAACATCTTTTCCGTGAAATCGTAAGTGCGTTATGTTGAGTTGGCGGAATGTCAAGAGCAACAGCATCAGTGAAGTTGCAAGTCCAGCACCGGAACTATCACCAGCAACGGTGATTTTCGAGGCTGGCACGGGAGTATGAAGGGAATCCGGTGGCGGTGATAGGAGCGACAAATATGCGACTAATGCATCAAGAAGGGCAGCTGGGAAGACATGCTGCGGCGCTAGGCGGTAGCGAACAGACAGGCAGCGACCACCACTATGTTTCGCCAAACTTGAGGTTGTGATTCTGTGTGTCGCCGGATCCATGAGGCTATCTTCTCTTAGCTCCTAAGGACAAGAGTGAAGAACAGATAGACATACCAAAAAGCGCCTCCGTGGAAGTAAAGAATGGTCGTAGAGTCTGGTTCCACCTCTTGCATCAGTTTTCGGTACTGTTCGTACTCGGGTATATCAGGTCTACGAGCCAGATAGGACACTCCACCACGGTACCCAGTCCATTCCGCCTCCACATTGACAATTTCAGGAAATTTTCCTGCGTACTGTATGTCGCCCAAGTAGTCGATGGCCTTGGTCATTGCCTCTTCGATTCCGAGAATACAGCCATGACCCCGGAATTGAGTCTCTGGCTTGAGCAAGGTACATTTCGCGATCCACATTGGTCCAAATATCGGAATGTCTCTGCGCGAGATCTCCTGGGATTGTAACAAGGGTGATGGCGTCCCCAGAACTGGTCTCGCGACAAGTCTGATAAGCTCAGTCACAGCATCTTGATGATCTGCATTTGGCGACACGCCGAGAGTCGCTTGTAATGCAGTCAAGATAAAGCGAGGAAGTCCTGGGAGCAGATTGCGAACGAGACCGACAGGCGTGATATCCATTTCGCACGGAGAAGCTGAACTGGATTGACTGAGGCATTGCGAGATAGGATGCGGCTACTCGATGTTTATGTATCACCACCACCGCGCGGGGAGTAGTTTCCCCGTCGGAGGCGGAAAATGAGACGTGTTTGAATTGTTAACAAGTCATGACGTGGTTGGATAGTGACTTACCCGTTCGAGCTACACGCGCCGCGTTGAGGCTCCACTTCTCGCTAAGCTTTTGAATTTTGGAGTCCACTACTATGTATACCACAGTGCTTGTGAAAAAGCCTGGATAAAGCCTGCCTGCCTTAGGCATGCTTGGATAACGCCTGCCATAGGCATATCTGGACAAAGCCTGCCTTAGGTATGTCTAGACAAAGCCTGCCTTAGGCATGTCTGGACAAAGCCTGCCTTAGGTATATCTAGACAAAGCCTACCTTAGGCATGTCTGGACAAAGCCTGCCTTAGGTATATCTAGATAAAGCCTGCCTTAGGCATGTCTGGACAAGTCATCCACAGAGCGTGTCGATGGCCTATGCCCTGCCATATAAAGCGTGAACATTACTTGTGGCGAACCTTACAAGAACGGGCGACAGCAAGACAACAAAAAAGACACGAGTGTAGCAAAATGACAAGACGAGAAGAATGAAGGGAGTACCTAGGGAAGGAGAGAGAAGTTTCTAGGAGATTGGTTGAGGTTTCGGCTCGCTGATAGTTACAGCCTGCTCGTCGGTCAATACTTGTTGGTTCTCCTCTTTGAGCGAGAGAGGCCTTGCGAGCATCTGAAATGTAGACTTGGCATCGTCAGCTG
Source organism: Venturia pyrina ICMP 11032 (assembly GCA_000738655.1). NCBI lineage: Eukaryota > Fungi > Ascomycota > Dothideomycetes > Venturiales > Venturiaceae > Venturia > Venturia pyrina. Next base: position 347,949 of record JEMP01000023.1, on the reverse strand, counting down.
GAAAGGCACCGAGGGCATAAATGCCTTGAACGTTGTTCCCACTGCTGTACACTGTCGCTTGATTGCTGTTGTATCGCTTTTACTTCAGAAGGCCACTCTGTATTGTCCCATTTCCGAAAGGTGGGTATGAGTGCTGCCAGACCTGACGCTGTCATTTCCGTGGACCGCTACGCAGTGTTCGGTGACAAGATCGATGCCAGTGCGTATTGTTTGGAGTGCTATTCCTGCATGCAACTCCTCTCTTGATCTGGCAGCACCGGAGGCAGCAGGCGATAGACGGAGGGTGGAGAGGATTATGGGTTCGGGATGTATATGGAGGATGTAGGGCGTATGGGTCCATGCTACTCGTATTAATTAGTTGATGTTGTGTTGCAACTTGGATGTGCCTGGGCCAGGGAAAGGATCCGCGCCGTGATTCTCACTAGAAGTCCCCCGCCGAAGATCTTCGCTGTCCTTGGCTACAACAGCCGTACACAGTCTCACAGTATCTAAATGTCGCGAGTTTCGCTGCTCAAACACCCAACTATGGGATTTTTCATCGTGACTTTGGATCGTTGAACTGAGAGGGCAATTCCATGATCAGCATCGCCTGGAGTTTTACTCCTTGAACGCTTTGTCCTACAGCCAGCCGCAAATATCAAAGCCGGATTGGACACTTTTGATGTGGTTCGAAGAGCTTGGAATGTCAAGGCAAACGGCCAAACAATTGTGACTCAATCCTTCCGAGGGCAGTCATGTAGGGTAGCCGCGAGCTGAGCCACCCAACTATTCTAATCCTCACATCGAGAGTCTGATGCTTTCAAGCCATCTCGTACGCACACAAATAACGTTTGAACATTTCGATACGCATACTTCTTTGCTCAATTTTGCAAACTGCCTACCTGTACGGATACCCCAAGATACCCAACAAAAATGGGTGGAAACGCATTTCCGAAGCACCCCTGCCCCCGTCTCCCTCACGCCACTTATCACAAGCAGCGCGACCGCACTTTGGCCTTACTAAAGGATGGATTCTACGCAAAAGTCCTATGTCCCCCCGAAGCACCATCAAAAGACGACCACGGCGATGTCGACATACTTGTAGCCGATCCAACATCACCATTCACAACCGATGACCTCTCGAAAGCCCTACAAGCCGTGGAACGCACAAAAACCGGTAAAACGACGTCGTTTGCTGTACCTCTGACTGTTGGAACGGAAGATTACGCGGGAAACGTGGATACACGCTTTGAAGGACAGTATGTCCAGATCGATGTCCATGTCTGTAGGAGCGAGGACGTTGAGTGGGAAATGTTTCACAATTCTTATGGCGATTTGATGCAGATTCTAGGCGTGATGAATCGATCCATTGGTCTGACGGCTAATGATCGAGGCCTGCATCTTCGATTGAAAGATATTGAAGTTTACAATAAGAAGAAGAGTCTCATATACCTGTCGAAGAACCCCAGGGAGGTGATGGACTTCCTTGGACTCGACCATGAGCGGTATTTTGAGCAGGGGTTCTCTTCCAACGAGGAAATATATGACTGGTGTGCCCAAGGACGCTTGTATACGCTGCCGTCCCTCATAAGAGCCGCAGAAGGAGGTAACGAGACGGCGAACGATCGTCAACGCTACAAAAAGAGGCCAATGTTCACCATTTGTATGAACGAATATTTCCCAGCGCACCCCAATCTATTCGCCAATAGCCCGGTTTTCACTCGCGAGGATGTCATCCAAGAGGCTCTCAAGCACTTTCCTCACGCCCAGACCTTTTATGACGCCGCTCTCTCGGAACACAAACAAACCATGTGGGAGAAGGACATCCTCGCACGCATCAAATCCACGATCCCAGCCGACGGCGAGAAACTTGGCGAAACAATGCGCGGCCTCAAACGATTCGTACGCTACGACACTAATGGCCAGCCCTGCCTAGCAGAAGATCACAGGGAAGAGATCACGGAGAGACCTAATTGGATTCAAAACGTCAATTCAGAGTCAAAACTCGATGAGTTCCTGATCTTTGTAAAGGAGAATTGGGAGGCTGTGAGGAGTTTGGAACAGCTAAGGATGGTTGGGGCGAAGGCTGAGAGAGCAAGGAGGGGAAGGACGGATAGTGTCAGACCTTCTAGTGAGGATGAAGGATTGGGTGGCAATGGTTTACTGACGCAACGCGGCAATCGCGATGAAACTCATAGTCTCGATGGATCACACGATGAAGAAGGGCGAGAGAAGCTGGTCAGGGCGAAATCGGAACATGAAGACTCAGGCACCGAAGTTCGAAGCCTCCTCAAACCACAGCACCAAAACCCTCGGTATCACAAATGATACGCCCTGCTTCGATCCTTGCCTCACCCAATCGAAGATAAATCAAGGCAGCCTATTGACAAACTCACAGGAAATGCCCGATCTTCCCGTCCTTGACGAAGAGACATTGGCAGCAGTTGCGCAGGAGGATGCAACAGCACTGAGTTTGTTCGGACAGATCGGCTTTATAGAAAACCTACGACGTTGATGGGGATTTTCTCAAAGCAATCGCTTTCCTGTATTCACATACCTCATGAGAATGGAGACGCTCCATTGTTTCCGAGCATGCGGGTTCCGGATCGCCAGGAATCCAGTGGCATCAATGAGGATCACGGATCCAGCGTTCAATCCTCACCATTGCCATCGTTGATACCTCAAGTTGTTTCGTCGACGTCCATTTCCCATGTTACATTTCCCACAGTACCAGTCCTCCAAAGCTTGAGAGCCAGCTTCCATCTCATTCATCGTGAGTAGATGTATCCCCATCCCACCTGCAGGTTTTCGGTCTCACAAAGTTCCCACGGGGCGAACTTCAACCAGGAAACAGTCCAACGCACTCAAGAGAAGGCAGTCTCTCGTTCTCAAAAAACACGGTCCAGTTTTACAAATCAACAAAAAGTCCCAGAAACAAGTATGGATCCCCCACGACCGATCCCGCAAAAGTATGTCCATCCCAGAGAATTCAAAGGCAGTCTCGACTTTTACGCTGCATTCAATGATTTCTCTACATCAAACAATCATGACCTTTCACGTACATCATGATCAATGGATTGACGGCGACTACGTTTGTGTCTCCAATCCGCCTAGTGCCTTACCGTTCCCACCCCTCCTTTGCAGTCTCGCACCAACTTGAGAAAGCATACACCTGCTCAAGTCGTGAGCGAGAAAAGATGGTTCAATCACATGGCATTAAAACGGACACAGATTGCACAGAAAAAACGATCATTTCATAATCCGAGTAACCAAGATTCCACCATCACCAATACCACCACCCATGAACGCACGATAAAACTAACAGGCCCGCAAACGAAACGCAAACTATGACGGAGTAAAAGTACATTAATGGAACGCATCCAACGAGTCGCAACGGGAGATCACAAACCAATGAAATAGCAGTCCGGATATCGAAGCAAGAACCGAAAATTAGAGGTAACCTATGGAAGAGGATTTAGTTTGTTCCAATTTTACATCGCGCGCACCGATAGAAAGGGAAGAACAGAGGAAATCCAGTACCGCAAGGGCAATTATGCAATGTCCGCCTGATGCCGTAAAGAAAGTGATATGAGCTCGTCGCCCAACTTCGTTGCTTAGTAGATCGAATTACATTCGCTTTTTTTTAAAACGTCAACGCTAAAATGATGGCATGTCACCAGTCGTTCGAACCACCTAAAGGCTCGTCAGTTATGATAAGCCATTGGTAGATCCATTGAGAGCAGGGGACGAAGGACCTGGGCTCTTGGCTTTGAACTTCAAGGTGAGAGGGAACGAATATTCCTCTGCGTCTTCTTCTTCACTGTGATTTTGTTAGCAAGTGTCCGCCAATGGGATGAATGCAATACGTACGGCAGCTTCCACGCGATGTAATCTTCCGTGCTGAGCCCTTCACGACCTTCCTGAATGGAAGCAAAGTCACCAGGGGTCATCATCCCAGACGTACGAGGCGAGCCTGGCTCTGAGAGAGGTCGGGAGATTTTGATCTCGCTGCCACTGAAGTAATCCGGCTCGTCTTCACCGTCAAAGGCGCCTGGGTAGGCTCGACGCAAAGCAAGCTGCCGAGCCTTGACGTATTCCATACCCATTCGCTTCCAGTCGAGGAGATCGCTGAGGCGCTCGGTTCGATTTCGCTGGTTGATTCGCTGGCGCTTGCTCTTCGTGGTGTATTCAAACATGTAGTTGGCTAATTGATTGACTGAATCGTCAATACCCTTCAGTCTGCGGTCCACGATGTAGATGCCGTAGTCGTGGGTGTTCTCGATCAACTCCTCCATGTAGCAACCGAAGCCGGAAAGATTGGTCGTGATGCTGGGTACTCCCATGACGGTGCACTCTGCCGGTGTGTAGCCCCACGGCTCATAGTATGAAGGGAAGACACCCATGTTGGTTCCTCGGACGAAGTCATCGTAATCCATTGGAAGGATTGGGCTGTTTGCGTTGAGAAACTCTGGGTGAAAGATGATCTTTACGCGATCTGATGGGTGGTTGAAAAGTTGGCATCTTCGAATCTGGTTGAGGATAGGATCTTCAGCATCGTTCTTCATGTTGTGTGTGACAATGGGCGGCAAGTTGTGGCGCTTCATAGCGAACAGACGGCGGCGTAGCATAATCTTATCTTGCTGTGTGATCAAATCCTTTTCTTCCGGAAGCTCACCACCTTCGTGCCATGACAGGGAGCGCTCGAATAAGCGCTTGGCCACATTCTGTGAGATGGTATTGACGGTATCGTGCAGCGATTTGATGACTGCCTGTCCGTGCAAGGCTTCAACCGTGAGAGTGTTTACCTGAGCAGGCATGATGATGAATGCCACAACTGTCATATTGGAATTGCTGCTCTTCATACGGTGGTTGAGGCGCGCCAATGACTCGATGTACATGTCGACTCCCTTATTGCGGTATTCGTATCGACCAGCAGTGAAGAAATACAGCGTGTTGTCGGGATCAAAGTCATTCTGTCCATAAAAGTGGCCTCGGACAAAGTCGTTGATCTTGAGCTTGGCCTGTTGATGTAAGTTCTGAAATTCGTGAGTGGCCGAGAACTTCTTGACATTGAGACCATTGGGCAGGACACCGTCTGGTTTCCGCTTCAACAAGTGCTCACTTTCATAAGCTGTGATGTGGGAGACGGTGGTAAAGACATCGGCAGAGTGGGTGGCAGCACGCTCAATGCAGTAACGGTGGTAGATGCCACGCTTTCCGGCTTCAGCGTCCACGTCAAAATATTGCAAGTTGTTGTAGAAATCGACGGATCCGGCGCAAAGATATCTTCCGAGGAGGGTAGCGTGGGTGGTGAATATGGTGGTAACATCTATGCGACGCTTCTTGCAAAGAGGAAGGGCAACACCGGCGAGCCATTCGTGGAACTGGACGACAACTGCTTTCCGCTTCTCGTGGTAGACGAACTTTGATGGTTAGTCTGTGTGTAGGCAGTCATGGGGATTTTGACATACCTCTCCAAGAAACCACGCGATAAGGTAGCCAAAGACAATGGCCTCGTTGGTCTCGGAATCACCTGGGGGCGAAGGAATGCCGCCAACAGACCACAAATCGCCTTTCCACTCGTCTAGGTAATTGTATGCAGTGCTTGTGTCAAAAAGGAGGACTCTCGGTGCACCATCGATCAACCATCGGCCATAAAGGGTTTGAATTCCTCGATCGTTCATGGACTTGATGGTGTCACGAAGGGCGGGGGAAGGAGGCTCGAGTTCTTCGACCTCGACAGAAGCCTAGGCGCAATTAGCTTTGGCGGGCATTGTGGAGAGTTGCGATACGTACGGAGTTGCGGTTCCATGGGCCAAGAAGAGTGTACGACGCGCCATATTCGGCAGTGGTGACTTGTGCCTTTGACTTGAGCACCGAGTAGATACCTCCGACTGGATGAAAGGATTAGCTTGGATGTTGGTCAATGGATCAGGCATGTTGGACATACCTCGATTGGCAACCTCAGTAGCGACCTCGAATAGCAGATGATTCGTTACGTCTCGTGGTTGACCTTCAGACATGTTGCAGTTGGCGATGGGAATGAAGGAAGGGAGTGGTTGGTGCTGGATGATGGAATAGAATAGTCGGGGCTGCAAGCGAGTAAGTAGCTGTGGCCTGTCTCCAAACCTGAGCAGGATGAGATTGGACTGACGAGGCTTGAGGCTTGAGGCTTGAGGTTTGAGATGGCTGGGCTGGGTTGGGGTTTGCTTGAGGCTAGTGCGAAGAGCTTGGAGGAACCGAAGGAGCGAGCGTCTCTTTCGAGTGTCGTGCGTGTGGTGTGTGGTTTATCGTGGTATGATGACAGTAGAGAGTTGGTTGTGGAGAAGGGAGAGTCAATCGTATATCTCTTGTGGCTAAGAAATGCGGAGAAGATGGGGTGGAGATGGTGGTTGATGTTCCTCTGTTGGAGTTTGAGTCGGGATGGAGATCAATCTTGAGGGCGGCAGCAGGGAATACAGCTTCACTGGAACGTCATACGACGAATGATTGTGATCAGGCCGAGGATTGATAGTAGCAGATAGTCTCTTCGTAGAGGTACTAGAGGTACTAGAGGTATCAGAGGTAGTCTCTTTGTACAAGTACTAGAGGTAGCTCTTTGCAGAGATGCTACATGTAATATGCCTCCGAAAGCACTCAATGCCTTGTCTATATAGTCGTACTAGCTCTGCAGCCGTCCATGGCCCAGTCAATGGATGGGAGTAACAAAGACTCGGCTTATCAGAAGAGGTCAACAAAAACGGCTCGCCAAATTGCATCAGCCGCAGGGCCCCCCAAGCTTTCGAGATTCGACGCCCCGAGCCCCAACGTGGCTTGCAAGCTTGTCGAAATGCAGAATGTGGGAGAAATTGGCAGTGAATTCCTGGTGAATGTCCATGAGCTTCAGTTTTGCTTGTTGCGAAGGAAGCAAACATCGCAGGACCTGTATCGGAACAGCTTCACGGCATCTCTCCGCCCTCAGCGTCATCGCCTGGTGTATAGTGGGTACCTCTGCATCTCTCCACAGTCGGAAGTCCACGCCAACCGAGTCCAGCGCGGGGTTAGACACTAAAGCTGAGCAGCCTTGAAAAGGGCCGCCTATTCGCCGTTTGCCGTTCGGCTGGCCAGCACATGGCAAAAGCGCCTCAGTGCTTTGAAGACACCACCACCACCTTGGTGCGTTGGAAACACCACCTTAGTGCTCTGGAAACACCGCCACCGCCTTAGTGCTTTGGAAACACCGCGTTGCTTGATGAACACTCTTGGATCCTTCACCCAATGCAGAATCCCTAAGAATAGACTCCATTTCCTCAACCCTCAGCTCGCTTCACTGCCTGCTACTACCAGACACCATCTCTCATCCGGCCCTGGCCTGTTGAGCGTCCGTTGGGATCGAGTCCCTCACCAACACAACTCTCGCCCGACTTCAATCCATCCATCACAACACTCTCAACCCTTCCTTCCGACTTCGCAATTGTCACGCACACGCGAATATCCTCCTCTCAACAACACGATCGACTTCTAGGTTGCTCGCCGTCTCCGTGCTTTCATGTCCGGCACATTTTCGCGACTCGTCCATCACTACGATGATAGCTCTCAACCATCGCATATATGAGTCTTCCGAGTCTGCTAGGCATGAAAGCAAGGCGATAGTACCTGCGGTCAACCCTAAGGAGCCCATTTACAGGCAAATACAGAAGATCAACTGCGTGAGCAGCCGCTGGAAGCGCAGAGTCAAGATGCTTACTTGGATCATGCAGAAGAAGCAAACAAGATCAGCATCATCGTCGCCTCCTTCCCTCTCTCCCATGCTATCCTACACAAAGCACAATCGAGTCGCCTTCTATAGCTAGCTGGATCACCACCTCGAAACTATAACCTCCAAATAAACTATACCCTCTAAAACCGAAACCTCTAATCCCGATCTTCACTTTCACAAAGTAGCACCCTCCTCACCTTCTGTTTAACTCTCAGTCTCTTCAACCTCTTCTCCAGCTCACTAGCTTCCCTTTCCTGCTTAGTCTGTGCCTCAACGCTTCTGGCACTTTCTTCATGCCTCTCCTCCCCTCCCCAAGCCATTTTTGCGTCCCTACGACCGGGAGGAGACCGCTTGATCAAACATGCATTTTTAATTCTCCTCCCAAGACTCCGCTGTGCGAAAGTCAAAGGGCCCGTCCGAGTCCACTGATGATCCTCACCAATTACAAAAGAACGGAGACTGCGCCCTCGCGCCACGGGAGGAGGTAATACTTTTGGGCGTCTTTCCGAGCCCCGTGGTTCAGGCCGTCCATGATACCTGAGGAGCTCTTCATGATAACGCATCGTTGCGTCGGACTGTGGTATGTTGAGTTGGTGCGCTGCCCCATCATCCAAAAGAATGTAAGTGGGATATTTTCGCTGATGATAGTGTTGGCTCTGTCGGAGAGGCAGATGGGTAGAGCTAAAGTCCGATTCTCCATGTTCCAAATGTGGCCGTCTCACAATTCCGCTGAAATTGGAGAATACGGTCTCCATCTCTCTAGTCAGGCTGTGACTGTCACATTCACATTCATTCTGTTCGTCTCTTCCACCACGCAGGGGGCAACGTTCAATTCTCTTCAACACCGGAAAACCGGGACTCGGATTTCGAATCGTGCTAGGCGTGTCCCACTCACCATTATCATGAACCATCAGACCTGATGGCGGAAGCGGTGGTGTCCTTGGCATCTCGAAAGCATTTGTTGGCACTGATGGTCTTTTCGGCAGTTCGAATCTAGGTTGAAGCACTGGAGATAGACTCATATCAAATTTCCTGACTGGTTGACTCGCGCCTCGCCTGGGACGGTAATCTTGATTTCGTGTCGAGGTTGGCATGCGACGTTCTGTCCCCAATTCTTGGAGTGCAGGTTGTGTCAGCCTCTTCATGGCCTCTCGGTGTCTTTGAATCAAATTTATTTCTGACTGTGAAAGGTCACGTTGAAGACGTCTCTCTGGTGGAACTGGCAGATGAGACTTTGTATGTTCCCTAGAAAGCCGTGTAGGCTGCAGAAGAGGAAGGGCAAATTCCATCTCTGCTTTCTTTCGTTTGAGATACCTCTGCATCGGGACAGTCCAAACAGGTACATCCTCAAATACAACCCTAAGAAATGGACCTTCCACCGTTTTTCTAGTGACAGGATTCTTCCGAGGAGTAAGGGATGCGAAATATCTCCATTTTGCTGAGAGATGTTCCTGTGCAAGCGAGACATCTGGGTATTGGAGGAGGAAGGGGGGACGCAGGGTGTGTTTTTGGATGGCTAAGAGTGTGGGAAGAGGTTGGATTCGATCATGTTGATGGAGAAGATGTCTTTTGTCACCTGGTCGACCCCTTGCCTTCCTAGAGATCGACCTTTGCTCAGGTACTCCTCCGTGTTGTTGTTCTTCTTCCTCGAGGTTTCTGGCCGTTGCTTTATCTACAGCTGAAACGATTGGGGAGGTCCACTCGCCCACTCGATAACCATCTTCAGTGCGAGAAGGAGGGGAAGGAATACAGCCACAAGGGACATTGTTGGCTACAAATCTACCTTTGGTGCCTTGCCACTTTTGAGCTAACGACGGATCGATCGCTGACTTTTCTGCCTTCTCCTCATCTTTGTCTGAGTTCTTGTCCTCATGACGCTCTGGTTCTTCTGCCTCTAGGAGCATTTTGAGTGGAGGGTCGATTGACTTCGTTGGTCCAGGTGGAGTTGCTGTGCTCGTTGTGTTCGCTTTTAGTCCTTTGGTACAAGTTGTGACTTGACTCTCCGTAGTAAGCTGCGCAAATCTATGGTGTAACCTTTGAACTCCTTTCGGAAACGTAGAGGGGGTTAGTTGGGTAAGGCGATTCTCACCGTCGTGCATACTGGTGTTTACAGTCGCTGTTGTCATGCGACGGCTGGCTACGGAAACTTCCTCTTGCCTCGCACCAGTTGAGTTCAAATTTGGAGAAAGACCATCCCCATAATTTCTTCTTCGAACCCCAAACAGTCTTCTGTAAATCTCGAATGCGGCAGGGATATCAGTCTCTTCTCGCTCGACGAAACCTCCCGGAACAGGCTGTTTGGAAGAGGACCTCGAAATCGCATAATCAGAACCGCTCACGTCTCTTCCGGTTTCTTGTCTCACATTCCCACGAGATAGTCGCCTCTGTGATCGATCATCTATCTCTCCAACGGCAATTCTGCGGTCCAAGCCACCCTTTCCCAAATCCATTCGTTGTCGTAATGAAGAAGTGTGCCTGGCAGTTCCAACCTGAAGTTGTGAACTTGCCCTGCTGTCTGTGGTCGCGAGAGCAGCAACAGCAGAAAACGACGGATATCGTTCTGCTACTCCTCTTCTTTGGACATGCTCGGCTGGTTTTTGGGATGGAGAGGTATGACTTAAGGTCTCCCCAAGATGCTGGCCTGTCGTTTTCGTTTCACCCTCTGGAGCTGTAATTATGAGGGGTGGAACAGGTGAGGGCGTTGCATGTTGTTGTGCTACTCGCTGTTCTACATTCCCTCGCAGAGCCAGGCTCGTTGTCATCTCCTCTCCCTCAACAGCCGTGGCTGTCAGGGCAGGAATGGGCAGAAACGTCGGATACAAGTCATCGGCTTTATTCCTATTCTTGCGCAAAGTAGATGGTGGTAAATGTTGAGATATGCAAGGCGCCTGCAAATCATTCCACTCCCTTTCTTCCTCGGAACTGTCATGGCCCTCGATCGTCAGATTACCTGCTAACGAACCTCCAGCTATAGCCTTGCTCCCAGAAGTTCGAATCTCCTTCCTTCGCGTAACGGCAAGTGGAAATGGTTCTCGAGTCCTCCTTACCAGCTTCGTCGGCGGCGCAATCTGTCGCGAATGCTGACCACGGCTGATAGATCTAGGACTAGGTCTGGGTCTGGGTGATGAAGGAGGCTGTACTTCCCGCTCCAACCCATCAGCGTCCTTGACTCTCCTTGGGTATCCCGAGAGTGGACTTTTGGCCTCGCCCTCCTCGATTTTTGCCTTCCCTTGTGAGATGGGAAGTGAGGAAAGATGGAAACCTGAATCCATTCTTTTCTCCAGCGTATCGTTTAGGTCTAGCGAAGAAGGGGTGCTGGTATTTTGTTCAGAGATTGGAGAAGGTTGACTCTCTGGCTTAGAGGGTATGGGAGGAAATGTGAACTAGACGACAGTAATCAGCTATACCAATAACACCCCTGATTTTTCGAGCCAACATACCCAATTTTTGTATGTGCCAGTGATGGATTTACTCGGTTGACTCGATTCAGGCGCTTCGGAGGTCGCTGGTCCCTTGAGACCGAGAAGAGCCTCTATTGGCAATCGTCCTATATCATCAATCGCTGCGGCAAAAGGTTTGGTGGATGATACCCTCGGGATTGGGAGTCGAGATTTTGGTCGCTCGATTCGCCGCTTGGTCGTTCTACTTGCTGCTGGATTTCGCGGCCTTCCAGATGGTATGGGCATGGGTATATGGCAATGACTAAAGGATCGTTTGGATCCCGTGCTTTTGTCGAATTTGTCTGTCTCGTTGTCATCCTTGTCATCTTCGTCTGCTTCCTTTTGCTGCGCCCGAAATCCTTTTACAAGGCGAGAATTACCAGTTCCAGGCTCTTCATCATTCTTCTCCTGGAATAACCCGCACCCACTCTTTTCGTCCAGCAGTCTAGATTCAATATTGAGGGGCTGCATGTGGTGTCGACGAGTGAAGTCAATGATCGAATTTCTCGGCATCGCCATGGTCCCCTTCTTCCTCATCCCAATCCGTCCATGCGGCTTCCTCACTCTCACCTCCGATATGTCTGCTTCTTCACCCTCTTCATCTTCCCACTCACTATGAACACTCGAAGGACTCCCCGGAATAACACCTACACCTCTCACTTTCTCGACCCCGCCAGGAATATCAAGTCTTTCAAGATGTTTCAGAGCCTTTTTGAAATTGATGGGCTGTTCGGTATCAACAAACTGATTGGCTCGACCAGGTCTTTGTTTGGGGGTGATGAGGAGAAGGTGGCTTTCACGATCTATATCTTCCAATGTTTTGTGTCTGGGTTGGTGCGGGAGAATGTTGGTGTCCCGTGAACTAGTATGACGAATCAAAGGGATCTGGAATTTCACACCTTGAAGAGTCGAGATTTTGATACCTTTTCCTTCTACCTTGGCTGTCTTCGTGCTCTCGGCTCCATCCTCTGGAGCAACAGCCTTCTCCCTCGTCGTTGGCCTCTTCAGAATTGGAAAATCAGGAGAAGCAGCGTGATTGGCTCTATTCCATTGTGCGTAAGATTCAGGTGGTGGATAATCCTTCTCCGAATGTCGAGCGTTGCCATCTTTCAGCAGGTGATCCAAACGGAAAGTTTCAAATCTTTCTAATTCCTCCTTGGTCAAAAACAAAGCTCGAAGAGTATTGGACTTATATTTAGTGAGCAGGCACTTGAGAAGTTTCTCGTCTTGCTCTGAAGGCCATACTATTATGGCACATGTGGTCCACGGGATATTACCAGAAGCTCGTGTGGCAACCGAGTTCGCGGTCTGTCCATCCGTCGGCAAGGAGGGATCATCAGTTTTGATGGAAGGAATCATCTGGAAACATGAAAAAGCCGATTTCGAGAGGCAGCAGTGAACTCTAGGCCATCAGCACCAAGAAGAACCTCTCTTGTAACTACATCGCGCAATGGATTTTTGCAGTGATACAATGAACATTGTTCAAATGCTGCAAACGGTAGGTATCCTCAGAAGTCCACTCTTTTTGTCCAGTTTGCATGTTTGAAAGCAAAAGATACAAAGCAATGGCGAACAATCTATCGTCTCACGAAGCTGTATGATATAAAAGATATTATAAAGCAGGCAATATCAGGACTAGCATGCTCGGCACAGAGCCATAGAAAGATTATGTATGGGGTTGCTGGATTGCGCCTGCATCTCGACCAGAACTGTGGAAATCGGCAGAGGCTTCTTCATTGCTGCATAGATGAAAACTTGCTTTTTCGAATCTGTCGTCTTGTTTCTTTTCTTGCCGTTCATGAGCTCCCGTCGGCGAAAGGGGTCTCAGAATGTCTCTGAAGAATTTATGCTTCCCTTACTCCCGGATTCTGGTATAATCTATGATTGCTTTTGTTGCGCAGGGGCATATTGAAAGGAGATGATCCTTATCTCGCGAATTTGTTCTGATGGAGAAACTTTTGGGTTACTCACAGGCAATTGCTTGTTGCGGCGTGAAGTACAGTGATACTGTGTAGTTTTGACCCGTCAGCTTGTGGACCAATCGACAAGGTGCATGATTCTGATGGCATCCATGCTATCTGATTGTATTTTGTTGCGGTCTCGCAACTTTCCGCGACATGGTTGTTAGCATCCGATTCGTCAAAACATCAGGTCTATACCGATGCAACCGAGAGTGTGGGATTTAATTACACGTAATTGCCGGAAGCGGTTGTAGAGAATACCCGAGAAGGTCGTTTTCCCGGCTTTCTTGCACCGTTGTACGAACCACAGTAGAATATATCTGAGTACTCCACACATAGATCTATCGTGCGCTGAGACCTAAAAGGGCTTTCGAGCTCGCCAGGTCAGCCTTTTCCACCGTACCGCTCAGAAAGGATACAGCTTGTCCCGACTGTACGATTCGAACATGTGATCCTCGGACGGGTATACGTATGGCTTCAGATGGCGGATGGTCGGCTAGATTGTACTGCTCTATGGAAGATACCAAGTACAGATCCCGGGATAGCTACTTTGGAGATGAACACCACCTGCACTGCTAGTATGTTCGCTGTTGGCATTTATATATATATATATATATTGCAATTAAGTCGTGGGAGTGCATGGTGCATACCCGTAACCACGCTGCGACCCGGGCTATTTTGAGAACCTGCAGTGCCACGCCTTGCAGTCAGGTGCTGCCATGATGCATTCAGTTTGCACTGCCATGATGCATCCAGTTCCCACTGCCATGAAGCATTCAGTCTGCATGCGCCTGTACTTTGTACGTCACCCTACCTATACGTGATGGACTTCTGTGCGTGCAGTGTGTGCTTCCACTGCTTCGAGAACGGCGATCGAAACGGCGGGCATGTTCTTCATGGTCATCAAGATCGACCCAACCATCAATGCGAGGCCATGGGCTGCATAAGTTGACATGTTTGACCATACGAGACACGTTTGTACATCTCTTGGCCATCTTGATTCTTGAATCTTGATGGAGTCGGCGTGTTTGTTCGCAGCATACTATGATACGAAGTGATATCGGCTTCGGCTACCCAAGCTGTTGCACCATTCGCGTCGTCACACCGGCCAATGATGGAGCGTTCAAATGCTGACTTGCCGTTCCACCACACAAGTGTTTCTCGTTGTTAGTTGATCGAGCTCAGAGGGATAAGAGGTCGTTTCTTCCGTGCTGGAGGTGACGAGTGACAAGAAGGTCGCACGGCAGAGGGCTGGTCCTTCGACATCAGATGGGCGTATCGGCACCGAGCCCACAGAAACACAGTGCGTGTGGCAACGACGTGACAGGGTGACAATTGACAAGTCCTTGTTTGGCTGGTCAAACGTGGAGACCGAAGGTCGCGATCATGGCTGGACAATGGACACCAGACACCAGACACCTCAGCACCTATCCGTACCCGCCAGTCGAAGAGCACGCCGCTAGAAGAATGGCGAACCACCCCTCAACCCCAACCCTCTCTCTCAGCCCCTCCTCGGCCTCTGGACTCTGGCACCCTAGGAGGCCCCTGTGAAGAGCCTGCCAGCCGTTGAGGCCATTGGATTGCGAATCTTGGGACCCAGCTCCGATCCGTCTGCTCCCTCTCCACCTCATCGTTTCTCCCTTGTCTCTTCCAAAAGCTCTCTCGTTCGTTTCCGTCGCCGCATCCGCATCGCGGTCTGCGCGACCTTGGTAATTCTGCAGCCTCCTGCCGTGCGCCAGGCTGCTTACGATCCTAGCTTCGGCCCAAAAATCCCTCTTTCTTGTTGGACGCTGGGCAATGCACAGGTAAGGTCTTTTCCACTCTGAAACTGGGGGCGTTGGAGTCCTAGCAAAGAGTATGTTAGCCCCCATGTCCGATTTCTCTCAAGCCACCCCTACTTGCTTCGTTCCAGGAATCATGCGTGTTCAATATACGCTTCATATAATCTTCTCGTCCTCAGATAGTAGCAAGGCCTCTAATTCCTACATCACGTTTTCGTCCTGTACTTGAAACTTCTTCGGCACCTACCAATCGCCGCCACAGCTGGAAATATATGGCATTGCTTTCCGCCCGTACTTTATGCTTCTATTTCTGCACCTCTACACCTCTAGCCCTGTCCTTCAGTTCTACACGCCCTTTGTTTTTCCCGTCACAGCATCGAGGGTTGACGCGGAGTTCAAACCGATTGAGTCGATTTGCGTGCACCACTTCTACAATAAAACGCCTCACCGCATCCAAGCACTGCACGTTCGGTGATTATATCTACACAGTACGAGATGGCTGCCGATCTGGCCCCTGCTTCTGGTCGGCCATGGATACTTGAGAAGCAGACCAAGTCCGTCGTTGGGAGTCCTTCAAGCATTCAATCATCTGAAGTATTTTTCGACGCAAATGAGAAACTTCGAATCCAAACACCCAAAATGACCGACATCAGCTCCACATTGACGGAACCCTTTAGCGACGAACCTTTCTTCAAACAAGAATACCAGTCCTCGGAGGAAACACTTTCGCCAATATTTGATGATATGGAACTTTCAGACGAAGAGCAGGAAATGGAGCCCGCCGTTGCCGAAGATGGTCTCTGGAACGATATCAAGTGTTTCGACCTTGACATGGCCATTTCGATCTGTATCATTGCTGTAGGCCAGCCAAAAATGATCAATCTCGGACACTTTCGCAGCCCACAGATCAGACCTAGTAGACCGGACAGGATCAGTTCACTACCAGCTACCACTCCATCTAGAAGTAGAGAACGAGCACCCAGCATGAGGGTTCAAACCCGTTTCTCCAACGAGTCATTGCGCCATTACACTTTCTCCACATCGCCTGCTGAGCTATCATCCGAGAGTTCTGATGCGTCTTCAGAGAAATCTCCCGCAACGCCATCCGATGAATCGCCCTTGCAGTCGTCTACGAAATGCCCAGACGCATATCCACAGGGAGTGCGGATGGACTCACTCATGGATGATGCCTACGTCGCTGACAAACGCCACGGCTCTTTCTTCTCAACCGGACACTCGGAAATGTCGAGTATGTGGGCACCGCCACCCTGTGATAGGGAGAAGGAGCAGGAGAGCGAGCTCATGGAAAAATCACCAAAAACACCTTCTTTCCTCCAAACCGATCCCTTCGAAAGCAACTCGAGCTCAAGCAATTCCATCTCGGGCAAGTCAGCCTCAAGCAAATCCAGCCACTCGCGCTTCCGAAGCATATCCACCAAATTCTCCATCTTCGGTCTGAACAAGCAAGACGCCAAGTCGGAAGAACCAAGGAAGCACCTCAAGAAGGAACGGCGAAATTCCCTATTTCGGCCTATCACCCCTCAATCAACGGGTCGCAGATCAAATGAGGAGGAGAGTCAAAACAACAGCCGACCCGAGTCTCCACAACCAGCGGCGTTGGTTGCGCCCAAACAAACCAGCCCCCGAGATAGCACATTCTCCAAAAAGCGGATGGTTGCTCGAGGAGCTAATGAGCGACAACCCGCCATCGTTCTCCCACCCTGTCCCTACGAGGATGATGATGCGCCCACTCAACCTGTGCGATCGTCAACATTTGGACCGCGAAAAAGAAATGGAACCGACGACCTGAAGCGAAGGAAGAGTTTGTTGAATTTGGCTCCCCATTGAGCTCCGATCGCGTGTCACAGTTTACGACTGTTCTCCTTTGTTGACATACAATGTGCTCGTCACTTTAGCGTTTGATTTTGCCACTGCCTTCATTATTCTGTGTAAGATACCACGTAGAATTCCTTTTTGGGTTGTTGGGCGGCTCGGCCGGCTTATTGGCCTGGTGAATGACGATTTATGATACCCCTGTAATTGCATTTTCACTCACGCGCGAGAGACGTGTCGATTCCCTTGACGTCACTTTCTTCGTATTCCTCACTTGGGCCTTCATGGCCGCGGTTGTGGCAAGTAATGCAGGGACTCAGCCCTATAATGGACCTTTATAGAGCACGTACGAGGTAAGAGGGAGGTGGGAAGGCCGTTGGAACTTGGAAGTACGGATAACAGTCAACGTGGTGGCGGACTTTGGACCGAGTCTGTGGCTAGCTATTTTGGAAACATCGTTAGATATCTGTATCATAGTATAGGCGGGGTTTATAGAGCCGTCAGATGATATCTAACGGTTTTCCTGCCTTGAAGTTGGGGGGGACGAAGACGGAGGTTGGGAGCGAGCACTTCGAGATGACGCGTACGCAGCCTTTACATTGAGGATTGAGCAAAGCTACCTAGTTCTAGTTGACTTCATACGGATACATGTTTAGATCAATGAAATTCACGAATCATTTCATCTTAAACCTCCGCATTAGTTCTGATCCCCAAATCCCGTGCATACAACAGCCATACTTGTACAGGCAAACATAGCCTCATCTTGCAGGACGATTCATACACAGTATACTCACTCTTGAGCCCCACCTGCTGATGTGAAACAGATGCAAACCCGCCATTCATCCACTTTTGAGTTTGGTACGAACCTTCGATTTGCATTCTAGAAGAACTTCAAAGACATCAATGTAAAACGGACCCCACACGTTCAGCGCAAGCCCAGCCATAGCAAAGGAACGATAGATCCACCAACAGGAATCTGCCCAATAATCATGAAATCTAGGTCGCGGCTACCCCGCCAAATCCTAACGTTCCCAAGCGAGGGCGTGCTGTGTTAGTGTAACAAAGTGCGTTATCTACCTTGCTCGTACTCGCTTGGGTTATCCTAGGTGGATGGCTGGGATGAAAGAAGCTGGGCTCGAAATCAGATCATGCGGCGGAGACAAATTAGGATCGTACACATGGGGTGAATAGCGAGGTGTTGGACAGCAGGCTGTTTGCTTTTCACCCGCGGGCCTTTTTTGGATAGTAAGGATAGCTCGGATACGGTAGTGGGGCGTTGAGCATTGATTCGGTGAGGCTGCGATCGAAGGGAGGATGAGACGAGAGGGGAATCGTCACCATGTTTGTTAGTAGTATGGTATTGGTGGGGAAACCTAGCGGAGTTGAGAATATAGAATATGTTTTCTCGGAGGAATACCACTGACGATCCAAAATTAGTGCAAATAACAGCAGCTCACATTGTCTTGCCTGGATATATACTCGGAGTGGTATTTTGAAAAAGTACTTGTGTTCATGTCTGTGGAGAACGTATCGATTTTGTCATCATTGGAAATTTCTCATATCAAGATCGACGAGTTTGTGTCGGGTGCTTTCAATCGCGTCAGCAGAGAAGACCGATAGAATACCGATCCGCCGTGGAACAATACGGAGTACATAGTATATGCTACATGTGATTGTGCTGGGAAGATAACAGGGAATTGACCCGATAGATTATTCGCACACCAACATTAACGTCGCGTGGACTCGTAGAATACCTGGGATCTGCCACCATCATGATCAATTGACCAGCCTTGCCGCCATATTGGTATCGGGTCATTGTTCAAGGCTTCAAGCAGAGGGGACTATTGAGTCTTTTCCTCCTCTCTGAACGGAATTGAGGCCGGCAGAGGACCACGTTTTCGATTGAATCATGTGATGGATCGATAATTCCGGTCAGCCTTGTCACAAGCCCACTGTCCAGCATTCACCGATTGTTTTATCCCGACGGCGCTCTTTCATCCACGAGTCTTGTCGCTCATGTTCGATATCTGATGCTTTCAAATTGCGACAGAGTAACTGGCCAGGAGAGTGACGATGTTGCTAGAAGCGAAGCACTCGGATGCACCCTCAACAAAGACCGATTCTGGAAGGATTTTGAAGAGAATGACTGAGCGTGGTTTTGAATCAGAAGAGATGAACCGCTGAATTGGCAAGTCCGTAGGCCAAATCGAATCACTTCATCTTATATCGACAGTTTTTTGGGAGTCAGCCTTGTCACGGGGGCGACTTGAGTCATCTCATCCGAGTCCAGTAGTTCTATCCAGGCCGAAAACCCCCCCCACCAAACTGAGGGCACAACAATAAACACGCGCAAACGAAAATGTTAGACATCAACGACTTTATTGTCGCCCGCGGTGGGAACCCGGACAGAATCAAGGAGTCCCAGCGGCGAAGAGGCAAGCCCGAAGAAATTGTCGACCAAGTTATCGAGCTGTTTGAGGAACAACGCAAAGGTTCCTCCCCCCTCCTACAATATCTCAATTGACTCACCTAAAACTGCATAGCCCGATACGCTGTAACGCAGCATGGAAGCACAATTAACGCAAACCAGAAGGCCATTGGAGAGATCAAGAAAGCCAAGGGAGATGCCACGGAGCTGCTGCAGAAAAAGGCAGACCTTGAAAAGGAGAAGGCAGATCTAGAGAAAGCTGCCGTGGAAAAAGAGGCGGCACTGTGGACATTAGCAAAGACGGTTGGAAACTACGTCGACGACACGGTCCCGGTCAGCAACAACGAGGACGACAATAAGACTGAGCGCACATGGGGCGACGAAAAGACGAAGACAGAAGTGAAACTCTCGCATCATGAGGTGATGTTGAGATTGCAGGCTTACGATCCTGTAAGAGGTGTGAAGCTCATTGGACACCGTGGCTACTGTCTCACTGGATATGGTGTATTCTTGTACGTGAGATTTCAGGCGTCTCCGTCAGTCTGTAAGGACAATTGCTTACCACAGAACCAGGAATCAAGCGCTCATCAACTATGGTCTTGAGTTCCTCTTCAACAAGGGTATGAGCGGTAGCCCGATTCATAGAAAAGTCGCTAATTTGCTTCTAGGATACACCCCAAACCAGCCTCCGTTCTTCTTAAATCGCGACCAAATGGCCAAAACCGCTCAACTCTCCCAATTTGACGAGGAACTATACAAAGTCTCCGAGGGCGATGGCAACCCAGCCACGGACAAATATTTGATCGCAACCAGCGAGCAGCCTCTCTCCTGCGCACACTCCTCTGAATGGCTCAATAAGGATCAGGTCCCAATCAAGTACGCCGGATATTCTACATGTTTCCGAAAAGAGGCGGGAGGTCATGGAAGAGATGCCTGGGGTACATTTCGTGTTCATCAGTTTGAGAAGGTTGAGCAGTTCATATACTGTAAGCCAGAGGATAGCGTGCAGCATCTCGAGGACATGATTGCGACCTCGGAAGAGTTCTACAAGTCTCTTGGTTTGCCATATCGAGTTGTGAGCATTGTTTCGGGAGCGTTAAACGATGCTGCGGCCAAGAAGTACGATTTGGAAGCCTGGTTCCCATTCCAGAAGGAGTACAAGGAACTCGTCAGTTGCTCGAATTGCACAGACTACCAGACTCGAGAACTGGAGGTGCGATATGGACAGAAGATCACTGTAGACAAGAAGAAAGGCGTCAAGGCAGACCCAGCCGATGAACGCAAGACATATGTACACGCGCTGAACGCAGTGAGTTAAAGTCTTTGAACTATCAGGTTGCAGATTGCTAACAAATTTAGACTCTTTGCGCCACCGAGCGAACACTTTGCGGTATCATGGAGAACTATCAAACCGAGGACGGATTGGGATTCACAGTCCCAGAAGTCCTTCGCAAATACATCCCAGGCAACCCTGCTTACTTGCCTTTCACGGCGGAGTTGCCAGATGTTGTGGATAAGACCAAGACAGATGCGAAGTCCAAGGCGAAGGTCAATTTGCCCACGAGGTAAATTGTACAATGCTGGTGGAATGAAGCAATAAGACATGCAGTGCGCTGGCTCTGAATTTCGACGTGGCTATCACCCGGGGGTAAATAACCTCCGTGAACAGATACTCTATGCAACCAATGACGTGGATAAGGAGCCATACGGAAAAGCTGACGATGACAGCAAGGAGGTAGTTCATGGAGAGATGACATCGTACCATCAGTCAAGGCACAAAATGCTCGAGTCGAGCGTCTTGCTCTAGCCTTTTCTCGATCCGATTCGAGAAAAAGATGAAGAAACATTCCACACATGAGTTCCACTGTAACGTCGTCTACACACGTTTCCCTTGTGATGGGCATGATGTTTAAGGTAGGTACGTAAAGGACTACTACTGCTGTTCGTTTGTTCGTTTTCTGTGTCACGTGCAACGACCACATTCGGCTCCTCGAGTCCGAGCCCGAGTCTATCCCATCCCCATCCTCGACAACTTCATTACCTTCCGTTTCCATTC
This sequence comes from Venturia pyrina ICMP 11032, assembly GCA_000738655.1. Taxonomy (NCBI): domain Eukaryota; kingdom Fungi; phylum Ascomycota; class Dothideomycetes; order Venturiales; family Venturiaceae; genus Venturia; species Venturia pyrina. The sequence continues at coordinate 326,733 of JEMP01000023.1, read as the reverse complement.
AAAGTTCATCAGCAAATCGCTTTCGATCGATGTAAACGCATTTCACGCCACGCTGATCTGAATACTCACATCGTACCACCCATGACGAATTGCATGGTCCTCACCAGCACCCGATGCACCCAAGCGCAATATTGGCCGGATCTGAACAAAACTGCGCACAAGAGTGCCACAATCCGCCTTTCGTGCTATAACTGGAGTGAAATCGATACCTACAACTCTAGACTAATGTCGATTATCTTCTGGCAACCTCAAAGATAAAGATTGTTAGAACTATATTGATATCGATCTGCAGTTGGGGGACTCTGAAATTACGACGTCTTCGAGTTTTTGGCACCGGAAAGGACACTGAATCGATAAATGCTCTCTAGTACGACAGCCTTACAAGCTGGTTCCTCCGCGTCGCAAACTTCAGATTTCTCAGCTCGATCCAACGAGGGCGAAAGTCAAGGTCAGCTGCTCACTCAAATGTCCACGGGGATGTCCCATTCAATATTACGCCTTGCATAAGCTGCGGGATGACTGACCCGGCCAAGCCTGCCATGGCAGAAACATGTCCTGCCTGACCACTGATAAAGCGACCACCACCTCCAACGTTCACCCGTCTCGGCTGTGCCCGTATCTCCTGCTGCTGGATCTGCACGGCACGATGCATGAATTGGCGAGAGAAGGAGCTTCCGGTCAATGAGGCTCTGCTCCGCATTGGAATATTAGGAGCAATGCTTTTTGGCCTTGATGAATTATTTTTCAGCCTTTGTGAAATCTCTTCTACCTTTTCAAAGACGCTTTCATGTCGCCTCCGACGCCGGACCCCATGGTCTCGAACACAACCTCGCAGCCTGCGAGTCGACGTTCCGATCTAGATTCCAAGCGAGCAGCAGGCCTAAGGATAGAAGGTCTTCCTTTTGATTCGGACTTCGAGGAGACCTCCGTAAATGTGGAATACATCGAGTTTCGTGCCTCTGGAGATGCCGATCACGACTCTCTGCGACCATCACAGGTACGGCAAAGCGATTCGGAAAGCATGCAGAGCATAATCAAAAATGGTATTATTATAAAGAGTCATGGGCTTTAGGTGCGCAACAAGCTCACTGCATTTTAGATTATCCTCACAGAATTGAAAATCGGTCGCCGAGTAGCTACAACAAATATTTGGCTGTGTCGATTTTGTCTGCCCTCCTTTCTCTTGCTTACGTTGTTATTGCGATCTGGGGCCCGACTTGGAATAATGTTCGCGATCCCTCCGTATCGAAAAATGTGACATCCATTGTAGCCAAGATTATCGAAGCATCGTTTGGATCCATATGCGTGTTGTTTCTTGGACAGCTTCTTACAAGACGGTCCACCAACGACGACATACATCATGGAGTGAGCCTCGATCAGATTTGCATGAGAGACTGGATTATAGACCCAGCTTCTATGTTCGGTGATGATAAGGTACTGTGGCTCGGAGTGAGATCGTTCCTAGGGTGGTATGTCCTGGTTGCAGGTGTTGCAGGATTGCTATATGGAACAGCATCACAAAATCTTGGTATGACTGCTCGTTCCAAACCGTTCTTGGCTCATAATCTGTAGTACAGCCTGTGGTACGAGATGCGCCAGGTCGCAGTCTGACCTTGAATGGGCTCGTCAAAACATCCTTCGGAGACGAGATGTTAATTGAGAGGGAACACCGAAGCTTCCTAGTGCCAGAACCTAGCGCGACCACGGACAGAAGCTACATGAGTGTCGTCTACTCTGCTCGATGCAGTGATAGCTGGAACTCCTACTTATCAGCCTGGAATGGTGTCACAAACCATACAACAACACAATCACGGCGGTTCTCTCCATGGACTGTCGACGGAAGTACTCAAGGTCAGATCAACGGTTCCTGGGTCCAGAGCATTGATATGATCGATGCTGCAAATAAGTTTAATGGAAGAGTCGTGAATAATGTCACCTTAGCCATCCCTCACCCTGGCATCCTTAGAGCGGCAAGAAACAAGTCGAATTCAATCGCGCAGCCAAACGTAAGAAAACACCCCATTACGAACTTTGGTAAGCTGACGTATTGAAGGAGTTTGAAGGCGGCGTTGGCCGCTATCAGGTTCGAGCACAAATTCCCAGTCCATATCTCAATGTCATATGCACCAACGTCAAGCGGTCGGATCTTGAAGGGCTTGTCTACGAAGATCAAGTCGAAGGACAGCTAAACAACAGTCATCTACTCATTCCTGACAAAGATCCTCAATTCGTGATCAGTTTCAATTGGGAAAAATACACGAAGATCAAAAGTCCTCTAGACAACATTTTCAACTGGAACAACAACAACAACAAACGCCCGGGTAAGTGTCTTCGAAGTTGTCGAAATCATAGGAGACTATGCTGAAGGGACACAGTGTTCTATCGATATCCACCAGCCAACCAGACTGTAAGGTAGATTCCCAAGGTCAATTGTAACCCAGACTGACAAGAAAATGTAGATCCTGAACAGAACAATTGGCTCCCTCGAGTATGATTCATTTGGAAGAAAATCGGTTTATTTATTGAGCGCGCCTGAAGACCTTAGCAAGGAGAACTCCACGCAGGAATACACACTTTGCTCTATTCAGGCTGGTCTGCTTGTGAACTGTTCTACAAAGCTCAGTGTGGCTGGCAACTCGAGTGTCATGACGGCTCACTGCGACGATTCCAGCGACAGTATGTCGTATACAAAGAGCGACGCTTCTGCCAGAGACACAGTGAGGCCAGCTTATGTCGCAGTTGGGTCCCTTGCCACCACCTCGGTCGGCTTGAACAATGGCGAATTGGGCAACCCTGCTGATAACATGAACCATTTGACGAAATTGATTCTCAAGAATGCGACCTTGCCATTGGACCGTCCCAGCATAGCAGAAGGCCTGGCTGCATTCTTGCTGCCCTCTCTGGTTATGGCGGCTCAAAACTCGCCTTTCGATATGTCCTCGGTAAGTCGACTGAACTCTGGGCTCCCGAAGAAAGAATTCTAACTAGTAGTCGTAGAGTGCTGCATCTTCATCCGAAATCTCTCAGTCTTTTCCCGTAAGCCTCACAGCAGCTCTTTACGCATCTGGGGGGGAGCAGTGGTTCAAACGGCTTTACATTATTGTACTCATCGTCGTCTTTCTAATGAACTGCTACATGCTCTACTACCTCTTCCTTCGCCACAGAAAGGATCTGAAAATCGACATTTGCGATCCGATGAATCTTTTCGGGCTTGCGATTGCTTCCGATTTCAACCACTTCCCAGACAGTAAACTCATTCTGAGTCCGCAGAAAGAGAATAGTGAGAGGCCACTGTCAACGGAATGGAAGATTTCGTGTGATCCTAACAAGAGGATGGAAATCGTGCAGGTCAGTCCTGTGAGTGAAAGTGGTGGAAGTCCTAATGATGCAATGCGTTCGAGTGGAGTCACGCCCCTTCTTGCGACTAGGAGGTGGAGTAGAGGAAAGGGTCGAGAGGAAGAAAATATTGAGATGGTCTAGGACTTTTCCAAGATACCAAGAACTAGAGGCTCTGATCTTTCCGATTTCTTTTTGAAAATAAGCGGTAGCCTTTGCAAAGGGTTGAAGGATACCTTGGACAGTAGGTGTTCTGTTCGGAAGGTAGGATGACTGCTTCGAAACTAGCCATAATGACGACTATAAACCACGAATGGAAATATCATTTAGCCATTAGGCAGCGCAAGAAAACAGAATTGTTTCAACCAGGAAGATACTCTTCTATCGCGAAAGAATCGGAAGCATCCCGCCACGTTCACAGTTTCAAGACATGTGGCCGACGAGGCGCTCGCCTCAACTCATTCCATCTCCGTTCCTGTCTCAAGAAGCGCTTCATCCGCGAGCGTCCATAAGTTATAGCCACATTCCGCGTCATGAACCTTGGAGGCATTCGAAAAGATCGGCACGTCCAAGATGGAACAAGATGAGCACAGCGGGAGTAGCAGCGAAGATGAAATATCAGAAGAAGGTAAATCAGAGCCATATTTTCCTATAGCGCACATCCGGGCAAACAACGAATCCATCTCCGTCGGGATCAAAGGGCCGGGACTCGCAAAACCACACACCAGACCACCGATCACGCAGTAATCAGGCTCGCAGAAGCATGTCCAAACTCCCAACTAGTCACCATAGCTGGCAGTGAATTGAGTCAAGCTTCCTTGGAAGCTTTCTGCACGAATCGTCCTCACCCCCAACATCTCCAGCTTAATTCTCACGGCAGGAAAACCATCCAACTTACCTGACATCTCCTGGACACTCTTCTACAGCACCCAGAACGGACGCCTCGCATGAGGGCTTTATGGTTTCCTGATTGATTTTCGGATCGGGGTGGGTGAGTGGAAGCGATCGGTCCGAGACGAATCTACACAAGAAGAATGGGCGGTATAGTTGGAGGAGTTGACTGAGAGAGACAAAGAACGAGAGCCACGCAACTTATCATTCAAAATAATCACTGCGAACCAAATACCGACTTCACCCTCACCATACCACCGCGAGCATCCGAATCTTCGACCTGCCTAAACTTTGCCATGCACCTCAAACTCTTTCATGTCAATTCAAAGCCCGCCAAAACAGTTTCTTAGCTATCTCCAAAAAATTAAATGCCTAGCGGTACAGTTTCATACCGGAAATAGGCAGCAACATAGTTCCGAATCCTAAACCCCCATCTTTACGCCGTCACAAACTCGTCCGAAGATAACCCAAAGCACGATCACGATGAAATCCATCACGCTCCCACAAGAAAATCATCCATACCACACTCTAGTGAACCCTATAGGCGTGAGCGCGACAACACGTGTCACAGAGGAACTTTACTGCGGACTTAGTAGGATTAATAGTTAATGATTACTTTGGATGCAACGATAGATCTCAGCTTTCTCCCGTTAGTCTTAGAAGGAAGAGATTGGTGAAATTCCAACTTCATAGCTCTATCTCTACATGGGTGTATCTCTTCCATTACTCCCAAAAGCGTCCCAACGACAAGCTTGTGTTCCAAATTTCGACCGATTCTCCGCCGTCCCGATCATGGTGGAAGCATCGTGGCTTGGTGCTGACTTTGACCAAAGTCACTGGGGACAGCATCTGGCGACTGATCTCGAGTGGGTGGACCATTCTCAAAAGGAGAAGGCTAGCGATGCGAGGGCAGTGCCATTATACCGCATGCATTTCTTCGTCGATTTTACTCGCCACCTCAAGCTCTCAAGCTTTGATCCTCTTAGCCTCTCCATCATTCGGGGAGAACTCAGCTCCTCTCTTCTCCATTTTCGCAAGCCTATCGCGCTTGTAATCCTTATCCTTCCTCGATTCTTTCACCACTTGTCCACAACTCGGAGGTCCCATAAGCAAATCATTTTCTAGCTCTTTCTTTTGCTTCTCATCCGCCTCTCTCAGCTTGCGGGCGCGCTTTGACTCCAGCTCATGCCAGTCTCCGAGGTCGACCAATTCGGTGACTCTCGCTGGTGAGGGCTCCTCGGTGGTGAAAAATGGGTGTTTGAGGCAATCTTCGCATGTGGGGCGCTTGTCTGGGTCATATCGGAGCATTTCCGTTAAAAGCTTGAAGAGCTCAGCAGAAATTCGATGCTCGTACTTTTCCTTGAAAATATTTCTGAACTCCTCTTTCGGTCGCATCATGAAGTACCATTCCGTCTTCGAAACAGCGGGCCATTCTTCAACAGTTGGGAAGCCCATCACCTCCCAAATCTTGAGCAACTGATTCAGTTCTCGCCCACTGCCAGGAAATATGGCGTGCTTGGTAAAGATTTCCACAATAACACAAGCGGCTGCCCACACATCAATAGGAGGACCGTAATCTGTCATGCCATACAATAGCTCTGGTGCTCGATACCAGATAGTGACTACGCGATTCGTGTAGTGCAGTTGTCGGTCCATGTCGTACAATCTGGCCAGACCAAAATCAGCGAGCTTGATTTGACCATGGTGTGAGACGAGGATATTCGCGGCTTTGATGTCGCGATGGAGAACCCCCTGCTTGTGCATAAATCCCAGGGCGTCAAGCATTTGGAAACTCAAATCTTTCCTCTGGGCCTCGCTGAGCGTAAAGGAGGGGTGATTCAGCAATCCGGTAAGATCGTGAGGCATATATTCGAAAGCCATGAAACAGCCAACGCTGCCAGCCACATTGACCTCGTACATTACTTCCAGCAATCTGATGACGCCTTCCGCTTGTCTCTGTTCGAGATGCTTCAATATCTTCATCTCTCTCATGGCTGTTATCGGGAAACCATCCTTTTCTGCCTCCATCCGTAGTCGCTTCAGTGCGACATCTTGACCATTGTAGATATGCTTCGCCTTGAAGACTTTGCCGTAGGTGCCAAATCCGACGACAGACTCGTTGCCAGGTTTCCGGTAGTATACGTTGGAAGTGCGATGTTCTTCGGGTAGGACCTTCTGAGGTCTGCGAATTCTGTATTTGATGGCCACAACATCTTTCTTGAAAGTGTCCTCCAGTGTCTCACCTTTTTCTAGCAATGGTAAAGTGCCGTGTGGTCGCTTGTCGGGATGCTCCCGATATGTTTCCTCCTCCAAGCGCGCCTTGTTGGCTAATGCATCTGCGAGACCCGTAGGATCGTCTTCTTCAGCAGGCTCAGAACCGGGCTTCAGCGCGTTCTGGTGTAATTCTTTGAGAGAGTGGCCATGAGAAAGCATGGTATCATGTAGGTGGAAAAGTTTTTGGTGTAGGTCTTTTGCCCCAAGAGAAGAGGGAAGTGGAGACCAACGAATGTGATCATCCAATCTTCGACCGTCATTGTACTTGTGTCTGTCTGTTTGCTTGAGTGCTGACCGCGGACCTTTGTTTCGAGGTGGCTCTTCCCTGCGCGACTCAATGTCTCTGCGGGAACCAGATCGGTCGTTACTTGGGATGGCATTTTTCGATGTGGCCAAAGGGTTTTGCTTCACTACGAAGGCATTGGATTTGGCCACAGGAGTCGCGACGATGCCCGTCTTTGGCAAGCCAAATCGAATTTGCGGACTTTTGGGCTGTTTTGGTTCAGCGTTTTTATCTGCAGGAGACTGAGCTTGGAATTGGCCCTTTCCGGTTTTTCCTGCTTCGTCGTCAACTCGCAAGTCTTTAGAAGCTGGGCGGAAAGGATTATCAATCCCGTTAAAGTTGTTCGGTGCATCACCTGTTGGGGTGGCGCTTTCGGCTTGAGCCTGTTGAGTTGCCCCATGGACCGTGGGTGCATGTCCACCTCTTGTTCCAGTTTTGGGCGTCCACGAGAGATTGCGCACATGTGGTCCTCCAGCAGCTTGCGCTTGTACGACAGGCGTAAATCGCTGGTTGTAGGGAGCTGCGGTCCCTCGAAAGCCTCCTCTAGGTGCGTAGCTGCCATTTGATTGATGTGGAGGCGAGCCGTGGTGATATGGAGCCGCACTATGGTGATTGAACGCAGGACCTTGTTGGTGATTGAAATATTCTCGGTTAGGTTGGCTAGCGTTGGGCGCAAATGGGGGAGGTGAAAAGCCAGGCGGTTGGGGGCTTCCGGCGTGATAGCCAGGATATGGCGGAGAATGAGAGTAGCGGGGATCGTGTTGTTGCCAACCTCCTCTCCCAGGCGGAGCGCCGCGATTGTCATATCCTCTCCAGCTCATCTTGTCGTGGTCTCGACCTCGATCTGAACTAGGTGTATTTGAGCGTGGAGAGCGATTGCGTCGCCCTCTTGATGCGTCACGTTGCTCTTTACGTTCACTGCTGGGAGAATAGTCTCGCCGTTTGTGAAATCTTTCTCGTGGTAAAGAGGGTCTTCCTCTCTCTCCTGCAGGCGATCGTGATGCCTGACGACGACCACGAAAGTCTTTGTCTCGCTGTCTATCCTCCTCTTCCCGCGAATATTTGAACCTGAGAGGCACGGATGGTGGCGAACGTCGACGTGGGCTACGAGACCGTCTTCGATCGTCTTGGTTCCTTCTCGAAGGCAATGAAGAGCGCTTTGGTGGTGGAGATCTGGGTCGTCTATAGTCGGGAGATCGGCGACGGGAGTCTCGAGATCCTGAGCGTCTGCGGTTATTGTCCCGTAAAATTCTGTCGTCCCCTCGAGACTCTCGTTCAGGTGTGATGTACCGACGGCGTACGGAGTCGAGGAGCTCGCGGGGGTTGCGGTCGTCTTCCGTATTGAAGCTTCGACGAGGAGAGTCAGGCCGAAGACGTTTTGAGTCGCGGGAAAGACTGCGATCGCGGTTTGGTCTACGATGGAAGTTATCGCGAGATCGGGAGCGAGGGCGAGGAATGTAGGTATCGGGGCTGGGTCGTCTGGCGGAACGGTCGTCTCTGTATTTCCGTTTAGCTCCCATTGCAGGCTATCAATAAGGTTGGTGTAGAGGAGTGAAGCTACCTTTTTGTGGAAGAGCGTGAGATGTCAGTGTTGGCACTGCCTTGGCGCCTGTGTCGCTTTTGCTGCTGTCGGAGAGGGGATGGGGTTGAGTTGCGACGACGCTTCACCGATGACCTCGAATCGGCGCGGCGTCGACTCGCCACGGGTGCGTCTGGACGATAAACGTCTGTCCGGGGGATATGTCGTGATGAGGTGCTGGGCGATCTTTCGCGGCTGCGGCGACGAGAACGATCCCGACTGTCGTTACGGGTAGTGTTGTGGTTGGGGCGACGAGATGAGTTGGCGAAGTTGAATCTGTCAGAACGAGAGTTTGGAGCAGGAGAGAGGTCTCGCAGCGGACGTCGACTTGTGGAACGACGTCTATCACGGTCTCTACTTTGTCTACGATCAGGTCTCCTGTAAGAATCAACTGATGGAGACCGCCGTCGCGGAGCCATGAGCAAGGGACATGAAGCTGTGCTATGAAATGGTGATGGAGGGTCGTGGGATGGCAGCATGCACGGTTCTGGAATTCGGCGTGCAACCCAGGTTTAGCCTGCCCATTAGACGCAGCCAAAAGAACTTCCAACAATCCAGACCAGATCAAGGGGGAAAAGAGATGGAGCCTACGCTTGTGTGCAATGGAAGAATCACCTTTCCAAAAGATATCCGAGAGGAGACGTGATGGCGATGATCCTCCATTGCGAGCATGTCTCCGCCGAGTTCAAGGTATGCTTGATGCCCACACCCGTCTCAACAGCAGCATGCTCAGGTTTGCAGTCCTTTTCTTGCCTCGCCCAATTTTCCCTCCCTCCATCAGTAAGATACCGAGTGTTGCCCCGTATCCGGAGTGCGTCTCTTCGTTTTCCTCCAACGTGATGGAAGTTGGCGATGCAGCTCATCTAGCAGCCACACCCATGCTTGCGTTTCCTAGGTTTCCAGCCTTGCAAATCTTCTACCATCGGGTACATATGTAATGTGTGTCACAAACAATCTATATAGAAGAGAAGGTGCGATTGCTGAACAATACACGCCGGTCTGTTCAGCAGTCTGACTCCACGATATTGCAGGTCGTCCGTGTAACAGAAATGAAGGAATATCGTCCTGATCGACGCAGAAAGTCTATCCGGAAGGGCTTTCCAAGTTGGTATTTCAGTCGGAATTTCAACCGGTCAAGGATAATGTGCCACTTCCACAGCGATGCCGACGCAGGCCCTGCGTACGTGTGGTTGATGAGACCCAATAGTCCTAGACGAAAGAGTCCAAAGTGACCGCTGTGGAGTGCCGTGGAAAACATGGAACAGTATCATTTCGTACCCCGCCAAAATTTGGACTGACAATCTTGAAACCAAGTTCGGTGCAGCGAACTCCGCCACTGCATAGATGAGGAGTTTTCCATCCGTGAATGGCAAATAAAGCCACCCCTCAAACATCTTCTGCAAACTAGTTGACGTCGAGGTGAACAGCAATCAAACCTGCAGCTAGTATCCTGATGATGACTTCTGGTCGAAACAGTGATTCGTGCCAAACCGTGTCTTTCAAATAGATAAGTAGGAAGTTAAACCCGAGCTGACCGTCCATCATGCACAAAGCACCCACCCAATGCGACGAGCGGCGAAAGCGGCGGCACTCACCGTCACTGGTGATATGAGTCTCGAGAGAAAGGATAGCACATAATCATGGGGATAGACGACGACAACATCGTCACAGGTTCACGAGTCTCATGCCTTGCTTTGACAGAATCAGTACGTCAAGTGGGGGAGCAGTTGAGCGACCAACGTGGGCCAAGTCCTTCGAACAACGTATTGTTGCTCGACTTTGAATGCCTGTTCCAAACAAAACCTCAAGTGTTCGCAGAGCTAGTCGCTGCGGCATGGTGTTGTCGGTGGGTGAGTCGGTAGGGTCAATGGAGCTCAAGCTGAAGTTCGCGGTCGCAAAGCGAAGTCCTTCGCCAAAAGCACCCGATCTCGCAGACGCGGCCGACTTGACTGGCTGGAATGCATCATAGCTGCTCTGGGCGTCGTAAATAGTCACTCACCTACGGTCTTGGATGCTGCAGAGCCGTCAGCGATAGATTTTGAGATGGCAGCCGTGGTGGTGGAGTTGGGTTGTTGCGAGATGGTGAGGAGATGGATTGTTGGAACCCAGCAAAGGCCGCGTGCTAGGTAGAATAAAGCCGCTAAATTAGCCGACGCATGCCAGGAGCTCAAGGTTGCGACTTGCGAGTATTGGAGCGCGACAATTATGTTTGGAAGGCATTCTGACAATTGTTTCTTCGTAAAACTCAGTAGCTCTGTAAAACTCACAAGCTCAGACACCTGCCGGAACTATTTAGACCATCCGATATCCAGACCCTGGAAGATCTGTCCCTCGAATTTTCCTTTCACCTTGACTGAATCTCCCCAACCTTCTACTCAGAAACCATCCATCTTCGCCATGAGCCCCCCGGATCGCTCTCCTCCACCGAAAGCCTCCGCTATTCCTCCCTACCTCACACACCACTCGTCTCTAGCCGTATCTCATGAAATAAGAGACAAAAAAGAACGTGAAAGGCTGATTGCGTCCATCGATGCCTCATACTCCGGAGGAAGGCAAGTTGTGGATTTTGGCGCTGCGCCCAGCAGCTATTTTCCTGCGAGTAAGAGTGAGGGTAGGACAAAGATGAACGGAAATGCCGGGCTACCGCATCGGCACGCGCCAAATGGATTAGGAAGAGAAAATGCAAGAGATCCCAGAGACGAGCCAGGACCATCCTCTGTAACTCCCCCCAGCAGACCAGAAAGCCCATTTACACAGAATCCTACCATAGACTTCGACGGACTAAGTTGGCCAAGTAATATTCTGCAAAGTGCGGGTGGTGTTGATTTTGACTAATGAACTTGTAGGCACTGGTACACGGCATAGACTAGGCGCAACTCCAGAGGAGGCTGAAGAACGGAAACAGAAGCTGACAGGCGCAATGCGGACCATTTTGGAATGCATTGGCGAAGACCCAGAAAGAGAAGGTCTTCTTAAGACGCCAGAACGCTACGCCGAGGCAATGATGTTTTTTACAAAAGGCTACGAGCAAAATTTGCGCGATATTGTAAACAACGCTGTGTTTCACGAGGACCATGACGAGCTTGTCATCGTCAAAGACATTGAAATCTTCTCGTTATGCGAGCATCATTTGGTCCCATTCACTGGCAAGGTAAGGACAAAGAGGCATTCTGTCTGGCCTAGTGCTAATCAAGGCAGATGCATATTGGTTACATCCCAAATGGACGCGTAATCGGTCTCTCCAAACTCGGCAGGATAGCAGAAATGTTTGCCCGTCGACTTCAAGTGCAAGAAAGACTTACAAAGCAAGTTGCGTTGGCCTTGCAAGACGTTTTACAACCGCTGGGTGTGGCAGTCGTGATTGAGTCCGCCCATCTTTGCATGGTCATGCGTGGAGTGGAGAAGACCACGTCGAAGACCATCACTAGCTGCATGCTCGGCTGCATGAGATCGTCGACAGCAAAAACTCGGGAAGAGTTTCTGAATCTCATCAAAAGCCAATAGTATTTTGTGTTTGGACTTTGGGTGGCATTTACTGACATTTGTGAATTTTCACGGTATGTGTACGAACACGATAAATACCTTCAACAATCTCCCTCGGGCATAGCTGGCGTTTTTGACATGGGCGGAAATGATGTCTGGTATTTGGCGTTTGCTTGGTGCTCATCCACCACGGTGCATGGTTGGATATTGATGGACGATTTCGGATGTCGACACGGAAAGTAGAAAAAGACGGATGCCTTCAACTGGCTAGAGATGTAAACAACATCGCATAGATGCTGCAGTGAGTAGGTTCAATAGAATTATGGAGACAAAGTTTCATCGGTCTTGCTTGAACGGATGATTTAACCATCGAACTTCTCCTAACTACAGATCCTAGATTGGTCATTGCCGTCTGGATTATTCTCCTGTGGGCGTGTGGAGAAGCGCACATCGGGTTTCTAGCTGGATCCCGTCTTGAGGGTCGTTCAGCTTAGAATGGTGCCGAAAACGCTCGCGATGTTACAAATGGAACCTCTTCAGAAAGTTATCGAGAAAGTGTTTTGATTGAGGGCTCTCCATCATTAGTGGATGCAGGTGCAGTTGAGAAAGAGATGGGTAGGTCGCTGGCTTTGGTGATAGATGCCACCTTATCGGAGAAATGAAGTAAGGTAATCGCATTGGAAACGAGATACCGACTTGGCAGGCGAGACCAGCATCACCAGACCGTCACGGGCAATTGAAAGCTTCAACACACGCAACCTCTTCTGGCCGTCAATAGGAGGTAACATCATCATCTTCACTGTCGACGCACCAATCACAACCACGTTTTGCCGCCTATCCATACTCAACACCATAGCAACAAGCGGGGCCAGCCGCCTGGTATTGTTCTTTATTCATCGACTGCTCTGGTATTATTCTCAGCCAGGTATTAATACTGCCTCCGTCATGCCTTCACAATCACTTCAATACTCTGCAAGCCGACTTCTCATCAATTACCACCCAATCACTGGGGCAAAACTCAACACACCACTACTCATCGACAGCGCATCTCTCAGTCCCACGAACGAGTCCTCACCCACAGAACTCGTGGGCGGAAAAGCTCGCTCTAAAGTGTATCTTGTCCGTCGAAAAGAGCGCAAATTCTTTTCCAAGTTTCATTCCACCGTCACCAAAACGATATCTTCCAGGCCTGTTCCATCGGCAAACAATGACCTCAAATTCGAAGCCGAAGAGCGGCGATGGTTCCGCACCTTCAACTGGAGGTCAAGATCCAAACGCCTCTCACTTCAACTCGGCTGGCAGTTCCACCGCACCGCCGACGACCCCAAGCACGACAAACGCCGGCCTAAGATCGAGGAAGACATTGATCCCACCCCCGAATATCGTCGTCACCCCAGCGGATACCAATCTGAAGGCGAAGCGACGCTTGTCCAGTGATTCGGAGAGTGATGCTTCACCTCCTCAGAAAGAACCTGCCACAAAGCGCGCCAAAGCTGATGCTTCCAACGACGATGACAAGACAGCAAACAATGGAAAACAAGCGCCAATCTTTTCCTCCGCCATCTACCCTACTCCAATCACTGCTATATTCCCTCCTACTCCCCTCACGGCCGTCCCACCAACTCGCCGGAAAGACACGCTTGATGACCTGGACGGTGACCTCGACCACTTCGCAACGACGACGCCCCCGGTGACACCTCCGAAATCGAAGACGCCATTCCAGATGCTCGCTGAATTCATGAAACACCCAGAACTCATCCTCAACCTCGCAAAAGTCCTGCACCCGACTTCCCTGATCGATCTCTACGCAATCTCCAAACCATTCCACTTCATCATGAACTCGCATTACACAACCTACATTAAGACAAACATGGATCACCACGCACCAGGATCGAACCTCATATTCCCCTGGCGCTGTTACGGTCGTCTCACGATCAAAGATCCAGGTTGGCGTCCAAAACATGATTCCAACCCTACCAGCGGCGCTCGCGACATTCCAAGCCTGCGCTGGCTACAGATGGTTGTTTATCGCGAAGAGACTGTCCGCGATATCCTCACTGCTCTCTCAAGATACGGCCTCCTCCTCCCTCACGACATTGAACGCGCAGTCAAGAAAATGTGGTTCCTATGTGATCTTCCCGGAAACGCAAATCGAATCGGTGTCCTCCACAACACAGGTTATTTCCACGATCGTGACATCTATCTCTCTCAAATGTTCATAATGAAACTAGACATGCGCTTCACAGATCCGGTCGAAGGATGTGGTGAGACGCATCTGCGTAGGCTCTTTTTCGGATGTCGAAACTTTGTTCCACTTCGCGACTTCCTCATCGGCCGCCTCTCGCTCAGCCACCTTCTCCAGAGAATAGTTTGGTACCAATACAACCCCACAGGCGCCATGCGCACTCTACAATTCCCCATTCTCGGCATAGCAAACCACCAGGTCGGACAAGGAAACACGGAGAATTGGGGTCGTGGTACACAACGCCTTCTCCGCGTTGACGAAGGAATCGCCCGTGAAGCCATCCGAAGGGAGCTCAATACCCATAAACACTTCATTGAGTTCATGCTGTTCGCGCATCAGGAGATGGCGGTCAAGCAGGGAGGCAAGAGTGAGATGACTCAGTTGAAGGATTTACCCGCCACTGATTTGAGGGCGGGGAGGGCGGAGAGAATGAAGCCGTTTGAGTTTTACATTTGGGGCTGGAAGAAGAATCTTCAAGATGTGACGCCACAAGAACAGCAGCAGTTGCAATTGCAGGTTCCCAGTCAGCAGTCTATGATGGCTGTCATCGACGATGCGGAGGAACTCAAGGGCGAGGAGGTGGAGGATGGAAATAGTCAGGAGGTTGGGAGTAGCCAGGAGGCTGGAAGTAGTCAGGAGGTTGGGAATAGTCAGTAAGGAGTCTTTTGCTTCGACCTCTGCGACTTGTTTGAGTTGTGGTGTCGGTGATAGTTGCGCTTTTTTGGGACTGGCTCTGTCTATAGTACGCTACGCTGGTACACGTGGCTGTGGTTGTAATCATTAGTGTATAAATCCTCGAAATCTCCACAAACCTCAGATGCCTTATAGATTCCTGTGATGGCACTTGTGGCCAATTTATCAGTGTTGAAAGCACGACGATGTCTTAGGGATGAAAATAGTTGACATCTTGTGGAAGGAAATAGGTAACAATGAGTTCTGTCCTGAGAAGATGGTCACTCATAAGTGTCGTGATAATAGGCTCTATACAATGATCAGCTCGCTGTCGAATGTCTATCCAAACCTGAAGATTCCCAAACACCATGCAGAGCCCATCAAAATCATTGCCAAACATGACCGTCCATCTATGAGACAACCTTCGCCTTATCTTTACTTTCCATCCAAGCCTGCACACCATCAACAGCGCCCTGTGGGTCCGTCTTATGCTGCAAGAGATATCCCTGTATCTCAGCCGGCGTGTACTTTTCGGAAGGCACCGCATCTGCAAACAACTCAGCAAGAGCACAAATCTCCTCTGCGCTCTTCCCATGGTGGAAGATACCACGAAGGATCGAACCATTGCCTGATCCGGCGGTCTTTTCTTTCTCGTTTGCGGCAGCGACTTTTTCTTTTTCGGCGTTGGAGGCGGCGAGTTCGGCTTCGATGGTGGAGTAGATGGCTTTGAACATTCCGACGAGGACGTGGTGGTCTGCGCGGCCGAAGTGAACGGTGCAGTCGACACGCCCTGGGCGGAGCAGAGCAGCGTCTAACTTCTCGATGTGGTTGGTTGTCATTACGAGGATTCGTCCTTCACTGGAAGCCACGCCGTCGATAATGTTGAGGAAACCACTTAAGGTGACACCTTTGTCGGAGGAACTTGTGTCAGCGCCGGGGAGTGGTGGGGTCTTTCCATCTGGTTTTGCGTCTTCATCGGTCGTTTCGGCTTTCTTCTCTGTTGGATCTTCGCCACGGGAGACGGCGAGACCTGCTGCGTCGATATCTTCCAGGAGGACGATACATCGGGATGGCAGACTTCGGAACAATGAAGCGAGACCGTCCTCTGTCATTTTCTTCGAGTTCAAGCTGGCGACGTATATTCTCAGATGCAGGATACCGGCCAGAGCAAAGCAGATGGATGTTTTGCCAGTACCTGGAGGACCATGGAGGAGATAGCCGCGTCTGTAAGGGATCCCACGATTTGAGTACCATTTTTTTGTGCGTGGGTGGAGGTATTCTCTCATGTCATCGAGGATCATCTGTTTCTGGGCATCATCGAGAATGACAGTTGACATATCGCGAGGTGGTCTGGACATACACCTCTCCCAGTTCATATCATCAGCTGAACCGCCATAGCCTCTAATGCCGCGATAGATGACCGTCTTGTTCCCATCGCGCTCTAGATAAGCTACTTGACTTTCTTGGAGTAAATCCTTCAGAATCTGAGGATTCCTTCCGAAGCAGGAAATGGAAACCTCATCCGCCATAGTGGAGCCATAGAAGCCTTGTTCCTTTTCTTGATTTCGGGTGAAGGAGAGCCACCGGCCTTTGTACTTGAAGTAATGGGTACCAGAGGATGGAGTAAAGTGGATGGTCTTCAGTCTGTCGTAATTCCGGCATTGCATCGATGGATCTGCATTCTCACCAGTATCTTCAAACTCTTCGTCATCGTCGTCGTTTGTGTATACCTGGGCCGAGTTGGTCTGCGTTCCGGCAACGAAGTGGGTCGACTTTTTTGACATGCCATTCTTGGAGATCCAGTACATAAGGTAATTATAAATCTCATCGTTGTAGCGAACTTGGGCAGTTGACATGAAATAGTCGCTGCAGGTACTCCAAAACCGGTCAATGACATAGTTTGCTGCGGTGGTCAATCCCACGACGAGAAGTAGATGCCCAAAGTATTTTGACAGGTCGATCTTGAAATAGTCGGAGAAGAACTTTGTTATCAAAGCGAAGCCAGGGATCGTGTTCTCAAGCAGTGTAGAGACCAATGGCGATGAGATGGGATTCGGCCCGTTGCCAGAAGCGTTGGCGAGAGTGACGCGAGACTCCATGATAGTGGTGAGACTCTCGCTCAGAGCTGGACTTGGGGAGGAGAGGGGGTTGATCTCAAATGATGGAGAAAGGATGAAAGGAGCGAAGCTATATGTAGAGATTGTGAACAGACGGTGTCTATCTTCGAGATGGCGGGAAGATTTGGTGCATGTTAGCCCCAGGCGCCACTTGTGGCACTGCTGCCGGCTGCTACCTCCTATCGATGGTGACTCCGGTGAGATTCAAGGAAGCCTTATATGCAGTGCATTCTTGTCCCTGTTGGGCAGACGGCGGACGTCAAAGCCGACACCGGAACTCAAGCAGGACATGAGCATGAGACCACCAGCTGAAAACAATGTGCTCACAGTCCAGCCAGGCCTTTCTTCCCACTGACCTCGGGGGGTGATACTGTGTGTATGTAAGGTATTAAACCAGGAGCTAATGCAGAAAGGGTTTAGGGCTTATCTGTAATTGTATTCCATACGAACCTTGGGTTTGCTTTGTCCGGGTAACTCAGAGAGAGCTCGGAAACGATGAATGAATAGCTGATCACTTGGGTGGAAGCCTTTTGCTACTAGTAGAACTAGAATACCCGATGTTCTGGCTCACTCAAATCTCGCTTTGGCAGTAGTTCTACCTCCTACCATGCTCTCACAACCACTCTTGGTGCACATACATTCTACGCTTTCGGGCGATGATAAAGAAAGACATAGATTTACATGGAATTTTTCATAATTCACAGCCTCATACTGGCAGCTCTACTATCGGACCGCCTTGATCTACAATACTGGGTCAGAAGCAGCCTTCATGCCATTGAAACTGGTTCGGATCTGGGCAACTGAGGTGTGATTGATTCGCAAGACTTTGCCCGAGATATCCTATCCGCAGGAGACAGTGATATGTGTTGGGTAGCAAGTTTACTGTCACAACAATATGTGGCGTGTGGTAGAATGTTTGCGATCCGCTGGGGCACCTGCAGTGACTTTGTGTGTTCAAAGAAGAGGACAGATCGGAGTTGCGGGCAGAAGAGAATCTCCGGACTGCGCTCGTCAAGGCCGCGACAACAACAACAACCACTCCTCATATAGAATCCAGTATTCACGATGCATTCCCTTCTAGTGCGAGGCCAGAATGTCTTCGGATACTTCACCACTGTCGCATCCGCCGTGGCAGCTGTCATCGCCGTCTCAGTACTCTTGATACCCCAAGCTCCCTCAGCCAGTCTCAAGCTACGGAATGTCCAGGTGTATGCTCAATGGAAAAAGTCTATTCAGACTCACCTTGCTAACACTCTCATAGTGCCAAAGGGAGGCCGCATTACTATAGCACCAAGCGAGAAGAGTACGCCCATGTCCGCTTCGATCTTGACACAGGTACAAACATACTACTCTTGCCATGTCAATTGACGATCTAACATCTGCAAGATCTCTCGTCACTATTCAACTGGAATACCAAACAAGTATTTCTCTACATAACCGCAACTTATCCCTCCCAAAACGCTACCGAGCCTCCTTCGCAAGCCATTGTCTGGGATGCTATTCTTCCATCCGCCCTTGCCCCATGGCACCACAACCAATACATTCATCCGACTCCCAAACCAGCTGCCAAGAACAGTCGTGTTGTTAGCCGTTCTGGTCCAGTATACTCTCGCACAAAGCGTCCCGGTATTTTGAAGCTATCCAACCAGAAGCCAAAATACCAAATCACCGATCACACTGGCTTGTTGGCCGAGAGGAAGGACGCTCAATTGGAACTCTCATGGAATATTCAACCATGGGTGGGTGCCTTGACATGGAAGAAACCCGACGACTTCGGCCGATGGAAGAAGCTGAAGGGCGGTAAGAGCAAGGTCTTTTCCTTTCCTGAGGTCTTAGGTAAGAAGCCCGTGGATATGAACACCGTAAGAGGCGGAGAAGGAAATAGGGGGAAACCGGCTTAGGTGTTTTCTTTGATGGGCTTGAGGGGCTTGATTTGTGTTACTATGGAGGGATAAGCTGCATGCTAGGATATTGGCGTTTTTTGGACCGATGCTATGAGCGAGCATCAATGATTAGATACCATCACCATTTCGAGCTGTGTGTATAGAAAGGTGTTCGAACCGCTGATGATAGAGCCTCCACATGATTCGTTCATGGTCGAAATCCTCTGTGTCCCTAGTCTTGCGTAGGTATTGGACCGCTTACAAACGGGCGTCACGCTTGCCTTGCCATTTTCGGTTTCTCAGGGCATACTTCCCTCAAAAACCCTAACGACAGGTTTGGGTTTCAACCACTGTGATCGCCGAGACTCGAGAGGCATCGTTTCGCACCCTTCGCGTAGGACTAGAGACAACTACTCTGTACCAGCTCCTTCATCCTGACAATCGACAAAAAGATTCTTCTGACTTCAAGAGCTCTATCCCTTGGCTAATCCTTGTGATGCAGAAAACCCCTTGTGACAGATAAAGAGCTTGATTCGGACCATAACCTACGGTGCGAGCACTGAGAAAGAGAGTAACGCACTCTCGAAAACACCTCTTGGCCACCTCCGTCCTCACAGTTGGCCAATTTGTCAAATCCTCATACGACCTGAACCACGCCCACCATCTCCGTATTCACCACTTCCCAGCACGATCTTAATATCACCTCCATTCCTGGCACGGGCTTGAATTTACAGTGGATGAATGAGTACCTCGCGGCCCAAGCGCCATACTACCCCAACGCGATTCTCTCTCCCGACTTGGCAGCGAAAGCTTAGCCCTGTGGCTGGTAATATAGACGTCCTAACGTTTCTGCAGGCATCACTCGTCCAAAATCTCACGATCCGCCTCTATAGACATCATTTTCAACGTTTGCGGCCTTTGATTTGTTCTCATAGAGCCGATGTGTTTCAAAGAAGGTGCGACTGTGCTGAACCCATCACTCCGCAGCAGTTGAGAGCGAAAGCATGTAATATCACGATCCCGGATTTGGGGAAGGAATGATGGGGTTATAGATGGGCGGTTCTTGCGCTAGGGTTGAGTCGTTAAACCTTTGCCCGTATCTACACTGCTCACTCACGACTCACCCTCAACTCTACACCTACCCCTTCAACGACAACGACAACTCTCACGACAGCACGATTCCACTTTTTAAACAGCTACAACCTTAAAGACTCGATACAATGGACGCGAACTATCTCCAAGCACGCGCTGCCTCGTCGGCCGTGGACGCAAGTTCACTCAATTGGATGAGCGAACGATCGCCTCCAAAGTATGGCTCCACATCATCATCACTTCTCTACTAACAATACCAGAATCACCTGCACCATTGACAGATACGGCCGACAAAGGTGCTCTCAGAAAAAAAAATCCTTCTTTCATCGCGTCGGAAAATTCATTCTCATTGCTGTGCTCCTCTTCTTTGCGATTGTTGCGTTGCTTTTACTTTGCTGGTACGTTTTTCCCTCTCCTGGTGACTCACCTCACTTGTCCTACGGTAGTCATCACCAAGCCTTCCCATTTAATCCCTCCAATCCACTTTGTCTCCTACTGAACGAGATTAATTGCTGACATGCAAAAGCTGCCTCAAGATGCGCAAGAAGAAATCCAGGAGCGTCGATCCTAATGCTCCTCCTAAATCAGGCTTCATGGGTATGTTTGGCAAGAAGCAACAGAATCAACAGTACAACCTCGAGACCGCGCAGCCGGGTGGATTTTATGGACAGCCGCCGCCGCAGGCACATCTTGCTGGGCGCTAGGTTGAGTACATTAAGGTTTAGGGCAGTGGAGATGAAGGGAAGGCGAGCATCAAGTAAGCGTGAGTCCGGGGAGCATGATGCGATGCCTATCGATACAGGGTGGTATTGATGATAAAGTCTGTACGGCAATGCATGAATAATCATGCGTCTTTCGAACAGAAGAAGATGATCACATGCTTCAATTCAGCACATCATGCCATGACATCCCCTTGTGAGGCTCAAACTTGCCAATTTGGGATCGTGGCCCTAGTCTGACTCCATCTCGGCTTTGCCTTTCGCCTCCGCCCACGATAAGAATAATCTTGGGGGTATCTTTGACCGTCAAGGAACCTCTTTCTAGGCATTGGTCTACAAGATTTATACCTGGAATTAAACGGATGTCAGTCTTACGGCCAGCAATAGTCTAGTTCAGCCAAAGCCAAACATCCAATCCTCTGGTCTCCAACGCCTCTCAACAAATCTTGAAAAGTCCAAACAGAGTCGCATCTTGTTTGTCTTCTCCTTGGAAAAAGCCCAAACTAAAACCACCACAGATCACATCACTCCACCATTACACAAATTCATAGTCTTTGTTCACTTGTTGCATATGAACCCACTTTCACGAATAAATATTCGTCTTTATAACTTTTGCTGTTCAGAAGGATGCAACACCATGGTACAGCTCAACGAGAAGCTCACACTGCTGTGAATTTGCCATGTCCTCATTCCCCTAATCAGAGACCCCGTTGATATGTTCTTCGCGTGTGAGATATCCTTGAGAATTTCTGAGCCTTCTGATTGAGAAGATCAACTCCGAAACGAAAAGTCCTGTTATTTAGCTGTGCAAAACCCGGATGAACAATCTCTGCGGCCGATCGCCCTCGCATCAAGCCACTTCGCGGTCCAATCGGCGCACCACGATGGAAATCTAGCTTAAAAAGGACAGAGCAAGGTGACGATGTACTCAGGGCAAGGCGAAAGGCGAGATCATAGTGCTCGGCAATGCTTGGAGAAGGAGGTGTAAACGTGGGCTGTGGAGAGACCATAGTCTGCTTCGGGAAATGGATAGATATCCATGCCTTCATCCTCACCGATTGCGACGCTCGCCAGATCGAGAATTTAGTCGCGAGGATCGCCGCAGAAACGGCCTCTGGCGGAGAGGAACAGTCCAGGATGTGAGACCTATTGGGTTGGGAAGGCGTTTGCGGCAGCTGAAAATGGATAAGAGCTCGTGGGAGTTTGTTGTGCATGCAGGGGCGATGTCGATGAAGAACAGCGCGTTAGGGCGCGAACTGGTGTTGTGGTTTGGAAGCCCCCCATTACTGTTGTGCTGTCTAGTGCTGGGAGTGCGATTTCTTGTAACACCCACACACGGCTGAATCAGCGGCACCTGGAATAGCGAGACAATATGTGGAGGATTCCTGTTATTTCATGGATTATGTAATCTTTAGGGTTACGTAAGCAGGGGGTCTATCTAGGATTTATACGTAGAATCTAGTAGTAGTCTATCTAGGATTTGTACGCAGAATCTAGTAATATAGAATCTATCTAGGATTTATACGTAGAATCTAGCAAAAGAGAACAACAATCAAAAGACAATATAGAGATACTATTCCTACACGTGTACATTTTCCTTATAACGATATTACGACCTAGGTCCAAGACCTACCAACAATTCCCATGTTCGGTACAGCAAGCGCTCTCTCTTTGGGTGGCAACAAGTCAGCGAGAGAGAGGCTCTGGAGCAAGGGCCATGTTTCTGATCGGCTCAGAGAACGAACCAGCGGGCTGAGTGAGGTAAGATACCAGTCTTGTGGCTCCTTGCCATGAACAGGGCATCTTGAGGTAGCGCGCGGGCACCGCATTCTTCAATCGAAATAAGATGGCGGTTTTCGAGTCGTCCTCTCCGGTATAGCCGGATCTTTCGCACCGAGGTGTTGACCCTCTTCAGGTCCAGGAGACCAGGAGACCAGGAGACCACTCCGAGATCTTACAGATTCCTAGAGAGCGGGGATTGGGGTGCAGCCGACGGGACTTTCAGGGAGATCCGCCAGCAACTCCAGGAAGGAGCAGCCACTTCAGTGGCGGAGGGCCTGGCTACACGACAACATAAACTCGACTTGCAATGGATTTTGCTCATCATGACTACGATACTTGATGACTGCGTTCAAGATTGTTGCTTTAATTGATACAATTCGCGTCAACACACACTTGTTCCATCTCAGTCGGATGTCTGAGACTGATATTGCCGTGCTCATCAGCCCAAGTGTAGGGTAAAGCAGAATATTCTGGCATAAGATATTCTACCTATGAAAATTGGCGTGGTCGATTGATCCGTAAATTTCATCGCCGTGATGGCCGGGACAGATCTGCAGAAAGCGAACGCTACCGTATCAATTGGTTTGATCCGATAGCTCAAGACCAAGACGCTAGTTTCATGAGCAAATGGAAAAGCAGCGGTTAAGGAAAAGATGGAGAACTTTATCCACTTATCGCTTTTCTGGGACTCGCGCCTTGGTTTTGGAATACCGAATCAAACCAACTGATGCGGTATGTGCTGTATCCACATAGTACTCCGTAGCTCCACGTACCCAAGTTCCTGTGCGTACCCAAGTTCCTGTGGGCTCTGTTGATCTATTTCAGCTTTGGCGGTTCGAGAGGTCATGTCCGGTGGTAAGAATGAATATCTCTACGGACAACATACTCCTAATTTTGTATACGTGTTTTCCTCTTTCCCCCCTCAACTTCCTCGTGCCGCATTTTGCTGAGAGCTGAGAGTCGAAACTAAACCATAAGAGCATGGGGCCTGAGATCGGTTGAACCCCGAGAGCCATGCTGTGGTATTGTATACGGTCGGAATAGAGCCCGTCCAGGTTTTAATCTTAATGTGGTAAAATGAAAGGCGCAGCGGACTCTATCGCGCGTATATATAATTCTGGGAGTTCCCTTCGAAGATTCCATCGTTATCTCTTTGACTCTCTGTCTTCTTATATCTCAAGCTCTTCAACTTCTAGTCTCTTCGATTCCTGCCAAGATGCGCTCATCACTTTTCCTCCTATCTATCCTCTTTACCGCAGTGCATCAAGTATCTGGAAGGGAGATCAGTGTCTGTGGTATCTGTTATGCGTGGGGACAGAAAGTAATCGTATGTTTGACAAAGCTTTTCTACGCCCTACAACCATCGATGTTTAGGACCACATCTAGGAAGTTCTAAGCTAATAGGAGATCACAGAATGGCGGGTGTAATCCTGGCCCCCGTACTTGCTCTACCCATTGCAATCTCGACGCCGTAAATAGGGGCAAGCAAGTCTGCTGTGTATGCTCCACCGCTAACTCGAGCTATCACGCCGTACTAATGTCTTCTCAGGCCATTACTTGTCCTAATTAGGTATGATGTGGTACGAAGACTGTTACTGTTTATATCACCTAAGTCCTTCGCGGGATTAGGACTTCGAGAATTGGATCCGAGTGATACCAACAGTTCCGACATTGGTAGGTGTTTGAACGCTGGATTGGATCGATGTGGGTATGGGTGAGGGTGTAAGATTGGAATCCTGAAACAAACATGTGACGTGGATTGGTCGAACAAAGGCTCGCTGTAATCCTACTGAAATCTGTCATTCTTTGTTATGTGCACTGGAGAATAGACTACACAGTACACAACCTTGTTTAACAGCCCTTACGGAAAGAACGTGCAACTCATTGTCTTTTGAACCTATGAACACTGTGTTTGGCTCGATTGTGTAGAAGTTGAGGCGAAGGAAGCTGTTTGTCAGCCTTGCTCGAAGTTATAGATACCCAAATGTTGACCAAAGTCGGCGTCGGCCATTCATGCCGATACCGCTTGCCATCAACCAGGCCGCTAACCAAAGGGTCTCTTTGGCCAATCACAACCACACAATTGCTGACCCCTCTTCCTCTAGATGCACAACCGCCCAGCGGCTGGACACTTGCGGAAAGCTCCTCGGCCAAGCTGAATCGAGGTATATGTAGACAAAATGTCTTTCGGAAGCTTCTCTGCAGAAGTCATCTTCACTTCCTCATTCGCCCTTATCATCACCTCTCATTTGTTGAGAATCTATCCTTGACTTCAACATGGCGCATCACGAATCTTCCATCGATAAACTGCCTCGCAAATTATGGCAACATCCAGATCCAAAGTCCACACGAATGTGGAGGTTCATGCAAAATGCCAACACCAAACACGGCCTCGACATGAAGACCTTCGACGATCTGAACCAATGGTCTATCGGACCCAATCGAGTCGCTTTCTGGGCAGATGTGTGGAATGAGGTCAACATCATACATGAAGGAGAATATACTCATGTTGTGGATCCACGTGCTCGGATGGATTCAATCCCTCGCTGGTTCGAAGGAGTGAGAATGAATTTTGCTGAAAATATCCTTTACTCAAGGGGGAGCAAGAAAGATCACGTCACAACGTGGGACAAGCAAGATGACAAAGTTGTCATTACAGAAGTGAGAGAGGGTGCCACGGAGATCAGGCACTTTACATGGAAGGAGCTGAGACATCGCGTTGGACTTTTGTCGAACGCCATGAGAGCTCATGGTGTAAAGAAGGGAGATCGGGTTGCTGTTGTGGCGAGCAATAGCTTAGACACACTTGTCGTCTTCCTCGCGATAACTACCTTGGGGGGCCTGTTCAGTAGTAGCAGCACGGACATGGGCACCAAGGGAATCCTCGACAGGCTGTTACAGATCGATCCCGTTTTTGTCTTCTTTGATGACTGGGCAGTGTACAATGGCAAGAATGTAGATCTGCGGCCGAAGATCCAGGATGTTTTGAATGGCTTGAACGGACTTGTCAACTTCAAGAAGATCATCTCCATAAATAGGTTCCAGCATGCAGCTGATGTATCTGCGCTGGAGCGAACAGAGACTCTCGGAGAATTCTTGAACTCAGCTCAAGGCAACGCACAGCTAGTATTCGAGAGAATAGAGTTCCGGGATCCATTCTTGGTTGTCTATTCATCTGGGACGACGGGCGTACCAAAGTGCATTGTGCATTCAGTGGGAGGAGTTCTTGTCAGTACGCTCAAGGAAGCCAAGATTCATCGGAATATGGGTTCAGACACCGTCGGTCTACAGTACACCACCGTAAGTTCTCTCATCCATAATATAGAGGCTCGTACTGACAGCCGAAGACTGGATGGATCATGTATCTATCTTCTGTCCTCGGACTCCTTGTGGGGGCTCGATCAGTCTTATATGACGGATCGCCATTCCAGCCTGACCTCATATCCTTTATTCGCCTTATAGGTGACCAGAAAGTCACTAACCTAGGTATATCTCCTCGATACATGCATGAGCTACAGAAGAACAATGTTAGCCCTCGCGAAATTTGTGACCTCAGCTCACTACGAAATTGCACGAGCACGGGTATGGTCTTAAAAGATCAGCTCTTCGAATGGTTCTACGATGTTGGCTTTCCAAAACACGTGCAACTAGCCAATATCTCGGGCGGGACGGATCTTGCTGGTTGCTTCGGTATGGAGAATCCGCTTACACCTGTCTATGTTGGAGGTTGCCAGGGACCAAGTCTCGGCACTGCTGTGGCGGTGTATGACCAAACCATTGAGGGAGGCAAAGGCATCAAAGGCTTGGAGCTGGAAAATGGAGTTCCCGGCGAGCTTGTTGCGTGAGTTTGATCGTCGTATATTATTCTGTACAAACACTACTAACTTTTCGACCAGCGTCAAATCGTTCCCGAATATGCCAGTTTGGTTCTGGGGCAAAGATGGCGCAGAAAAGTACTTCAATTCTTACTTTGCTCGTTTTGATGGTATGTTAGCCCTTCGTCCTTTTCGCTTTGTGCTAAAAGGTCAAATTAGACGTCTGGACTCACGGAGACTTCATTATGGTGCATCCTATCACCAAACAAATCTTCTTTCTAGGACGCGCCGACGGTGTCTTGAATCCTTCTGGTGTTCGATTTGGTTCAGCAGAGGTATATAACGTCATCGAACAGTACGTGCCTCAAGTGGCGGACAGTATCTGCGTCGGCCAACGAAGGCCCACCGATCACGATGAGACCGTCCTTCTTTTCTTGATGATGGCGCCAGGCCACAAGTTCAGCCAGAATGTTGTCAAGGACGTGAAAGAAGCTATTGGACGCGAGCTAAGCAAGAGACATGTTCCAAAACACATTTTTGAGACGCCTGAAATACCGACGACGATCAATCTCAAGAAGGTTGAGCTGCCTGTAAAGCAAATTGTGTCTGGACATCGAGTCAAGCCCTCTAGCACGTTAATGAATCCAGGATGTTTAGATTACTATTATCAATTTGCGGACATTGAGAAACTTGTCGAGCAGACGCCGGCGAAGAGCAAGCTATAGAAAAGATTTTAGCAGAACAAATGGATATTCAGTTGATTTCGTCGCCCAAGATGAGGGCGAACTTCAAGCTTTCCAATGTTTTTGGTGGTATAGAGTCAAAAAGCGAAATCCAAGGCAAGTAGCCTGATGAAAGCGATCCATGACTCGGAACTACAACCATCTCGTAGCCTTGGGGATATTGATGGTTGGACTTCAAAAGCGTGACTGAATGATGGGGACCGGAATCTACTTCTCCGGGAGCTCCGGGATTCATTCCGTGAAACAAAACTCAATTTCAAAGCCATCACCAATCCATTACTAACACACCAATATCATTATTCCTTCTGGACGTACCATTGGACGTGGGGCTCCTGCACATAGTCAATGGCACTGAGATCGTGGTTCCCGTCTGGCGTGACATCGACTTTCGGATCCGACGCTGAATCATCGGTCGCCGATGGAAGGGATGATCGTGAGTAAGCATCAACAATGCAGCTCACATCATGGAGTCTTCGGATGATGAGAAAGGTATAAAATGAAGTCCAAGGCAACTTGAATTGCGTCTCGAAACAAATCTCTCTCTCTCTCTCTCTCAAATCAGTTTCTGAGAACAGACTCACCCTCAAACTTAAATATCCGAAAGCCTTAAAAAGCCTCTGCCAGCACAATGAAGACAGCTCAAGTCACTGAATTTGGTCACAAGCCTAAATGCATCGAAGTCGAGAATCTGCAAACCCCATCACCAGACAGCGATCAGGTTCAAATCAAGGTTGTCGCGTCAGGAGTCCATGCGCTCGTCCGTTCTAGAGCAGCAGGTCAGCATTATTCCGCGCAAGGTCTTCCTCATATTCCGGGTGTCGATGGAGTCGGCACAACTCCCGATGGGCAACTTGTCTATTTTACAACAATGACTCCAAAAGGTGGCAGCTTCGCAGAATACGTCAATGTGCCAAAAGCTGTTGCCAAACCCTTGCCAAAGGGCGCCGATCCAATTCAAATTGCAGGTCTCCTCAATCCAGGAATGTCTAGTTGGACCGCTTTATCCTTCAGAACTGCGAAGCTGCCGAAAGACTTCTCAGTTCTCATCAATGGGGTCACGTCGACCTCAGGAGCGCTTGCAATATCAATTGCCAAACACTTCGGCGCTGGGACGATCATCGGAGTCGCAAGAAACGTGAAAAAGATGGAAAGCCTTGGGCTCGAGGAGATTATCGAGCTGAAAGAGCCAGCGACCGACACCGACTTCTCAAAAGCGGCCAACGTCGATGTCATTCTCGACTATTTGTATGGTGAGCCTGCCGCGCATTTGCTAGCGAGTTTGAAACCGACAACGCCTGTGCAATATGTTCAGATTGGTTCGCTCGCCTCGCAAGAGATCAGTCTTCCAAGTGCCATTCTTAGAAGCAAGGATATCACACTTCGCGGTGCTGGGCCCGGCGCTTGGAAGATGAGTGAGTTCGCTGCGCAGATTCCAGATCTGATGAATGCCCTTGTCAAAGTAAAGCCACAGCCGCTTCAGACCATTGCTTTGACGGATATAGAGGAGAAATGGGATACCAAAGGAGACAGGTTGATAGTGGTGATGTAGTCGCAGCCTGAGTGCTGTGGGGATGATGCGATGGGGTCCACCAGCTTTGTTCTCATTTCAGATTCAATGCCATCCTAAACCCTCCTGTAATTTTTTTCAAAATCTACCAAATTGATGAACCTTTGGAATCAACTCAACTAATGCAATGAAAGGTTTACTTAGAATTGCAACATTTTCACTCTAAAATCTCTCGCGTGCACGTGATGCTCTTAAAATAGAATCTGCTCCATGCAACCTCGACGACGATTGGATTCTCGTAACCGCCCATCCTCCTCACTAAACAATCTCCATCGCGGCACGGCTCTGTCAACCCGAACAAGACTGCGCCTCATGCAGTGCTTCTTGCAACGTCGCGCTCTGGTCGAATTAACCATCATTTAGACGCCCAAAGCCATGTACAACCAAATCTGCCTTGATCTATCCTTCTACTTTGAGCTCGAAGGATTCCGAACCATGCCCTTTGTGGATCTATTTGCCCACATTGGCGCTTCTCTGAGCGGCGCCGGTTGAGTATGTAGGTGCTGTATAACCTCTGTACTATGGAGTTGGTTCTTCCGATTTTCTGTTGTTTCCTCGACATTGACGTTCGGCTGTGCGATTTCCCTTTTTTGTGTTCTTGAGCTCGTTTGGCTTCTTTTTCTCTTGGGTGTATCAGGTCATATTTACGTTGTTTGCGCCGGACGCAATTGCAATAATCTTTTTACTCTACTATGGCTCATTATGCGGAGGCGCCCCCTGGCTACGACTATGTTATTCCTCCAAGAGTTTTTGCGCCATTACCCAACAGCGGACCACGACCACACATTGAAGATGACAGAGCTCTATTCGTGCCTAGAACACGGGAATATATCGGCTCGCGTACGAATCTTTTACGAAACGTATTACCAACCAACAATGGCGATAGCCCAGAACAAGAATCGGAAAAAGAAAGTGTATGGTGGAAGAAACTCCAACGAGGTTTGAGATCCTCATCTCGAAGGTCGCGGGGTTTGTGCCTTGAATTTTCTACTGTTTGATGCAAAGGCTGACATTTAATAGCTATCGATACAAACTGGAAACCTGTCTCGCTCAGAGCGCCTTTTCTGCTCGCTGTGATCATTTCTTCGGCCGTACTAGTTGTTGCACTTCAACTACTCCTGCTGCAAAGCCAAAGAAATGGCGGGGTTATTTTCGCGAGAGACGTCAATTCCCTGCCCCTGAAGAGAACCTTTGCATACCTTTATTTGCCCACTATCATCGCTGTTGTCTATGGCTTCATGTGGAATTGGATTGACCTCGACGTTCGACGTATTGAACCATTTCTACAACTAGCAAAAGAAGAGGGCGCGACTGGCCGCGAGTCATTGTTACTCCATTACCCCGTCGACTTCCTTGCATCAGTCCCCGTCAAAGCTATGAGAAGTGGGTGTGTATCCTAAGTTCCTTCTCACTGATTCAAACGCTGATCAGACCCAGCCACTGGCCGGTATTCACAGCCTCCATTGCGACTGTCTTCGTATTTTGGGGCATCACCCCAATGCAGTCTGGCATATTTGCAACCAATACGCTCAACAAGACTATGGATATTCCCACACTGCGGTCCACCTCCTACCTTACCCTCTCCCAGCAGAATGAAACCTTGTCGGCTTCTTCAGCGCACTCCGTGTCAAGTATCATGTGGCTCAATGAGACACTTCAGCCGTTCATGACTCGGGATTATCTTCTCGCCCCATTCGGCCCAGTCCTCAATGCGTCCACGATCCCAATAGGCGGCAACTTTACAGGACTCACGCTGAAGTACTCCGTTGATGTCAATTGTGAGACACCTCTGGCGTGGATTGACGATGGTGCCGCAATGGTCAACAGCAGCTGGGGCTGCAATCTCCGCCTCCCGCCTCCTCGTACTGGAAACAACAACAGCGACGACACCAAGATTTTCGATACGCTTTACATAGGGTACTTCAATGACGATGGTCTAGCGGATTATTATCTCTCTGGGGGTGCTTGCCCGCCAAGTCAGCCTAGATCTTTTTTTGTTCAGTGGTCAAAAGCGTTGATCGCGCCATCGACGTTCTTCAATCTTGTTGGAAACGAGCAACGAGAGCACGCAAACGTTACTAATCTTTTTTGTCGAGCGACTTATTACTCCCAAGAAGTCGAAGCGACCATTCGCCTGCCAGACAACGCTGTTCTTGCACACAAACCGCTGGCTCCTGCTCAGCCTTTACCGGCCGACCTTTTCAACGCAAGCAATTTCGAGGCAGCAATGAGCATGGGTCATGAGCGATTCAGAGTCAGAACAGATTTTCCGACGACAGACTGGCCTAGCCAGACTGCATTTCTTATGCACATGCCCCTCAACATTGGTTATCTGCCCAAAATGGCACCATTCGCAATCGGGGCGTCTCAATTGACTTTGGATGCATACTTGGAGCCACCAAACTTGGCGAACTCCTATCAGTCCGCATACAGGCTTCTCTTCGCCCGTCAGATGGCTAGCGTCCTTTCGCACAACATGGATGGCGACTTAAGGACCGTGGGACTGCTGCGTTATCAGATCCAGGCAATCATTCTTGTGCCAGCTTTCACGTACATTGTGGAAGCCTTGCTAATTCTCTCTACATTCTTCGCCACAATAATCCTCTACAACTCGTCAACAAGGGCCAGCAAATTACAATCTGACCCCGCAGCTATCGCTGCAATCATGTCCCTTGCAGCCGAGGATACTACTCTACTCAGCAAGCTGAAGACTATGGACCAGGGCAGTGAGCAGGATCTGGACCTCTTCATTCGAAATCGTCGCTTCCGTCTCCATCAAGCTCCGGGCATCGGATCCGCATGCCGCCTGCAACTTCTAGACCTCAATGGGGACGACCCGATCGAGGCGTTCAACGACGAATTGCAGGCCAACAAAAGACAACGAGCTATGCAATCGTTGAGAGAAGCCAATGAAAATAAAGCGGGGATCGTAAATGGAATCCTGCCTACCGAATTCAAGGCAAAAATGGGTTTAGCATTTCTCGCCACTCAATTTGCCTTACTTGCAGTCATAACGGGTCTCTATGCCAAGATCCAAAACAATGATGGTCTGGCTCTTCCTTCGAGTAATCGATTCATCCGGCAATTACTTGAGAACTATCTCCCAACTGCCGTGGGCACGTTGATCGAGCCGTTCTGGGTAGTTCTTAATCGCCATCTCTGTTTCCTTCAGCCCTTCGACGAACTTCGAGAAAGCCGCAAACATAGCGGTACCTCCCTTAACGTCGAATACTCATCGCTTCCCCCTCAACTAGCTATCGTGAAAGCTTGGTCCAATGGTAATATATTGCTTGGCATTGTGTGTACAATGGCCTTGCTTGCGAACGGGCTGGCCGTTGCTCTGAGTGGACTGTTTTTTGAGAACACGGTCAGCCTCATGACTGCGGCATCGTTCACTCCAAGATATCAGAATCGATTTCTTCCGCTCGATGGAGCAGCAGCACCCTTTGTTGCAGCAAAAGGACAATCAGGGCTCACAAACAAAGGACTCGAATTGGAATCCCTATACATTGCAAGCTCAAATCGAACAGCGAAGACTCCACTTCCACCTTGGACCGATAGCAATTATTTCTACTTCCCATTCGAGGTGCTCTCAAGTGATGACAGCAGGAGATCACAGCTTCGAGCTTCCACTTCAGTGATCGGGACTCAACTCACGTGTGAATCTGTGTCTTCAAGGTCTCGATTCGATGTGACAGGGAATCAAAAATATCTAAGCTCATACTCCATACCCTCAACAGGAAATCTGACCGTAGTTTTGGTTACAGGAGGCAAAGAAACCACTTGTGCACCAAAAGGGGTTGTGGGAGGTAGTAACTTGGTCTTTGGCAACCCCACGGGGCCATCAGCATACGAGTTCATGTACGCCTTGGAAGGGCTCGTCAATAGCTCGATTTCCGATGCGCAATTGTGTAGAGAGCATTTTGCCGCTGGATGGGTTCGTTCGACAATCACGAATGGCGTTCTCCCAGCGAATGAGAGCGGCAACGCCGTTCCCTCGGTCATCACGTCGCATCAAGAGACGATCGCCATTTGCAGATCGACATTGCTTGCCGGAATTGCCGACGTCTTAGTTGATACCGATGGTCATGTCCAGAAGTCATTCTCTCAGAACCTGTCAACGAATGACGTCTCGGAGCTTCTTTCGACCACTCCGTCTGATTTGATTGGGCAGGCAAATCAAATTATACTTGATGTCGGCAACCTGTGGCATAACGACTCCCTGCCATCTGACTTCCTCAATTATCTAATAGAGCAGGCAACCAATAGCAGCGCTCACCTCGATCCAAATCTGCCTCCCCCGACAATAGACAAAATTGTCCCGCCTTTGGCTGCGTTATATTCTCAACTCTTTGCCACGCTCCTTGGCCGCAACATGGACCTGCTCTTGAAACCAAAAGCGAACGAAGTACGATCGATCAATGGCTACATTGTGAAGCCCACGATTCGGATCTTCATGTCCAAGCCTATGTTCATAGCTGCGGAAACGATATTGCTGCTCTACATTATCGTCACGATTGTCTTGTACTTGCGTCGTCCTTGGAGAATTCTCTGTCGCATGCCAACAAGTATCGCCTCAATCATAGCCTTTTTCGCTGCCAGCCATGCCATCAAGGATTTCCTTGGTACCACTGGAATGACAAAGGTTCAGCTAATGGAACATGTCGCTAATTTGGGTGAACACTACGGCTACGGCTTTGGCACTTTCATTGGGACTGACAGCAAAACGCACATTGGCATCGAGAAATATCCGTTCCTGGCTCCTCTGACAAAGAACGGTGGGCTGAAACATCGGGACTTGATCGAGGGCAAGCGACGTCTTGGAGGTGAGTGGAAATCAAGATTTGACCAGTGGAAGTCTGGGAAGGTCAGAGAGGGAGGGTGGATGTAACCATTCGAGGGTGTATATGTTAGATGGTGCCAATGTTAGATGGTGCCAATGTCACATGTGAGAATGTGCTGAAATCGAGTACCAAGAATCATTAGAAAAAACAATTCCGTCCGTCAAGCGTAAATATGTGATGCTTATATTTTATCGAGATCCCATGGATACCCAGAAGAGGCAAGGCTGGGAAACATGATTGTCGCAGGGGCGGGTGGGGNGGGGGGGGGGGGGGGGGGGGGGGTCTCGGATCGGGCATCTTGCGCACGGTAGTGTGGCGCACACACATTCTGCTTCACCATCGAAGTTCCATCCAGCTACTCCCACACCCGCCTGTGGAACAAGACACAGCTTTTGGTCTTCGGCGTTGCAGAGAGCAGAAGGCGATCGCTGAAGGTCTCGGTTATCGTCCACAACCTCAGTCTCCATCCTCGCCATATTCTAGCGGAATCGGATGGAGGGACGCAAACAGAAGGTCGTCGTCGTCGTTGTGAGCTGGCAATGAAACACGCTGCCAGGACTCATCATTCAACAACCTCACCATGGATGATCAATGAGACGTTACTTGACGCATAACATAGACATCCATCCATCTCCTCTCCACGGACAGCAGGTCTGAATCCATTGACAGCAGGTCTGAAGGAGGCCACAGACTGCAGGACCATCGCTGCGCATCCGGAACACACACAGTTGCAGCCATTCTGCACCTTGCCCGGCCCCGGCGCTACCTATCGTGGCCGAAGACACGAATGATCTCGTAACGTCCAGTCGCAGGTGAAGGCTACCGGGCGGTGCATCACGAGACGGAGCCAGCGAGCTATGAGCCTCTACGACCTGTCCAGCGAAACTGTTCGCGCTGGGAATTATGAACATGTAAGGTCGCCCGTGTGGCCATGTCCGATTGGCGTGTGGCCCCAAAAGCGACCTGGGCCTCAAGCCTATCATCTGCTGCAATCGTTTGGGTTCCTGCATCACGTTGCGCCACGCCGAGGGGCTAGGGGCCAACGACATGGGGGATACCCTTCTGGGCTGGGCTCTTCCTGGATTCCTTTTCTCTCCTGAGTCCTGGTCTCCCTACACTCGTGGGCTTCCTGCTCAAGTGTTTCGAAACCCGTCCTTGCTATTTCCTGTCACCCAATCTGAGCTATTGCATAGACTCAGCTGCGCACATCCCGCTCTTCCGAACTCCCTGCGCTTCCCGTATACCCCTGGAGTTGACTCAACGTCGCACTGGAGCTTCCTCAATCCATCTTCCAGCATCGTGACTGGACGGATCGCAATTGAGTCTAAACAAACATCGGAGTCCTATTCTGATACCCCATGGCAGATCCAGCCAGCATTGGTCTGGCGAGCTCCACTCTTCCGTCGTGGCTGACTCGGATGCCTTGCTCCCATGCAGATGCAAGTAGGCAAACACAAAGCTTGATCTTCGTTTCCTTCCTTTCTAGTCTTTCAGGAGGCCCCCTGTCAGATCTTATAAAGATTCTTGTATCCCCTTCTCGGAAATGTTTCTTCTCATCATCATCTCGATTGACTTCTTCACTTCAGGCCAGTCCTAGTGTTCTTTCATTGCTTTATTGTTCTTCCTTAGCTTGCCTGTGGCATTGCATTACCATCCTTTGATCTTCTGTGAAGCATCCTGAACAATACCTTCCTTGTCGATATCAACAATTCATCACGAAATCTGTACAAAAGTTGCCCGATTCCTACTCAAGATACCCAGCATTACCAACAGCATTTCGTCTCGTTAGCCGGTCTACGATATATCGAATCAAACTACATCAGAATTTCGCAAAATACAGTCTCTACAAAATGTACAGCACATACTTGAAATCCGCCATTGCGGCCACACTCTTCGCATCTGCAAACGCCCATTTCTTCATTAAAGCCCCTACGCCAATCCCGGGCAACGCCGTCAAGGACCCTCTCGATCCCTCCGGATCTAACTTCCCATGCCATGGTGCCGATATCACTCAAGGAACAGTAACTCCCTTGACAGCAGGCTCGACTTTCAACTTGAAATACGAACTTGGCGAAGGCGCCAACACTGCTGTTCATGGTGGTGGATCGTGCCAAATCTCCTTGGCCTATACAACAGATGCCACCAAGCTCAAGGACCCAGCAAACTGGAAAGTCATTGCCAGCTTCCTTGGTGGATGCCCGACTGATGCCAAGGGCAACCTCAACGTTGCTGCCATGTGCGATGGCTCCAACTCTGCTGCTGGCTGCGTTAATGCACTTAACTTCAAAGTTCCAGCTGAGGTCACGAACGGCGACGCCATTTTGGCATGGACATGGTTCAATAATGTTGGAAACCGCGAGATGTACATGAATTGCGCCAAAGTCTCGGTCTCGGGTGGTTCAGGGTCTATGGGATCTTTGCCATCTATGTTCGTTGCCAACCTTGCCAGTATCAATTCGTGCGCCACCTCGGAACAGTCCAACATCGATTTCCCAAACCCTGGGTCAAATGTTGTCACCGAGTCTCCATTGAACTTCCCCCTCAAGGCACCGGCTGGAAACTGCGCCGCCGGCTCTGGTAGTGCTACTCCAGCTTCCAGCGCTGGTTCAGGTACTGGCTCATATACCACTTCAGCCGCTGGTTCTCCTGCTGCTTCGGCTCCAGCTGCTACAACCCCAGTTGTTGCCACTTCCTCTGCAGCCAACAATGGCCAATACACCGGTATTGGCGCTGGTACCAATCCCGCCGTCGCACCAAAGGCCACCAAATCAACCGCCAGCAACCCAGGCGGTATTTTTGCCCCAGGTGCCAGTACAGCAGTGGCAAGTGGTGGGGCCCCGACCGCTACTTCAGTCGTTGCAACCACATTTGTCACCGCTGCCTCTCCTGCTGCAGCTTCTCCAGCATCATCAACTCCTGTCGCTGCAGCTCCAGCAGCCGCCTCACCAGCAGCGACAGGCTCATCTCCAGCAACATCTGGATCCTGCCGAAGCGGTCAAGTAACTTGCACAGCATCAGGATTCTACTGCATCGATGTCTCAACCTTCGGCCAGTGCGCTTTCGGCTGCGCGACACCGATGAAGATGGCCTCCGGCACTGACTGCTCCAACGGAGCAGTTGTGCACACCGTTGCCCACCAGAAGAGGAGGAAGCAAATCCGAAATGTACACCGCCGATATGCCGATGGTAGCTTCTAAGCGCCTTTGTCAACTCTTTCATCTTCAAAAACTTTGTACATTTGCACATACTACATTTTTTGCTTCTTTCTTCTTCTTGTGGGTCTGGGACTCTTCATTCTTTCACTTCTTTGTGTGGTCAGGCATGACCATCTTCTTGGGGTTGCATGGCTTGGTCGGTTCTTCTTGGGTCTTGGTTGGGAGGTATACACAGCGATCACGGCATTTTCTGGCGTTTCTATTTTGAAGAATTCACCATCGCATCGATCGCTTTCACCACATAGGTCTTGGAAAGATGAGGTGGCTTACATGCCACATCATTTAGCAATCGCTGCTAGAACATCAATAAACATTGATTGATCAATTACTGCTTCCACTTCATCATCGTGATAATTTTCTTCCTCAGAATACATACATATTCCACTCCAAAGACAGTTTCCCAACAACCCTCTCTTTCACCTCACGATCACCATACTAGTTCGTCATCGAATGAACTTGTTACTTGAGAATCGCACTAGTCTACAGAACCATTGGTTGTCTGTTATTCTCAACCCATCTTCTCCGAACCACTTTTTCCACGTCCACAACTTCGAATGTTTTTTCAAACACCCTTCCAAAGAATCGTGGTCGAATACGTAGGTCCCCATATCTGATATCTGAAACACCACATCGCTTACGATCCCTACTTCAGTTCCACCTGGGTAGGCCCCTGTTCTCGGAACACCCACACCTCCCTTGACAGCGGGTGGGATGCATATTCAGTAGGGCGCTCCTGTGCTCCCACCAATCCGATCCAAAGCAGCCGCTTTGGATCCTCATCAGCGGAACGACAAGGAGATGGATCTGCAACGACCGTGCCGATGGCCGGATGGTCGGCCTCGTCCTGATTCGCAGGGATGAAGGGGGAACAAGAAGGAAAGAGAGACTGCGCCACATGTGACCTCAACGTGGCAAATGGTGATACTTCGGCAGGATGCAAGTGGTGTGGTGGAAGCTGAACACTGGGATGATTAAAGGGGTGTCAAACGGTGTGGTCTGGATTTTTCTGCCACACCAGCTTTTTTGATGATGGATTGCGTGTCCTGTACATAGAATGTTCTGTTATTGCACAAGTGTGGAGAAGCCAGTCTCACTTCAAAGAATCTAGCGAAACGTTTGATTTGATATTCAATTTTCTGAATCGCATATAGTTCAATAGCAGGTATTGTGTTATTGCATACTATTCGTAGGAGCTGAGGCTCGTTTCGATTCAACTCTGGGTCGTTTCTGCTGGACAAGTTTCATCGCTTCGGATGAACGAACGGAAACGACATCTCATTTTCCTCATGTGTGGAAACAATTTCATGCATTTGATTCATCCTCCCCATGTCTGCAAACGCCTTCATGTTCTAGAAAGGCGACAAGCCACTGTTTTCAAAGCAAAGAGAGTGGCGGTGTTGAAAATGAAGGATCAGAGAATTGACTGGTGTTGAACTAGCGCTTAATGGCGAAACGCTTTAAGCTCCTTTCTCCTGCATGCGCAACCACTCGTTAGCTCTTCTGGTCCAGCTCAATTGTCATCGTCGACGACGCGTGAAAGTGGTTTAGATTCTTGCCAAAACGCGTCGAGAGAACAAGGGGAAAGGGGATGTGCTAGAATCTGTGGTACACTACTCACACCGCCACATGCACAAGCGGCTACATCGAAAAAAGCAAGCGCCAGGTGTGCAGCGAGTGGATGGACATAAAATAGCTTCAGTTTGAAGCGTGGGCAGATATTGTGAGACGGGGCCCGAGATTTGGGATTTTGGGAGCC
Organism: Venturia pyrina ICMP 11032; assembly: GCA_000738655.1. Taxonomy (NCBI): domain Eukaryota; kingdom Fungi; phylum Ascomycota; class Dothideomycetes; order Venturiales; family Venturiaceae; genus Venturia; species Venturia pyrina. Next base: position 288,437 of record JEMP01000023.1, on the reverse strand, counting down.
AGAGACTTACCACCAAGCAACGAAGTTTAGGGATGCAGTGCTGATGCCTAGATCTTTCAATGCGTTTGTGTCCAGTTGTGTATTGTAGGGTCGCACTGTTGTGGATCTTGCCTCTTCGTCATCTTTGGTCGGATCCCATGCTTCGATTTTGTCAGTCGGGAGACCGAGAATGTCTGCGAACACTTTGGCCATGTCGTATTTGGTGTACTTGTCTGAGGATGAGAACTGGAGGATGCGTGGCAGGTCTTTTCTCGCTGGATTGGCTTTTGCTTGCTCGGAGTAGAGCTTCGCGATATCGACGCAGACACGGCCGACATCTTCGGTCGCTGTAGGGAAGCGTATGCCATAGTCGTCTACCTTGACCCTCGCCTCGCCCTCCTTCAATTTTTCTGCCTTCCTGACTGCATCTACAATGGCATAGACAGCACTCGGTGCAGGATCATTTGCCTCAGGACGACCGTATAAGACTGGCACGCGCAAGACTACTCCTAGAACACCCTTATTCGTGTCCTTTGTAGCTTCCAGCACAGTCTGCTCGCCCTCCAGCTTTGTCTCGCCATACACGTTTGGGGGCCCGGTGGGTGATGAAGTAGTGTAAGGCGCCTCGCCCGGCTTTCCTGAAAAGACATAATCGGTGCTTATGTATATGAGGACGATGGATCGTTTGTAGGCTTCGGAGGCAAGTGTTCCTGTGGAGGCCACATTGATAGCTCTGGCAGCGTCTGGGTCTTTTGTGCAAGAGTCTGGGAAACGATTCGCAGCGCCTGTTGTACAGTAAGTTTGGTGTTAGCAGTGTTCAAAGCATCTCTGGCTACTGCGATTGTTAAGATGAAGCTCATAGCGTGAAGATTGAGCACTAAATATTACCACTGTAGACAGGGCAGTAGACTTACAGTGGACTATGACATCGGGCCTAGAAGCTCACTCGACAGTCAGTTGATCACGCTGGCGAATGAGAAGAGCTTGCAGACGAACTTTTCTTCGTCCAAGACGCGTTTGATATCCTCTCCATTGAGCAAGTCGAGCTTCACGATGGACGGAGGCTTCGCTCGGGTCAGGCCAGTTCCGACAACGTCCCAGTGTGCATACTCGAATGATTTGGCCACCTCGCGACCGAGAAGGCCGCTTGCTGTCGAGCATTAGCGAGATGAAGTTGAAGACATCTTGCTGATACAAGCATACCGCCAGTGACCAGCGCTTTAGGTGCCATGATGTTGGTGTTTGGATTTCGCAGCGAGCTTCACGTCATAACTTTGATTTCCTCGATCGCTCAACTCGGTGCAGCTGTTCAGCCTCCACTGCGGACTCGAATTCATGTTCGAACAGCTAGCGCTCTCTCTCCCTTTGCCAGTGCTGATCTCTTCTTCAAGCTCCCATCCGCAGATGAAAGTCTCAATGAAAAGAAGGTCTCGATGAGACTTGTGATGTCAAAAATTCCCTCCCGATCCGAAGACCAAGAGAAGTGGTCATGTATGTAGTTTTCAACTAGCAATAACACGGGCTCAGACGAATCTTCACTGCCACGCGTATGCCCGTGCACTTGAGGATTGTTAGCTGTGTTCGATGGTGTAGGGGAAATGGAAGACGTACCTAGAATAAAGAGAAAAGGGAGGTAGAAGGAGGTTCGCCAGATACTTATTGGAGAGTACATGGCCCGTGCCCGCGCTGAGTAAGCTCAAGCGGGCCTCCGACCGGCAGAAACTGCATAACAGCGCGTTGTGATTGGCTGTGCAGCTGAAGAACATGTGACTGGGTGGGTCTACTGGGCTGGTGCACGTGCACGGCATCTCTGCTAGTATTTCACGTCTCTTTCACACCGTGCTTTTCCAAACTCTACACTCCATTTCACCCAATCCTGGGTCTCTCTTCACTCATCTCCAAGCTCCAACCATTGTACACAATTGAGTCATCCACTCTTGTCTCGCTGTCCCAGCGCCGACCCAACTCGCTTTCGATCACGCTATTGGAGCTCGGGAATTTTTTTGTGAAAACTCCTGGCGGCGTGTCTTTTGAAGGCCGCCGGAAATTTTGCAGAATCTTTGTTGATGGGATCGCTTGTTGGACGTGAGCGCTTCATAGAATCTCGCTTTTCATCAATGGGACACGAGACGATCAAATTCTGATGCACAACATCGCTTTTTAATTGTGTATAAGAGTTCCTTACTGCAATTAGTATCTCCTCGGTCAAGATCTTTTCGCAGCCGGTGATGTTTCCCTCTATAAGAAACACGACATTTCCTGGATTCTCCCTGCTTCATCGATCGGCTGGACATATTGATCATGTCTAAATCAGGTCGAGGTTTTTTTTGCGAGAAGCCCCATATCATGGACGGCTCTCTCCTGTCGCTCATCTTCGAAGATGGATGAAAGATGAAACGGACCATGTTGAACGATACTCCCAATGATGTTTCGGTAAGCAATCCTCTCCACAACCCTTTCCCCGAGCATCATATGATGATACAAAACTATGCTCTTTCCTAATTCTCGTTGAGGAAACACCTTCAAACCAGTTGTTCCTTCTGACTCGATGCGCCAACCCTATTTTTGAAACCATCCTTCTCTTCTTCAATGGAATGCTAATACAGCAAATAGAATGAGCGGTAGAGACCACCTCTGTCCTGATTGAAAATTCGAGATGATGTATTCCAGTTCAACATCAATGAACCACAGCAATCTCGCAACCATTGCTACCCGGAAGATGCCAATCATCTTTGCACGAAGAGTCATTGCAGGATGAAAGTTCGCCACGGTAGCCAAATTCGATGCTGTCAACGTGTAATTTGGGTCAAGTCCAGAACAGCCCAGCCTGCTGAGACCACATATGCTTGGCTCGTGGATTCAATGCTCGTGCCGCACGTCAACGAGGCAGCGATACAGTACCAATTCTAGCAAACAATGAGTCGCATACAATGTGTGAGAGCCTCCAGCGGACTTACCTCCTCTTTGGTCCAGGTTTTGGGTTCTCATTTGGATGACCTTCCCTGCAGTCAATGCGATTAGCCTTGATCGCATGGATTTGCGAGGCCCGTGGATGTACTCACAAGATAACCTCCTTCTGAGGACATGGCTGAATAAGACTGTTGGTGATGCAGAGACCGTCTTTCATTGCATAACATTCGCCTATCGTAGCGATTAGGTACCGTGCGTAAAAAGATCAATATTACATACCTAAACGTTGATCGTCGCAGTGACACACTTGGTATCTTCCGCCAGGACTTTCATCATTAGCAAGATCGAAACAAACAGCAGTTGGGAGTAACATACATTGCCTGGCAAGCAGCGCTTGCCACAGTCGAAACACACGCCAAACAGATCAGGGCTAAAAGGAATTCCATATTTTCATGGGATGGAGATTTGGAATTCCGAGGTTAGGGTAAACCCTATCCCGCTCTTGACTCCTGTTCTTCTCTGGAGAGATGAACTCTTCCAACCGGACGTTTTCCCAAGGCGGGGTCCGTTGTTATATAGAAGAATCTTCGCCCCGAGCCCCAGGTGTGGCTCATGAGGCTCTTTCAACTCCATGCACCAGGGCTACGCTTGGCGTTCTTCTCCCGTTGTGATCATCGTAGCCAACCAATCGGAAACTTGTGCATCATGGCTAATCTCCACAGATTCAATACCTTCAGCTCAGCCATCCCGGTCATGATTCTTTCGGGGGAGATGAGAAATCTTATTGCGAGGAAACAAGAGGATTATTGCGCTTCGTTGATAAGACGAACAGGTCGATTGAGCTTATTGCTGGTCGCCCTTAGATCGAACTTCTGTTTCTCATAATTGTTGGAAATTATTAACATTCAGCTCGCAGCAACTTGATTGTCTTCCCAGACCGCCTCACCTTCGACGGCAAGATGGTTACATCACTCTCGCATTCGCTATGATCAAACTCTCTCAGCCTACAGAGTGCTGGTCTCACCATCTTATTCTCTCAACATGGAATGGACTAGCTAGTCTACTGCTATGACTATCTCCTCCACATATCCAGCCACTGAGGTGAAGTTCGGCCAGTATCTCATGATGCGTCCTTCGAAGTAAAAGCCTGCACGAGATAAGCCATCCATGGGCTGAGCCAATGTGGTAACTTTGAGATCAAGCATCACTAGCCATGTCAGTTGCTCGGGTTTTGTGTAGTCGAAGATGTAGATTTCATTTTCGTCGATACGACGACCAAAGAGCCGGAAAGGCTGGAGTGGTCGACTCGGGTCATCAACGGGTGGTTGGAGGGGAAGCTGGTGAGGAAAGAATTCGTTCCTTGTCCGAGGATGGAGCTGTTGCATGGTGGTCTCGACGGGGTACAGGCCGGATTGGAATAGCTGAACAAGACGTCAGCGCTATGAAGCTTTTTTCTTGTTTGAAGGATTGGAAGCGAATATATGTAACTGAAGGCGTATGGTCAAGGAATTGAAGCGGTTTAAAGCCACCACCAAAGCTGCGATATATACCTTGTAGCACACTATAATAAATTCTACCTCCTTTCACAATATGGCCAACCAGCGTCTCAGTGCTGCTTAGGATACCGTGGTTTTCTATTGAGTACTTGCTTACTGCTTAGGCTTTGACATGAAGATACGAGCCTAGCAGAGATTGTCAAGAAAATCATCGAGGCTTGACGCTGCATGAATTAATTCCACCTGCTCTATGGCCGTATATGCTCAGCCCACAAGTGAGCGACTAAACGTCGGTCACAAAAGCGACATTGATCCAAACGTTGAAAACCTATCCGCTGATGTTAACTGTCCAGTTGGGATCAAGGCCACTCCACATGTTCTTCCACCATCAAAAGAAGACAATCTCCTTTTTCCATTTTTCATTACAAGTCTTCGCAGTCACCATCATCGTCACCATTGCACAACCCCTCCGCGCGGCCAAACTTACGGTATTACCAACGACAGTTCTTCGGGATGCTCCAGATACTATCGCTTGCCCGAGTTAACAAGGGAGGGAAAGGAATGTCTTTCGTGCTTTGGAGTGTTTTGATGTCCAGGATTGTCTTTACTCTCTCAACAGTATGAGGAGGCCTGTCTTCTTTTTGAGTCCTCTGGTCGATGTTCCTAAGACTTGGAAGCCCCGTCGGTCATGGTGATGGAGGACGCCAAGTCCAGACTCTGGGTGTGGTTATCTCGAGCGTCAAGTGAAAAATGAGAAAAGATGATGGAATACCTGGTTCTTTGGTCTTCTAGACCGTATGCCGTTTGTGTGATAGTGAAAATGAAGGTCCGCGATCGTGATATTGGTGTTGATTTTCGGAGCGACGAAGAAGTGAAAAGTGAATTATCATGACCCTGTGTCAGGGACGTCAATGGCTGCCCGTATGGTGATCGTGGACTCGGAGAACCCCGATCCCTGGTGGGCTACAGCAAACTTGCTGCCAGAGTAGTGAAACCCGTCGCCGGTGCCTTTGGACAGTGGCCTTCACCAACATGTCTTCATTCCCTATGCTAGCTAGAGACCCGAAACGCCGCGCAATGCAACCAACACTAAATGCACCCAGGACCAACAATGCTATCCAAAGGCCATCCAAGACAGTCTCATACTTAATCGTCCTCATCAACAACCATGCTTTCACCCTCGCCCAAGTTACTATGTACCTCTTCCGCCTGCTGACCCCTTAATCTCCTAACCTTTCCTCTTCTTCCTCTCAGACTCGAGATTTTGATCTCCTCGACCCTCCGATCGAACTCCCTATCCACCCGATCATCCATAATAGGTAGTTCCTCCATAGCCGCCATCGCCCTCGTCAACAAATCAGTCGCAACAGGATCTTGTGGCGCAAGCGCGAGCGCTTCGTGTAATGCAATCATGGCATCCTTGATATTGCTCATCTCCATCAAGACCAATCCCTTCGCCGAGAACGTCCCCGCATCTTTTCCGCCTTCGCGAAGGACTTGATTGAATTCTTCCAGTGCTTCGTCTAGGTGACCAAGTCTCCTGAGTGCATGTCCCAGATTTGCTCTAGTACTAATCCACGTTGACGGTGAAGATCCAACATCAGCTGAGATCCTCAATGCTGTTTCAAACATTTCAATGGCTCTGGGCAAGTCTCCCTCCTGATAGAACACAACTCCCAACTCATTCAGGAGCAGGGGATCCTCGCTACATAGACTTCTCGACACCTCCAAGTAATCCTTTGCCAGCTTCAAGTTTCCTAATTGTAGATTTTGCATGCCCAGGAACATATTAGGAAGATGCGTTCCTTGAAATAGTCTCGTTGCGGTTGAGTAAGCTGAAATGGCTTGGTCATGCTCGCCTTCATGGGCAAAGGTGTGCGCAAATCCTATCCACGCAGGTCCAAAATGGGGGTCCAAAATCGAGGCTTTGGAGAAGAAACGGCGGGCGGAGGCGATTTGATTGATGGAAAGGTAGTAGACTCCGATAGCAAGGTATGTACATGGTTCTTCGGGATGGGAATCAGCAAGCTTGTGTGAAATCAAATAGAGGAGGTTCTTTTGGCCGAGCTCATATAAACACGCTAGGTGTATAGGCATCGTAGGGAAGTTGTGCGGGTCCTGATCCAGTACTGATGTTGTAAGTTCCAGGGCTTCGCGGAAGCGGCATTGTGTGAAGAAGTGCGTCGCTTTCGACAGAGCAATGTCTGGGTTGCTGGCAAGCTTGTAGTGGGTAGAGAGTGTCTCTAACGCAACAGCAAATTCGTCTCTGTGTCCATATTTGCCCAGACGCGTGGTGTAGAGTAGCTTCGTGAACTCGGCAGCTTCTTGTGATTCTGAGGGGTCGCTGCCGTCGCCTACAACGATTGTGTCGAAATCCAAAGATTGGAGAAAGTCCCATTCTTCGGCCGGGGTCATGAGGGAATTCTTCATCAGAGCATCGAATGCTTCGAAGCACTGAACGTCGATTCGGACGGCAACTTTGTAGCACTCCTTCGCGCGGTCAAAGGCATTCTGTTTGGCGTGGCACTGTCCGCGTAAATAGCACATGGCAGCCTCTGCTCTGATGGTAGCGACGTCTTCCCGCATGCGATCTTCCGTCGGATCGATTCGCTGCAAAGCCTTGCCATCTCTTGCTAAGCCATTGCGCCCACCGTGCAGCAGTTTCCGGCGCGCGCTTCCTGGTGCTTTGATGTATTGAGTCGGGTTGACATCGCCCAGCAAAGAGAGGGCATCTTCGAACTTGGATTGGCGTATCAGACACAAGGCGGCAAAGTATCTGGCCGAGGCGTCTCTGGCAGTGAGGTCTGCTCGTTGCAGGAAGCCCAGGGCGCGAGTATAGTTGCCCGTGGAGAAGTGGGCTTGGGCAAGCCAGTAGGCGTCGCCATCACTATCTGGAGTATGAGCATCAGTACCACGATAGAGGACTGGTTGTATCGACGTACTGGTGAGAGCGAGGAGCTTGTCGCCGATGAATATGGCGGCCTCATGCTGGTTCTTGTTCAGCGCATTCTTCCTCCACTCGCGGAGATATTGCTCCATGGTCCAGTGTTGTAGGAGGGGGGAGGGGGGAGGGGGGAGGTAGTAACGGAGATGCTCTCGCTGAATCGGTCCAAGAGACATTGGATGGAGCTGGCGGCGGCGCGTTAATTCGCGCTTTCTGTGTTGGAAAGGTAAACACGCCGACCGAGATGACCCCCCGCGGACCCACATTACTACATTGGGCAATCTTGAGCTTTGCCGGTGTTGCTCAAACATCACCACAGCACAGGGTGGCTAGAAACTCTTGCATTTTGATATCAACTGGTTCACAAAGGTTTCCCTTTCACCCGCTCATGGCTGCAGAGAAGATCCCGGATCCTCCCACCTACAACTCCTTCTTCCCTTCACTCTCCCCAGTGATTCCAAAAGGCTCTCCTCCGCCCTTGAACATGTCCCTCAGAGCATCAGCAATGATCTCGGGCCTTTCCCAAGCAGCAAAGTGTCCTCCATCCTTCGCCCAATTCTGAAACACAACATTTCCAAGCATCTGCAAGAACGCCCTCGGTATCCCCACGATATCCTTGGGAAACTGCGTAACACCCAAGGGCACATTCGTGAACTTCCAAAATGCCGTATCTGTGGCACCACCACCATAGTCGGTAGAGGAATCAGTGGCTTCGAAATAAGTACGCACAGATGCCCCAGGACCAGCGGTAGAAAACCAGTATATCGAGATCCAAGTCAGGATCTCATCATTTGTCCATGGATAAGCATCAGTCCAGTGCTCCAATTTCTCGTAAATCCAACCTAGCAATGCGACAGGAGAATCAGAAAGACAGTAAGCCACAGTCTGTGGGCGCGTTTGATGCATGTTGTAATACGCATTTCCTGCGGTCGAGTACTCCTGTCCATTTTTGAGCCCTTGCTTCTCGGCTGCCGTCCAGAATGGGAACGAGAGGACGGATCTGAGGAGAACGAGGGGCGCAGTGAGAAGGGAGGATGGGACTATGGCGGCGAGGTTGACGTGAATGGCGCGAAGCGAGTACGCGTGGTAGCGGCCCATCATACGGGTTATCATCGAACCCCAGTCACCGCCCTGAGAAACGTATTTCTTGTACCCTAGGGAGAGCATGAGTTCGTTGCAAACGTCGCCGTAGTGTTTTAGGCTGAAGCCGCGCTGTGGGATGTGAGCAAGGCTTTGATTATGGTAGTTTTAGCATGTCTTGATCGTTGGTTAGGGAAACCTAACAGCTGTCCAGCGCTCATGAAGATCAATAACGCTATCGATGTAATCCGGGCAGGTTGGGGAGGCGTGACTGCCGGGGACGAATCTACATGATGGATCTCAGATTGAGCACGGTACGTCGAGAGACCATCTGAGTCTTTGACATGCCAAATGGATAATTCGCGTACGAAAATGAAACCTACCTTGGACACTCCTTGACTGAACCCATAATTCGGCAAACTCGGCGCGACTACATGGAAGGATTGATGATCCCCCTCTTCAGTCAACAGAGGCAACAATTTGATAACTTCAAGGAAACTCCCCGGCCATCCATGTACAAACAGCAATGGGATGGCGTTCTTCGCTTCCGACCTCTGATGAATGAAATGGACATTCAAATCGCCAAATTCTCCCATGTTGACATTTTGCGTAAACATGGGAAGAGAATTCAGTTGCTTCTCGGTTTGTCGCCATTTTGGCAAGTAAGTCGACTTCCAGTATTCCACTAGCTCTTTCATTCGAGGAACTGGTACGCCCTGTTTGATGTCGTAGCCTCCAGGCTGATCTGGGAGGCGAGCGAGCTCGAGCTTCTTATTAAGAAGCGCGAGTTCGTCGTCGGAGACATTGATCTGGAAGGGCTTTGCCGATGCCGTCATGGTCAATACGGTAACTTTCGTCAGTGGCTGACTAGGGGGATCAAGTTCTTCGTGATGCTTTTCAGATGAGAAACATAAATGATAATGGTTGATCTACGTGCTTCGAAAGGGTAGACGGATTTATGGCAACGGAGCGTGCACGTGAGATGGGTCCAATTCGGAAACGATCGCTGCTCAGAGCTTGCAAATCCCGACCAGACCCGTTGGCCCCTGAGTCCAACATCGCATCTCTGCCATCACGCAGAACAAAGCAGCGACAACATCCATATCATCGCAAGGGCCATTCGAAACGCTGTGCCAGAACAGCATTCGGCCACAGCTTAACTCGCCGTTTTCTCCAGTCGCTTCATGGCTGCTGCAATCATCCATGTGTTGATATTGAACGAATCGGCCATCCAGAAACCGACAAAGTTCCAAGCTTTCCATTGTCGGCGTTCGGGCTCGACAGGCTTGAGGTCGTGGTTGGTGAGAAATAATCGCTTGCTCGGGATTCCTGGACTGTCATTGTGGACTTCGTGTCAATAGTTAGGAGTTGCCCCATGTTTTCGTGTACGAAAGTTTGCTCACAATTTTCTTGAGCATTGAATCCCATGGCGTCGACATGCAATTTCTAGAATTTCCCCAATAACCAACCGCGATAGTATTGCTCAAGGCAAGATCAAGGCTTTCAATCTTCCATCAAAGTGAATGGATGGCATATATATATGGACCAAGAGACCAGCCTCGCGCATGGCAATCATCATGTTCTCACTCGCGCAGAACGGAGCCGCTAGGCTGGGAACGCCATGTCGTAAGGCAAAGATAGCAACTGGTGGACATGATTTCCAATGGACAAGGAGCCATGTTCACTCCAAGATTCTTGACGTTGTCCCGCCTGAGCATTCTGACAAGTAAAGAGCCTTGGGAGTTGGGACGAGATTTCTATGCCAGGGAAATCTCGGAGAAGCCATTCTGATTGCGAGAATTGCACGCGACAGGTCGATTCTTCCCTTCCAATGGGTCGAAAATCGGGGTCGATAGTAATTGACCAATGGCTGTGAGCGCGCCTACCGTTAGCGGACAGTTGACTCGATGAGATCGAGTAACGTTCATCTTCGTAAGGCTGGCTCATCCTCAACACCGTATTCCTCTCCATCTTCGTCTCTCACGCAGCATATTTGCATTGCTTCGCTGCCATGAAGGCTACAAAGTATAGCAGAAAAGGCTGATGCTCGACCTGGAATCATTCACAGAACGAGTTTATAATGGCAATATCTACGGGATAGTCTGCCAAAGATTCTATGGGCCTCTGAGTTATTTTCATTGCTTGTATCGTGTAGATTCACCAATCTCATCAAAGGTTCGAAGAGCCCGGAGAACACCGCCATGCCCGATTGTGATGCTGGACCACCCCCACGAAAGACCAGTCTTCCGAGTCCTTGCAACCGCCGCGCTATATCCACTCCGCTCCAACGCCCGGCGGAACGATGCCCGCGGGCAACTTTTGTTCGACGCGAAACATCATCAACATCCGACTTTGTTTCGAATACTCACCAGAGACTTTTGCTCCTTGGAGATTCCTTGCGTGCGACTCATATTTCTGCCAAAATTTACTACGAACGCCAAGTTTGAAATGAGATTGGCAGTCCCTCTTTTACAGCAACGGAGAAATCAACTCACACATAAAGTCAATTGACCTACTTGAAGATCCAATGCACGAATCCGAATACAGACAGGACAGTGACGATTGCTTCGCTATCTTCCCACTCGTCACTGATCATTTCCCCATCCGTCTACAGACCTATGGCTACAGCTCTAACCTTAACTGCCGACATGGAAACGTTTGTGAGCAGTCCTTGTACGAGCATGAATGTGCCGTGCCAGTGTATAGTACTGACACCAACGAAGAACCACGTCAATTCGTTGATGTTCAGAGCAGAAATTCTTATGATCTCGAAGCACTGTTTGGGTGATTTGGATTACCGGAGAGGAGCTGGAATGACAGGCTCCAAAGTTGCATTTTGTTCGGCATCGTAATTTAATGGCTTTTGCTGAGTGCCTGATATGCTACTGCTCCCTCCTAATCGTTTCAACATGCCCTCACTATAAACTACGCCATAGTTGCCAACCAAAAACCAAGCCAGTTAATCGCAAGTGGGACAGCAAAAGCTCTGCTCGAAGTTAGATCAATCAACAACACCAATTCTCTATAGCATCTTCTCGTTTGGCAAGAGCACTTCTTTATCTCAATTCTCGCACTCTCTTTGCGCCTCTCAACTTCCTCACTTCCAATGCATAACCAATCCAAGTGGCAAGCAACGGTGGTCCGAAAACATACTTTTGTACAAAGGTCCCCTCAGGGCCACAGAGATCCGGATCACACCCGGCAGAGCCAGGATAAAGAATGGCGCTGAGCCCGGTGACGGCGTAGATGCTTCCAATAATTGCCGCCGTGAAAAGAGATTCGCGCTTTTGGGTTGGTGTGGGGAGGTAAGCTGAGCGGATTGCGTACCTACGAAGATCACAAATCAATATCGAAGCATAATTGGTGATTGTAAAAGTTAGACATAGGGCTTAAGAGTTGCCTACCAAAGTGTCGCGGCTCCGAGGACTACCGCCATGCTCATTGTTTGACCATTGTGAAAGCGGGCGTGAGGAGGCCAGTTTGGATTGTAGACGTGAGTCTCGTTGAAATCGGCGATGAAGGCTCCAGCACAGAGAAAGACGGCTGGAAAGCACAAGAGGAAGATACCAACTGATGGCATTTTGAATGGAGAAGCGGGGATTTGAGGTCAGTCGGCAGGGAGGGTTGTTATGTCGCGTCCACGGAAGGGCAATCTGCTGTCGCCCTAGGAGTACGTATCATCTGGTCTAGTGCTCCAGCAGATAGGAGTAGTGGGTTGACAGATGTTCGGAACGAATCTCGTGTCGATGGTGTAACAGTAGTAGTACGAGTAAGATGTTGAGAATTTGAGCTCGTGGGTTGAAGCCAGGCCTGGGGATATAGTGAGATGGTCGTAAGGCCCTCGTGCAGGCATGATCCGGGTAGTCGTAGGGCGCTTTCCAAAACTTCCAACACGCTTCAGCCTTCGCGCTCCTTTGTGCCCTTGCCGAGTACGAGTGTAGAGTTCTGGAACACGTCAAGAAGCACGGCAGCAGCAGTCAAAGTCGAGCCACGGCCTCGTCGCGGCTCAACAATGCTCTTCACTGCCATGTCGGATTTGTGATTGATGTATGCACGCATGGAAGAATACGGAGTAGTCATGCCAGCTGTGCCAGTATGTACATAGTATGTATGCACGTTTGGAAGAATACGGAGTAGTTATGCCAGCTGTGCCAGTATGTATGCACGTTTGGAAGAATACGGAGTAGCCTCGCCAGTATCGACTATCGACCCTTGTTCTTCTCGGCTCTATCCCTGCCTGTTCCGAAGTATGGGGAAAGAAAGAACCTGAGGCTGAGGGAAGCTTCGGCTACTGTCGCACTGGCAATCATCATAGTAATATCCATCACACCCGACTCTGAAACCAGATCTTTTCAAAACACCATGTGTCAACACCTCAAGAGATTCCGGGAACCACTTTATCAGAGCTGCAATCAGTGCTCTAGAACTATTCTATCCGCCTCCGCACCCTCCGACTGCATCCCTAGGCCAATCTCCAATCCTCACCTCTCAGAGCCCCAAACGTTGCGCCAACAAGTACCGGCTAGCTGCCATTCGGGCAGTAGACCGTTGCGCCTCTTCAGATTTTCAAGCTGTTGCTCACCCGTCCTGATCTCCATGACCGCAGACGCGCAGTCGCAGCTTAGATGGTGTTTGCTCCGCAGTTGAGGGGCTACAGACCTCTACGACTGGGAAATGCTCATCCGGCCTTGAACAGCAGACAGACAACTTTGGCCATACTGGCCTTCCTCGCCTTCATCATCATCACTTGGCATTGGTTTGGAGCGCCTTCACATGGCGCCTCACCGCAGCTTCCTGCGTTTCGGAAACAACCCAAGAACTGGTCGGTGTCAGGAAAGGGGAACCTGGAGGGCGTAACAAACTTCAAGAAACCGGCCAATCTTTCCGTCGTTGCGCTGGTATTTTATGGAAGACCTGCGACAGTCTCAATCTTGGATTGCTATCTCAAGGTGCGGAGGTATCTGGATCTGCCATTGTGGACAACGCTAACACCCTGTCCCAGAGAAATCTTGCAGAAAATGGGGGCATGCTTGACGAGGTGATATGGCTGGCACGTACGAATAAGACGAGAGACCTGATGTGGCTGGATGAAATGGTTGAAACCTCTCCCTCTTACCGACGAAAGAACATCACATACCACGGCGGAGACTACAGGACATCATACGATTTGGTGCAAAACGGGACAATGTACCTAAAGATCGATGATGACATCGTCTTCATCGAGGATACGACCATACCAACCCTCGTTGAGTCACGGCTAAGCCATCCAGAAAGATTTATTGTGTCAGCAAACATCATGAACCAACCATCGCTCAGTTGGGTTCACCAACATCTCGGCGTTGTCAGGCCGTACCTCCCAGAATTGAAACCGCCAGATGATTGGAACGCTTCGCGCATTGTCAATTATACCGACTACAATTTTCGAACCTCAGGGAATTGGCGAGCCTCAGAATTACCCTGGTGGGAAGGACCCAGCGATTTCGACTACACAAAATTCTTCCGGCATCGTCCCGATGGCGCGTTTCCTGGGCACCGCTGGCTACCAGTTCCGTACAGGGAGAATGCGGATGGCACACCAATCCAGGACACCTCATACGATGCCTTCAGTAAAGGCCTGTGGAATTGGTACATCGCTGCGCAAGAACACTACTCGTTCTTCGAGCATCTGGAAAACAACGATTTGTACAAATACAAGTTTCCGAGCTGGGATTACAACTACAAGAGAATGGGCATACAGTTTGTAGCGATGATGGGGGATGATATCAATGCTGGCAAGCCTATTGATCAGGAAGATGATGAGTTTTACTTCTCGGAAGTGATGCCGATGAAGACAGGGAGACGTATGTTACAAATTGCCTATGCGTATGTGACTACTGCCACTAACTATAAACCAGATGGCATTGTTGATGGTCGAGCTATTGCCGCCCATTATTCATTCCAACCACAAAGAGAAGGCATGGCGGCAACTGATATATTGGATCGGTACAGAGCGTATGCCCAGGAGCATATTTGTTTCTAATCATGCGTTTTCATGTTATGGGAGCATTGCGATGGCGCCAGGTATTGTAGTGTGCAAACGGCATCAGAGGGTTTACGGTAGCCGTAGATGCCTTGACACTGGGATTATGTGCTCGCATATTATGAGAGGTGTTGATAGATCTACCCATGGGTTAGAACATAGATTTCCCAATGTCCAGAGCGAACCTGAAACAAATCTCTAGGTGTAGCACATGTTCGAACAGTTCTGGAGCCGCACTACCTCCGTACAATATACTGCAAATCCGAAATTTTTAGCACGTTCTCCACTCAACATAAACGGCAATACGATCGCGTCCTTCGCATTTGGAACTCACCCCCGCGGTTCGTCTTTCTGAAAATTCCACGAACTTCTGACAGGATAATCCTGAGCGTTGGCCAAGATACTAGTCGAGTCCAGGACATTGTCGCGATTGGCCGCCGATTTTACCAAAGAATCCGCTCCGCCATGACTCGGCTCTTGACTTGCGTCTCTTGATACTTGCAGGTACGGTACCGCCGTGCCTGTGCCGAAAGCACGTCTATATCCTTTTGCTCATTTTTTCTCTGGGAAGACTCGACGCGCAATATAGCAGAGAATTCTTTGCGATTGATGAGCTTCGCGCCATGGAGACTGAGAAGGGATGAAACACTCGAGGAAATGGACACTACTACAACAACTGTCGAATATACGAAGCAACACGTGGATGAAGATGACGGGAAGGCACCAAAGTAACACAACAAGTTAGATGTCATCGACGCATGGATCTTCATCAAAGACAAAAAAGGCCGTTATCGCGTTCTTCCACACCAAAGACTGAGGAACAACCTGTTGGCCTCTGTGGACTCTTATAATTTTCCAATGCAACTAGTTTGCATGCTCGAACGCTCCTTTACGATGGAGGAAGGGGAGCTAATTTTGTTCATGAATGATTGACATCTGAGCGCTGTAAATTTTGTAACATGCTAACATGCCGGCAGGGTTGAAACTCACAAGATGAAAGTCACGTCTCTGCGCCAAGTCCTGCCTTTCACGACGTGGTAGGAAACGTGGATGTGAACAACGTGGGAAACGGGATCGCGTCATTTGCCGCTCATAGGAGGTCATCCCTGAGGGCTTCGATCCTATGAGAGTCGATTGATTGAAGAGCACTGCCAAGTTTGGATCGTATTCTTCTTGGTCTGGGTAACTCATTGGCGGTTTTGGAGCAGAAAGATTGATCTGACCCGGCGATCGTGAGCCAGATCTGATCTATTGCCCACCAGACCAGCGACTACAGTGTCAGATGACACCATCTTAGCGAGACCCGCTTCACTTCACTTGAACCACGTTGTGCTGCCTCACCTTCTCTCATCCTCCATCCACTTTCACCCACAGTTCCAGGTCATTGCAAAAGTCCGGTAAGTTTCCACTGCTTCATTCAGCTTCCACTCATGCCTTTAATTGAATAGCTAGGAGCTGCTTATCACATTCAGCTTGTGGTCGCTATTGATAGGTCTCTGACAATCTCGCTTTTGCGTATTGCTGGCAAATCCTCGATAACGATCTTGGCCTCACTTCACTTACCTGTCCTCCGCTTTGCTGACATCAATTTGCAAAGCTGTGCGGCATATCCCCAATCCAATGGCAATTATCATACAGAACGTCACGGGCAGCAATCTCGAAAGCAACACCAAGACGAACTCACTTACTCTCACCGCCGTAAGCGCAATCAGAAGCGATGCCGCCAAAACAGGCTTCCTTTCCCTCCCACGTGAAGTCCGTCAGTCCGTTCTCCGCCAGACGATTAGATTGAACGAACTCGAAGAAGCAACTCAGCAAATCACCGACCGCTTCTTCACCTGGGACGACCTCTTCACCAATCATGAAGCCCACATTCAGGCCTGGAGCGTGACGTTGAAGCTCGTGCATCGCGAGATCCAGGCCGATGTCGACTACGTCAAGGAGAAATGGGATCGGGATTTCTGCGTCTTGCAGCGAGAGAAACTTGTCGCTTATGAGGAGGTTGCCAGGAAGCGTCGAGCTCAGTTCTTGGATACACAGCTTCTCTTCCAGTCGCCTTACCCTAGCTTTGCTCAGACAAATAGCGTAAGCCCCAAGCCGAAGAAGGCGAAGATACGGATCCCTCGCAAGAGAGCAGACGGGTTCGTGCGAGTTGAGGGATTATGATTTTGGATTTGGAAGATGACGATTTTGCACACTAGGAGCCGGAGATTTTGCACTCTAGGAGATGATGGTTTTGCTCATTGGGAGACCATGATTCTGACATTGGGAGGACAAAATTTTGACACAGGCCGGACCAAGATTTTGACAAAGTCCGGACCACGATTTTGAGAGCATTCAATCAATGATTGCATCGGGCACGGCCTTGATAGGGATGGTTTTGAGCATTTATTGACAGACTGGCCTATTCATTGATTCTAGGCTTGGTGCTGGAGTCCTGGAGATTTCTGCACATGCATCACTTATTGATAGTATTTTCTTACCTTTCACGACATGATGAATTGATAGCTTTCCTACTCATAAGCCACCAGCGAGCCCCCTCGACCTGCCCCAAGAACTTTGACACCATATCCTCTTGTAAATTCAGAAGCTGGACCTCGTGCTTGCAAAAGGTACACGACCCAATCGTTGAGGATGTGGTCTTTGTACAAAATGAAATGGAACGAAAGTATTGAAAAGGTTGAGACAAGCAGGGCCATATATGACTGATGATGTGGATTTCGTGCTTGTAGCACTAAGCCTGGATCATCTTAACTCTATCCATATTGCGGGTAAACTATGTTACAATGCCTCGAAAGTGAGTGTAACTACATTGGTCCATTATGATGTCCCCGAAAGCCGTTGAAGCATTCAAATAGGTATCTTGTGTTACTTCCGTGATGATTGATATTCTTCCAATTCGTGCAAGCGGCAACCATGGTAACCGTACGCCGGCGGAAAGACCGATCTCATGTTGAAGGTTGTCTAACAAGTGAAGTGAAGATGAGATGAAGAAGGTGAGGTTGGAACTTGTAAGTTGAGAAAGGGCTTCGGCGGCCTCTCTTGGCATTTCCGGACCAATCACAGGTCCACACATTTTTCCTGCCCACAACCCGAAATTTGCTCTTGCTCACGACATCACTTTCCTGATCAGCCAGCGCAACCTCGCCATCACCACCAAGAAAGCCTCCGAACCTCTTCAGTCCTACGAAATACACTCATACCGCAATTATGGACGCAGGAAAAACCCCCATCGTACCGTCTCCCTGTGAAAAATTCTCAGCCAACCATATACTAATTTTTCCCTACAGAAGCTGGTCAAGGTTACCAGAGTCCTCGGCAGGACAGGTTCTCGTGGTGGAGTTACTCAGGTGCGCGTTGAGTTCATGGACGACACCACCCGAGTGAGTCTCCCAGGAGATAACCCGAAGCAAAGAAGAAACGGCATACTGACACTTTGTCCAGTCCATCATTCGAAACGTCAAGGGGCCAGTCCGCGAGAACGACATTCTCTGCCTTCTCGAATCCGAACGCGAAGCCCGCAGACTCAGATAAGCGATGCGACACTGTCATGGAGGGAGCACAGGGAAAAGGGATGCTTGTTTCGATGGAGCGCGGATATCCTGATACGATGGACGGCACAATGCGGGGATGGGACTCTCCATTGGCGAACATGACATAAATTACCGAGCTCGGACACAGTATTCGTGGATATCTATAAATTTCTGACCCCAGAGCTTCACCAACTTCGCACTCTTCATCGTGAGCCTGGAGACAATGACGTGATGGATGAGAGGATAGGGACCAGGCGTCTAATTGTGAACGTGGCATAAATGGTCAAGCTTGAGTACGGCTTTATCAAGAACATGGACGGCTCTGTTTCGGGAATCTCTTTCCATTATCAAGCGTTTGTGACCTGACTTGGACGCTATGATGCGACCGACAACAATACCGCTGGATGACGTCAATCTGTGAGCCTGAGCTTGTATCCTATGAAGAAGCTACCACGAAGCCCGCACCGCCGAACTGGCATTCCAATTTCCTGGGACTGCAGGCATTTCCGGAATAGGTCCTTCAAATTGGGATCGTTATGGCGATATGTTTCTGATCAAACGATATGAAAACTTGCGTCAGACGTTACTCGGACATTGTCTCAATTCGGACGTTTGAATGTAGGACGAAATAGAGCCTCCGATCTCATATCTCTCCTCCAAGTCCATTATGGTGATTTTGACTCATAGCCTGCTCCATGTGGACCGAATCGAGAAAACGATGTGCGTCAAAATGATCAACGACCAAGCTCAGGCCTTGTACAGCTCAACTTCGGGCGACTTTTTGGGGCAAAGGCTGAAAAATCCAGGTCGCCCTCTGTTTAATGACAATCTTTCCGTATCAAGGTAATGTGCTATTCTGTCAGGCTTCTTCTGCGCTCACGCGTGACTCAACAACGCGACTACTTCTTGTCACCAACAACGACGCTGAAAGTCACATTGAGTTATGGTAAGACTACCCAATGCTACCACAGACATATTCAGCTCACTTCAAGATGGTCAGAGAGTATGCGAAAACACTTATGCTTAATTGTCGATGATCGCGACAACCTCTGTTCGCACGAGGAATGCGAACCAGCTCTGCAAGAATATTTCGTGCAGGACCATGCCTCCTGTGAGCCAGCTAGCTCTCTACACGACAATGCCGAGTGTCTGCGACTTGAGGAAAAAGAGGCTCGAGCTGCTCGTATTGATCGTTGCCTGGAGCAGTATGCCTTCATGCACATGGTACACAATGGGCTCCGTCTTGACCATCTCTTCCTCAATCGGCCTGTTCTCCAACACCTGCCTCTTCATCGAACGCCCCTTCTGCAGCCAAACCTTCAGCAGTACCCCAATCTTATGCAGTGAGTTGTGAAGGGTAACGCGCTCTCGGAACCAACGCGTTGGAACAAGCGCAAGAAGAAGGTGGACATGCTGGTGGACATAGAGAAGACAGTCATTGAGCAATCCACACTCGAAAATTCCAATCGCGCATACAAGGGTGGTTTCCGTTCCTGAGGCTTGGGTTGAAGGCGGCGCCTTACTTGTCAGTCTTGGAGCGAGGAAGAGGTACAGAAGATGGCTCTGAATTTATCCTGGGAAGACAGCCTTCCTTGACAACCGGAAATACCAAGGCCATTGTATGATCTATGCATATGGCTGCCTTTACAGTGTGAAGTTTTCTGTGGGACACTCTGGCGCGTCACTTTCGATGGCTGGACGCGCTGGAGGACAAAGAAGCAATCGGCTTTAAATGACAAATAAGAACGACTTTCGCCTTCCAAAAATCTTGCCATTGGAAACCCCGAATCATTATCCGAGTCTCCAGATGGTCTCTTTGTTAAGAGCAATTGGCGTACCAAATACCTTGGGCGTCTTTTTCTTTATTCATTATACATCCGTTACCCTGGACCAAGCAGCGATGACTCTAGATTATTTCGAGTGTTAGCTACAATTTAGGAAGTTTGGAGGGAGAAAGAGAGAGGAGTTGAAGGACTACTTACCTTACGACACATTTGATTATTGAATACCGGATATCCTTGCGCGTTGAGTTCTACACAGTAACCATGGTCATCTGTATATTTCCAGCATTCTGTCTAGTCAAATTGTTAACATCTAAAGGCTGTCCTATGGTAGGTAGCACTTACCCATGCGGCAGTAGCGCCGCTCGCCAGGAAGAGGGCGGTAATAATGATGGATTTCATAGTAACAGAGATAGTTAGATTGTTGCGGTCGTTGGTTGGATAAAGAGCCGTGATCTGATGGTAAAAGAACGAGAGTCTCCATTGCGGATATATAAGCAGGCCAAGTTGCGCCTGTAGCCATGGCGAAACGAGTGATATTTCAGCTAAGACCTGAATGAAAGCCAAGCCGAAAAAGAAGTCGGATGTGGGTAAAATTAGCATAAGATCATCTCTCGGTATTTCCCATTTAGGCTCTAGAGTCATGCTTCTCTGTGGATGCAGTGGGAATCAGGAGGAGAGATGTCCAGCTCAGGATATTCCTGCAAGGATGGCTGAAGTTTTCCCGTCTTCGGCTTCCTCTGGCCGCCCGCGGCATGTTGTCCTTGCTCTAAAGTCACGAAGCATGATCTGATGAATGTACTTCAATACTCAATCACCAGCTTGGGAGCATGAAGGGAAGAGACCGAGTCTTTAAAGATATACAAATGCCCTGGTTGTTGATGATGGCGATGGGGTAGTCGGGCGCGAATATTCTGGAGCTATGTTCAGTGAACCATTTAGGCGCCAATCGCGAGTCCTACGGAATGCGATTTGAGAATAGAACTATTGCGAACTGTTGTATATGTTGATTTCCAGGATTGTGGGCGGCCTGCACGCAAAGTACTTCAAGATCTTGTACCTGCGATCAGATCAACAAAACAACATCACAACCCAAATGGCCGGATTGCGCTGAATACGTAGATCAAGACCTGGATTGGATATGTGCGAAAGGTTGATGCCAGGTTGATTGAGGATGTGGAATAGGTCGGATGATAGACACTGACTGGTTTGAGACACAAATTGGTATGCCTGAAATCTGACTTTTGATTTACCGTGGATCTGGAGTGTTCACGCCCGAATGCTCCATCAGGTATGGAAAACCATGCTCACACCATCGTTCCTTAACTTTGCAAAATCCATTATCGCCAATACGAGCAACGAATACTCGATAGGTCTGCGATCCCATTTCGTGACACAAGCACGTTGCTTACAGTCCGGCCAGGTTCTTAATTGACCTCACCATGTTTGAGGTCTCAGTTCCTACAATGGCGGTCAGCGAAATACCTCAAAGACAAACCGGCCGCGGAGGAACAGCCACCAATACACCGAGGAGCACAAGGGAGCTGTGCGCGTCATCTGTTGTGGCGTGGCGTGTACGTGAAGGATCGCGTCGTCTCACAGAGCGCAGACTTCCTGTTGCAAGCCAGGCAATGAAGCAATCGAGACATTTTCGGCCCCAGCTCAAGAATCCGCGGGTCTTGATTGAAAAGCGAGTAACGACACACTTCTTTGACCTGCCACGCGAGTTACGACAGACCATCTTGGATATCACCTATAGTGATAGCATTGTCAAGCATCGGAATTACACCGATTTCCTAGGCGCTGACGCTGATAGCAGCGATTTCTCATTTTCTCATCTTGGATGTGTCCTAGCCCACGCAGAGTGGGTTGAGAATATCAAAGGTATGAATGGGTGCCTTGCCGAGGACATGAGATACGTCGAAGGGCAATGGAAGAAGAAATACATGCTCTTGAATGTGACATATATCAAGCAGCTCAAGCAGTGCAGCCATTCCATCAAAGCCGAGACTCGAAGGCAATGTACCCAAAATTTACTGCGAGATGGGAAAGAGCAGATCCGACATCGGTATTACTTACGATCAAGGTCGCTCATGAGTGTGCAGAGGAGAGTACGTGAAGTCATGTCCCGTAACCCTCTCCTTTAGACGCAGGCAAAGAACCTAAGCTATGTTTGAGAGACCAGCCGAAACAATGCAAAACCGGCGCCCAAGGAGGAGGTGTAAACCTACAAAACGGACCAGTTCCCTGTCACTACCACTCGAGCCACGCCAGATCATCGTGAACATGGTCTTTGCCTACGATCTCATGTCATCAACTACATACGGCGACTTTCTGAGGGCCCATCGGCAGGACCGTAAATCGCTTACAGCTTTGAGCCTGTATGCTTTATGGATGCCACTATCAAGAGCTGGATAAGGGACGTTAAGAAGAGCCACGGGCAGCTCGCCGAAGGCTTGGAGTATGTCCAATGAAAATGGAAGAGGGACTATCTGAATCGAAACGCGGCGCATATCAAAAATTGGAGGGAAGAATTGGAGGGGTACAAACGCACAGCTCGCAAACATTTCAAAAGAGACTTACCTTACGTTAAATCATGGAAGCGGCTAATAATGGGTGGCGACAGTTTCGACCAGTTCCACAAGTTCGCGTTCATTACATGGCCGTGCCGCTTCCACGACCCTTGAGATTGACATCCATGAAATTTGTACGCTCAGTGGTTGTATCGTGAGGTCGGCAATTATCTACAACTAGAGAGTTAGTAGTTTTCATCCTCGATTTATGTAGTTCTAGTACTCAAGTTTGTGCTACTTCACCTATGACCCTGAATTTCGAATCTTTCTAAGCCAGAACAAGGTATTGAATGCTGCAGTGTACCACGAGTCTGTGCACAGCGGGCCAACTTAAGTCATTCTATCTCTCATTTTTTACAGTCTACACCATCACTCAACGTTCTTGAAGCTGTGGCATTGCCATACACACAACCAGCTGAGTCTTGGCCTCAGCTATGAGCTCAGTTGTCCTTGGTTGTTGTGAACTAGGGCTGGCAAACTCCTTCGCCTGCCTCACGAGCTGCGGCATTTCCCTCCCCTGAGGCCGATGGCAATGATATCATCAGGCGTTAGGACAACGAGGAGGTTCGTCGAATTCGAACAGCGTAGCAGTGATTAATCGAGACGAACCTGGAATGACTGACATAGAGACGAATTGGAGTGACTGACATGGCATGGGCTCTATTGGGTTATATTGAATTAGAGGGGTAACTTACATATGCTGGGAACTAGAATATAACATCCTCCTATTTGTGGCGCCAAAAATGCCTTCTGAGAAACAGAAATGGTGAAATTGTTCAGACTTTGCATATCATCGCGTGCAACTGATATTTCCACCTTCTAACAGTATAGCTCTTCAATCAACAATCCCACCACGCCCAACGCTCCTAGAATCCTCACCCTACCTACTCCTTTTGCAACCGCAATATTAGTAGTAACCTGCGCCGGCGTGGATCCCGTCGCACTCCCACCTATTACTGCCTTACTTGGCGTCCCTGTAACCACAGACGCAGCACTAACGCTGCTAGGCACAACTGTCGCACTTGTCTGCACAAACACGCTCAAAAGCGTCGTTGTAGAATCCCAAGTAGGCACAGGTACCGTCAGCGTCGTACTCGGCCTCTTGGTACTTCCTGCAGCTGTGGAAAGGAACACTGTAGGAGCAACTGTAGGGATCGAGTCTGTTGGAATGGCAGCTGGACGGGTCGGTTCCGTCGTCTGAAGGACAATCGGAGTGGTTGTCTCCGGTGCTGGCGGGGGGAGTTGGTTTGTAGGGCTGTTGCCCACGGTAGTTTGGGGGGTTGGAGGTATGGATGTCGTCGCTGCGACTAGTGGTGATGCTTTGGGCACAGTAGTTTGAGGACAAAGACCCAAAGGATATGGAAGGCCGAGGAGACACAAAGTTGCGGTTATGGGGGTGGCGCTTAGTGCGAGGGTGAGGGTGTAGATTGAGGCGCGCATCTTGCTTATCGATAGGGAGGTGGCGGTGGCGGTGCAAGTGCAAGGAGGCGCAAGGTGCAAGGCTGGGGCAGCCTGGGGGCGTGTATGAGTGGACTTAGTCCGAAAGAGGGTGTGGATTTCTTCCTGGGAATCGAAAGCAATCGAGTCAAAGATGGAAGAAATGGAGAGGAGGAAGAATATCTCGCGACAGAGCAAAGTCTTTTTGCAAGAGGGTGCGTCCCGACCTTCATACCTCCCTGGCTGATCCTGCGACTCGACGATACGAAATGAGGCTGAACCCGAATCATTGTATGGATGCAAAATAAGATTGCACCCTTTCGGACGAATACGATGAACAATTCGCTGAAACACCATCGACGCCGCCATGATGCCAATCGATAGTATCCTATCAATCCATATGAATCCTATCTTACCCCAGCTTGGGGCTGGCTCCGTCGTCAGGTTTCACCAGACACCAACTAAAACCAAGACCCGAGACTTCCTCCCACCCCTTCAACCACCACCCAGAGACATCATCTCTACACTTGTCCAGAAACACTATATGCATATTCCACTCCTATTATACATGACTACAAACAACTTTCTGCTTCACCAATTTCGCACGCGCGTATCAATCCCTTCATGCGCCAAAATCAATCCTCCACCCCTTCGCAATAGCGACCTTCGGATCTCTGACAACCGCGAACGCTGCCTTCCCAGCCGTCGCATCAGTAAAGTCAAGCTGTACTTTCTTGCCGCCCCTGCTCTCCTTTTCGCCCTCCTCGCTAACAAGGACCTGCTTTTTGCCCCTCCAAACAGAAGGCGCACCGACAATCACTACGCGTTCAACACGGACCTTTTCCATCTTTTTGCCATATTTTTCTGTGAGCTTGCCCTTTTTGCCAACGTCCTCGGATCGCAACGAGCCGTTTTCGTAGATGAATTTCCGATGGATGTAAGCACCTTGTTCATGGTCGAAGGACTCTCCGTCATCGACATATAGTTCACCTTCTGCCTTTCCATCAGGTCCTAGAACGAGTACAAGCGTGTAGGGGTCCATTTTCATGAGACCACTACTTCTTCGCAAACGGTCACGGCGAGGGAAGATATGACCAGCGCGCATGAGCAGAGGAATCTTGTCTAGGGGAGCTTTGATTGTATGACTGCCCTTTCCTTTTACGATAGTATAGTCAAAGTAATCATAGTAGAGTGTGTCATCGCCAAGATAGACATCAACGCTCTCGGAGCCTTCAGTGACAACAGGTTTGAAAAGCAAACCAGTGTCTGCGAGATACAGCTGGTCATCGAGAGTGAATCCAGCTTCATCAGCTGGGTGAACGTAAAAGTTGGGTCGCACAATGGGTGCGCCGGTGGTACTAGCCTCGTGGAACGCAGTGTACCATGATGGAAGCAGGGCATATCTCAACTGCAATGCCTTGGTGATAATGCTTGTATATGGCTCTCCGGCAAGGTATGGTTCACGTCGTCGAGTGTCAATGTGGGCGTGACCTCGGAAGAACGGGTAGAAAGCACCAGCTTGATACCAACGAGTCAAAAGCTCTTTGCTCGGGTTTCCGAAGAAACCACCGACGTCAGCCCCTGCGAATGGAAATCCACTGATACCCTGATTGAGGATCATGGGCAACGAGACAGCAAGATGCGACCACTCAGCCAAATTGTCACCAGTCCACATAGCACCTAGTCGCTGAGAACCCGAGTAAAAAGATCTGGTCAAGACAAATGGTCGGCGCGGGCTCTTCTCTTCAGCCTTATTCCTGGCCAACATTGCGTGATATGTGGCGTTCTGAAAAGTGATTCCATTGATATTGTGCACATCACGATGCTCCCAATTGCCGTGATGCAGGTTGTCCTTTGGCATGGTAGTCTCTGGTCCGTTGAAAACTGAAGGCTCGTTCATGTCATTCCAAATGAATGTGTTGGGGAGGGTGCCCCTAAACTTGTCATATGCAAACAACGTCTTCCACCATGCAATAGCAGCTGGGTTGAAACAATCGACCCAATGAGACGACCCAGGCCAGCACCAACCTTCGTAGATGTCGCCATCCTTGTTCTTCACAGCCAGACCCTTGCTCTTGAGCTGATCTACAACGTGATAAGAATCCGTGTTCTTGATGTGAGGATCGATGATTGTGACAAGCTTCCTCTCATGCTTGGCTAGCTGCTTTCCCATATTCTCGGGGTCGTCGAAGGTAAGAGGATCCCATGTGAAGTACTTTTTGCCATCTGTGTATTCAATGTCAAGCCAAATGACATCGTATGGAATCTTGAATTTGTCGAACTTCTTGTCCACATCAATGACATCGTCGTCGGTAACGTAGTTCCATCGGCATTGGTGATATGCGATGGCAAACTCTTGCGGAAGCTGGGTGTACCCAGTCAGCTCGCCATAGGACTTGATGACATCCTTTGGTGTAGGACCGAGAAAGACGAAGACGTCCAATTGACCACTCTCTGAAAACCAGTGTGTCTGGGTTGTGGTCAAGCCCTTGACACCAAGGCTGAGAGGGTTGGCAGTGGACTTTGACTTGACCACGTCTACCCAGGTTTCGGCACCATTGAGCCAGAAAACACCAACACTTGACCCCTTGCGGTGAGCCTGCATGAATGGGATGGCTCCGTAGAGGGTCATTGGGCTGTCCAGCTCATACTCAAACACGTCCGCGTTGTATAACCTGTAGGGCTCGCTATAGGCTCCATCGCCTCCTCGAGTTTGTTTCAGTGCCATTGAGCTCGCATGCTCTGGGATACCATAAACATGCTCGAATCCAGGGAACGAGATATCCAAACCGACACTTTCAGGGCCTCGTGGTTTGGTATCTGTGTTTCCTCCAAATGACTCTTCCCACCAAGTGCCCTCGTCTTCCGCGTTCTGGTCTTCGGGTGCTGGTGCCGCTGGGCCAGCTTCGCCTTCCTTGGGTTCTTCGACCTTCTTCTCAACCTTTGGCCTCCAGTGTTCCATATTGAGGAGTCCGTCCGTGTTGAATTGCATTTGTGTCTCACCATCTCTTTTGAACTCGATGGCGAAGGGGGCATGTCGAACGACAGCCTCGAAAGTGCCAGCGGGGCCATACTTGACAATGGTTGTGCCCTTCTCGGCAGCATTGCTCAAAGCCGCACCAGCACTTGGTGTAAGACCACCAACAAGTGCCCACTGTCCAGCTTCGTTGTAGCGCTCCTTTCTTGCCCTGCTGTTGTGTCGAAGTTCGATATCTCCCTTGACTCTCTTCTCCTCATCGAGAGTCACTCGTGCGCTTCCTGATTCCAGGAAACTGATTGTGATTGGAAGCCTGATCTTCTCCCCACCCTTTACCACTGTCTTGATCACAGCTGCTTTGAGTTGGCCGTCCTTGAATGTGATTGAGGAGGATTCAAGCTCGTATGGGGACTTGAAACCGGTGGTGCTCGCAGCATCAGCGTATTGTCGATTCCGCTTGCAAAATCCGGATTGATCGCAGGTTTTGAAGTTCTCATACTTTACCGCGACTATGTGGAGCAGTCAGTACGTTGAGGTTGATCAAAGAGAGCATGCCAGACAAAGACAAGCTGTTCAGCTCCGAGTACATACAAACGGGTGTAAACAGGCTGATGAGGCACAGCAGGGACAGAGTGCGGCTCCATCCTTTTGATCGGGAGCCCATTTGCAGCATATTCAAATCATCAAGTCGAGTAGTTTAATTGGAAAGAGACAGATGTGGTTCTCAATGTGAGAGTATCAACAGTCGTTGGGGAGGACAGCTTGGCTTCAGGGCACGGCGCGAGTTTCAGACGTTCAGTAGGCGGGGACCAAACAACAACACTTCATCAAATCGGGAACCTGATCAAGACTATGGATCATTGCATGGAAAAGAATTGTATCCACAACAAAATCCTACAGAAGTACACCTGCAATACAGGGCGCGCTGTTGCTGATGGACGCGACTTGCCAGCAGACGAACAAACGGATACTGATAAGCGCGGTATGTGGGACATGCAGCCAGAGGAGGTTGCGATCGTACGGCTATTCGATAGCGAGGCTGGAAACTTTCCGGTAGAGCGATGTCTTACTACAAAGCTCAGGTATATTTCCTAGTCGAGTATAGTTAAGTAGTAATGATAGAGTAGTTACACGGTAAAAAAGAGGTAATCAGTAGACCTTCCTTAGACACTTCTGTTCACCAGGAGGATTATCATTATTTACACTGATAAACACCACAGAGCGAAGCTACGCTAGGTCGAGAACTCAAGGGATCAATTACTAATTTATACTACTCTACGGACAGATCGTCAGACTTTACGACTTACACGACGCCCATATTCCATTGCTAAACTGCTATCCTCTCCATCACCTTATACATATGTAAAATATGCCTTACCAAACTAATGTGATATCGTAACCATACAAAAATGCTACACCCGCTTGCCAAATTCATGGACAAATCAAACTCGACAAGCTAAAACAATCCACTGCGCCCATTCCAAGCAATGAACAAGGGAATGGCATCGATCTAAACATCTCTAACAGTGCCTCTACCATTGGACCCAGGCGTGGACCCAGGCGTCCCCCTGAGATTCAAGCTACCAATCCTCTCAACGACAGTTCTACCCACCGCAT
Source organism: Venturia pyrina ICMP 11032 (assembly GCA_000738655.1). NCBI lineage: Eukaryota > Fungi > Ascomycota > Dothideomycetes > Venturiales > Venturiaceae > Venturia > Venturia pyrina. Next base: position 260,091 of record JEMP01000023.1, on the reverse strand, counting down.
CAACAGCCCCTCTCGGCTTCATCAAGCTGGGTGATTGCATAGCGACCTCTTGTACCCTGAACAGCTTGACGTTCGTTCCCACCCAAACACCCGCCGTGCCTTTACTAACCATCATCTCACTCGTGAATATATAGCCCCAAAGTAGGGATTCATACCAGCCAAGACTAAGTGGAGACCATTCGAAAAGATGGATGCGGATCGGTGATGGCTCAATAGGAAGGGTCGTTCGGCGGATTGTTGCCAGTGCGTGGGCGATTTCTTCAGAGGATGTTGGAGTTGGAGTGTCCATTGGTGTGGCGGAGGGATCGGTGGTGGTATTTGATGTTGGAATTAGTGGATCGAGGGTGGAAATGAGGATGAGAGTCGTATGGAGAGGGAGGTCGGGCTGCCATGATTCGATCTGCAGAACCGTATTAGTGCACAGTAATGTATATATCGGTGGGAGAGATATATACCCAATCAGCACTAGCCTGAAAGCTACCACCCATTGTCATCGTTGGGGTCAAGCTATGCAAGCTATTGAGACTATTCGTCCTGCTCAACAGCGGCGCACCAACAGGCATCTTGCCTCTGGCTTTCTCACTCATCCCCCTCAATTGAAGCGGCAATGTCTCATCCGAAGTGGAAGAGACAGATGGTGCCCTCGAGCTTGTCATTGACTGTGAACTTGCATTTACAAGAGGCGAAGCCGGCGATGATGGTGTATTCTCACCCTCGGAATCTTCATCATCTCCAATGGCAAAAGCACTGTGCTCTTCCGGCACGTTGCTTAAACTCGGTGTCCGCACGCTGATCGGACTTCGTGAGCTGTCCATTGAGTTCGTTCTTGGTCCACGAGTCAAGGAAACAGCTTCTTGTTGCTCTTTGCGAGCTTGATTTTGGCGCTCGATTTCTTCTTGTCCACTTTCGAGCGTAAAGTTCCTCAAATCTTGGAAACGCTTTTTGGATCTTAGAATTGCGTACACGAGGTTTGGGTTTTTGTTGAACTGATGTTCTACGACAGCATTGAGAGCCTCGAGCACCGATTGCAGAAGAGTATGGTTTGTCTCATTTGCCAGCAAAAAGGACGGCGCTGACATGGAGGCGAAGAGATTCAGTAGTTTTGAGCTCGTGGCTCGTCCAATGTTCTCCAGATAAGGGGAGATGTTGTTGATGATGGCCAGTAATGCTGGGTAGATCGCTTCTAGCCTACCCTTCCCGCTGGTGAGAAGTGTGTAGATGGACTGCAGACAACGTTAGCTAGTGAGAAGAGACACGTGGTCCAGTGAACGCACCGTTATCAGATAGTCGGCATAGGTGCCGTGGAAATTGGGAATGCGAATGCTCAGTGGTAGCGATTCCTGACCCTCAAATCGTTTGTTTAAGCTCTTGCCAAAGTTTGATTCCACGCTCATGGTCTGCAAAATAAATACACACATGCGAATGAGTCCTTGCTTCGAGGGATCATTCTTTTGGTCTAGAGCATAGAAAAGTACTAGAATGGTGAAATCGTGTGCTCGATCAGTGTCGATTATAAAGGAGCGGAATCGTTTGTTGCATTGTATGGCTTCCCAAAACAGCATCAACATTTCCGGAGCCCACGCCAAAGACTTTTGGCTCCCAGGAAGGTAGGATGTGCTTGCTTGTAGCTAAAAATTGAGTTAGAAATTGTCCTCGCTATGCCGTTTGATGTCACTCACAGGCTGGTTCAATATCCGGTTCATGCCATCCACGAGAAATTGGAAGTCCTGCGGTCTGTGTAACCTTCCAAGAAAATGCCTGAAGTAGTTTTTGGGCAACACTCCATGCTGAGTTTCTGGGACTGGATACAATACCAAAACGAGCAACAGCTGAAGACAATAGGTGACGAGGAGCTGCTTGTTATCCTTAAATACCATGTGATCATATGGCACCCTCCACGAAGCAGGATTGTATTTGAGTGTTGTATTGAGGAGGGAACAAAGCATAGACAGGACAATCTGCTTGTCCGGGCAAGTTGTGAGGTACGTGACAGCCCTCACACCCTTGACAGGCAAAATGGTCGGCGTCATGTACATGGCCTTGCTACTCATAACCAGTAGTAGTCTCAAAACCTCTGTCCGATTGTTCTCGTATTCTTTCGTCGATTGGATGGGCGTATGACATCCTACGCCTGTTTGCCATATTGAATATGCCACCTTCGGTTTTCCTGGCTGTGCTCGTGGTAGTGTAAACTCGGAAAAGAACAGTAAATCGACCAAGGTATCAATCAACTCCTCTGCCAAAGGCTTTGCATCGACGTATTCTGACTCGTCGGCAGTTGGAGTCTCTGCATCTGTTCCATCGAACAAGACGTCTCCCTTGCTAGACTCACTTCTCTTGCTTCTCTTTCTCCGAGCACCCCAAAAGAACTTCTCTTCCCACGATTCCAGGTTGTCGGCCTCGTATATAAAGGGTAAGACGCGAGTGAGGACACGAATGCAGTTCAGGGCATCTTTCTCCGAGGCTATCTCTGGGTCTGGAAATGAAGGGTGGTTCCGTAGTATGCATAATCGGGAGGTGACGGCGAGTATGAGTGTTTCTAGGTTGTCCAAGTTGTTGTCCCTCGTCCGTCGAATGTCGGTAGGCGAGAAGAGGGTGAAGACATCCTCTGCTGTTTCTGGCAGCTCCCAGAACTACAATGGCACATTAGCTTGGGTACTGTTATCACTGCGACTGTTGTGTTCGCGCGACTGGTTAACATGTCCTTACACCAGTCCAATACTCGTCATCTGCGGGAATGGCCTGCTGCTCCGAGAGGCGGAAGATGCCCTGCTTGAAGACGAGTTTGGAATCCGAGGCACCCATGGTGGTGTGTGTTGTTATCGAGGGGCCGTAGACATTCCAGGTGTTTTCTATAGGGAGTGCTATAGGGAGTGCTATAGGGAGTGCTATAGAAAGTGCTGTAGAAAGTGCAGTGTGGGATTATCTGGTTGCCGTCATGCCTTCTGGGCTGTTGGCATGTCTTCTGGGCTGTTGGCGCATTCACGAGCAAACAACCTTGGCGCAGCCCGCCCGTTCAACCATGCCACAGCTGGGGTGCAGTGACCCATCCCCCGTCCCCGTCGCCGACATACCATACCTCCTAGTAACATCGTGATCTGTATTCAATATACCTTAGTACACAGTATAATACCGTCGAAGTTCCACCCAACCGCCCTCGTCTCTTCTCTCCCACTCAACACTCCACCACCACCGGCATTTCTGACTCGACTAGGTGCCGGGAGCAGATAACAGAAGAAGAGGAACGACTGCGCATACTTCACTTGTACCGTCCTCCACCCCATCAACTGCGCATGCTTCACGCGCGTCCACCTCACAACAGCGCCGCCCGCTCCGTCTCTTCATCATGGCTCCCAAGCGTAAGGCTCCGGGCTCGCTTGCAAACACTCCCAAACGCCTCGCCTCCGGCGCAGCTACTCCCCAGAGCATGGCCAGTAGCGATGATGAATATGACGAGGACGAGGACATGAACATGAGTGACGATGAAGACTTTGCTGCCGCAAGGAAAATGGCACAGAAGTTCTCTGCCCAGGCTCGAGCACCCGTCCAGTCTGCGGCACAGCAACTGGCAGATCCTACATTTCAATACTTTGGCAAAAACGGCAGTCGTGATTTCAAAGACCTCGAATTAAAGCCTGACCACGCTAATCGGCCTCTATGGATCGATCCAGAGAGCAAGGGCATCATCATGGAGAGTTTTTCTGCCATGTACAAGCAAGCAGAGAATTTTCTTGTCAACGTTGCTGAGCCGCAGTCCAGAGTTTCCCGTGTACATGAATACTCCATGACCTCCAACAGTCTCTATGCCGCCGTCTCCGTAGGCCTGACCACTCAAGATATCCTCAACCGCCTAGAGTTCTTCTCCAAAACGCCACTTCCAGAGCCAGTCAAAGATTTTATCAAAAACGCTACTAAATCATATGGAAAAGCCAAGCTCGTGCTGAAGCACAATAAGTTCTTCGTCGAAAGCTCAGATCCTTTAATACTTCAGACCCTACTGCGAGACACAAAGGTCAGAGCATGTCGAGTAGACGATAGTGCAGAGCTCGAAACGTCTTTGGCTCCGAAAATGGGTGGTTTGTACATTCCCGGTACCAAAATGGCGGCTGGGGCAAAACAGGCTGTTCAGGTGCCACAGAGACAACAAGATGAAGACAGTGATGCGGACGAGCCTGTAGCCCAGCCGCCTGAGAATACAGATGATATGATGAATATGCTCAAAGAAGATGACGATGATGATGATGATACGGATCAAGTGCACTCGTTTGAGGTGGTGGGCACGACCATTTCCGAACTTCGAAAACGATGCCAAGAAATCGAATATCCTCTGACCGAGGAGTACGACTTTCAAGGAGATGTCGCCAATGCTACTCTGGATATCGATCTCAAACCGGCAGCACAGATTCGACCATATCAGGAACAGGCGTTGAGCAAAATGTTCGGCAATGGTCGTGCCAGAAGTGGCATTATCGTGCTACCTTGTGGAGCTGGAAAGACACTCGTTGGCATCACAGCGGCCTGTACGGTGAAAAAGGGCGCGATCGTGCTCGCCACTAGCGCCATGTCGGTAACTCAATGGCGAGCTGAATTTCTGAAATGGTCAAACATTAACCCTCAAGATATTGCCGTCTTCACAGCCGACCAGAAAGACAAATTTAGCGGCAGCACCGGTATTATCATCACGACATATTCCATGCTTTCCATGGATCGGAAGGGCGCAGACGGTAAGGAGCGTGTTGCCCACGACACCAAGAAGGTCCTTCAATTCATTATGGAACGCGAATGGGGCCTGATGATTCTAGATGAGGTGCACGTCGTCCCAGCAGCAATGTTCCAAAAAGTCACCTACAAGGTTAGAGCTCATTCCAAACTCGGACTGACAGCTACTTTGCTGAGAGAAGACGATAAAATCAGCGAGCTTAATTTCCTCATCGGTCCAAAGCTCTATGAAGCTAATTGGCAGGAACTAAGTGAACAAGGCCACATCGCCAAAGTCCAATGCGCGGAGGTCTGGTGTCCGATGACCTCGGAGTTCTACCAAGAATACCTCGAGAGCAAGTATCCAAACCAGAAAATGTTACTCTTTACTATGAACCCTCGTAAATTTCAAGCCTGTCAATTTCTTATCGACTACCATGAGAAGCGCGGCGATAAAGTTATTGTCTTCAGCGACAACGTGTTCGCACTTCAAGCCTACGCCAGAAAACTCAATAAGGTGTTCATTTATGGTGGTACGCCTCAAACCGAACGCCAGCAAATTCTGGAAAATTTCCAGCACAATCCTGCTGTCAACACAATGTTCCTGTCCAAGATTGGCGACACGTCGCTCGACCTCCCTGAAGCAACTTGCCTTATCCAAATTTCCTCGCATTACGGTTCCCGACGTCAGGAAGCCCAACGTCTTGGTCGTATTCTCCGAGCGAAAAGAAGAAACGACGAGGGTTTCAACGCCTTTTTCTACAGTCTTGTCAGTAAAGATACCAATGAAATGTTTTACTCTACCAAACGCCAAGCCTTCCTCGTCGATCAGGGTTATGCCTTCAAAGTCATTACACATCTCCAGGGCATTGAGAAATTACCCGACCTTGCTTTCACGACTAGTCGCGAACGGCAGGAGCTTCTTCAGGCGGTTTTGCTGGAAAAAGATGACCCGGGCATGGAGAAAATCGAGGATGATATCTGGGGAAAGCAAATGAAGAGGACTGCTGGTGGTAGAGCTAAGGGTGTCGGTGTCAGGAGGACGGCTGGTACTCTGGATGATTTCTCGGGTGGACGGGGGATGATGTATGCAGAGCAAAATAAGAGTAGGAATAAAGAGGTCAAGAAGAGTTCTGCTATAGCTAGTATGAAGAAGAAGGAAAAGAAGAGAAAGGAAGGGTATCTGCATATCAACGACATATGAGAAAAATTGGTTCTGGTAGGAACATGAATAGGTCGTTGGACAGGATTAAAATACGTTTGGAAGGCAGTGAGCAGGTCCCCAATTGCCTAATTGCTCAATAGGCTCCTCGGTCATCGAGCTAATAGACCTTGAACAGCAACATGTCATCGTTCGTATACAGTCTTTGAGGTACCATGATTGAGTTCTCGTTGGTCCTGGGCTCCCCTCATACTCTGTTTCACTCCCTCTACCTTCTCGAACTATCCCTCCGTTCACACCACTACTCTTCCAGCTATTTGCACCGCCGACCCATTTCGTCATTAATAGATTTGAAAGAAAACGGGATAGAAATCTAGGATCAATGAAGTTGGGAGAAGACGAGTCAGTATTCGCAAGAATCGGCATCAAGGAATCAAATACGGAATTTTGGTATTATCGAAATGAATTGCGCAAAACTATCACTTAGACAATAAAGTCATTATCTTCGGAAAGACGCTGCCTCGACCTTCTTTCTTCCATGTTACGAGTATGGAGGAATGTTAAGTTTTTTGGTATTCGTCGTGGACAGGTTTATCAATGGTTGCAGGATTTCGAGAGACCTGGAGCTTTGGCAATGTTGCGCGAGGTACAGATGGATAAAATTGAGACCAAGGGGGCCGGTGGAGAGGATTAGTCTTCACTGATTTAATTAGCCTGGGGATGCACAAGCTTTGATAGTCAAAGACTCGAGTTTGTTCTTGTGTCTGGATGATTGCGTTCGTGACACAAAACTGACTGCGAAAGATTTCCCTGCCTATGAGATGTTGCTTGGCAATTAGAGTCCTCAAGTAAATCGAAACTTTGCCAACGTGGAAATTGGTTCTTGGCGGCGTTGAACCGACTATCCAAGTGTGGTACTAGGAAGACCATTTCTCAGTGGCTGGGTTTGTAAATCTCTGATGATTGGAGAGCTTGGACATTCATTCATTACAATTCAACAAGGATGCATCTCCATATTAAAACTGTTTCTATCAATAGCCGCCACAGGACATGTTTGTTGATTTTTTTCACCCTTTGTTGACCCACCATTCTCTGAGCTCTCGAACGAAGTCTCTCTCCTCGTCTCCTCTCTGTGCTTCGGCAGCGGTGCACACTTCACGATCCTTCAGTGTAAGCTCTTTTCCTGCCCTAATGTTCTGAGACCATGTGGGTTGATTATCGTCAGAGGACAAATTGTTATCCTCAACTGTGAGATTAAATTTCCAAGCACACCATGAACTGCTTTCGTTGCTTCTCATGTAAAGACCAACACCCTTCTTGGTTGGAAGAACATTGAAACCCCGGAGCAGGATTGGATCGCCATCCTCAAGGACCGGCAAGGCGGGCTTCCAAGGTCTGTATATCTTCACGCTCACTTTATTCGGCCAAAAGTCTCCATCAGAGATGAGAAACTCAGTTACATAGTCCTTTGGTCCGCTCTCTGCTCTGAGTGGTCGGGTCGAAGATTTCGCGACAACAGCAATGACGTCTGCGAGGTTGTCGGGGAATTGAGAGGCCTGTGTTGAAACCTTGGTCATCAGATTGGAGACTGGCGTGTAGTACCCCCAAGATGTGACTAGTCCCTTGGTTTGTGAAGGCTGACCTTGGGAGAATTTGAAGCCCGAAAGTTGTGAGGATGGATAGTCTGCTTTTTCGTCCTTCAGCTCATGGTTGAGAGACTGAGCCATCAACTTCTGATGTTTTACAGTCGGAGACATTGAAACTCTGCTATTAACTGTGTCGAACTGGCTGGAGAGTATATCATCTTCCACATCAAATTCAACGCCTTCACTGTCAAATCTGTCTCCACGCAGTGTCTGACTCTCTGGCGTAGGTTCATCCTCAAATGCCCGTGGCGGCGAAGAGAGTTGATACTGGTGCTCGACCTTGCGAGGCGAGAGCGAAGGATCTAGTTTCGCAATAAACCTAGAGCTCGTTTCCGAGGCAGGTTGAAACCGATGCTTGGGTTTGCGCGGTGATAACCATGTGTCGAGTTTCGAGGGCGACCCTTTGCTCGATGCCCGCATTTTTTGAGTCGAATTGCCTGATTCTTCCAAAATGGATGCGCAGAAGTCTTCGTGCTTGAGTCTGTTCAGCTTTGCGGCTAATGCTTCAGATTCGTCCTGGCTCCACTGCTCAACAGACGCTACGTCTGTCTTAGCACGGGCCACAGCTTTTTCAAACTTTAGGTTGTCCTTCTCGTGCTCTTGGGAATCCTCGTCAAACCCCTGCTGCAATGCGCATGATTGTTGATTCTGCCGTGAAGAATTTGAGGTGGTTTGCGTTAGCCTTGGCGTGGGAGGAAAAGTGCCCTGGTCAACATGAGTGGGAAAGCTAGGCTGAGATTGTGTAGATTGACTGGCGTCAGGAGTGACCAAGGTACTCTCTGCTATAGACTGCTGGAGTCGTGATATTTGTCTCCGAAAAGACTGCTGGGGGCGATGTATAACTTCACTTCTTAGGTTCGGATACAGATTTTGGTCGTCTGGATATGCATCTGATATCACAGGAGGAGAAGAGGAAATCGATTGGGCCTCCTGTTCCTCAAGACCATGTGGCGGGTGATCAGCGCTCACTTTGATCTGGGTGATCAGACTTTCATGCTCATCATCCGTAGTTTTTTCTGAATCATGACCTCGACTTGATGGAGGCGCTGTCGTCACAGATCCATCAGAATGGACCATGCCCTCGAACGTATCCTGAATCACAAGCCTTGGCCTTTTGAACGTGTCTTGGGAAGACGCAAGAGCTTGTGAGGATTGGTGTTCAAGCTGAGTGGTGGGTTGACTACCACCCAGTGCTCTGCGCCGGCTTACACGGGGTGCAAAGGTGACTGCCGGGCGTCGATCGAGGAGTTTCTGTGTTTCAGGCACAGTCTGTTGCTGTTCATCTTGGGAGGGATTCATGAATTGATCCTCAAAGCGATCATCCACTGCTAAGACATAGTCGTCCATTACGTCTGCTGGTGTGCGATCTTCCATCGGTTCGTTGTCATCGTACGTGGGCTCGTAGGTATCCTTGATTTCGGTCCCTTTCAGGAGCTCATGCTTGATCGTAGGCAACGGTACTGTGCTGGGTACATTTTGGGTATCCTCTTCCGAATCACTGCCTAATTCGATCACCACAGTTTTCCTTGTCTGGGTCAGTGGGGCTGTCGAGGATGGACCACGATCATTTATGGGTGCTGACATGGATGGCGCCAGTTTTGAGGCATAGGAAGTGTGTAAGGTAGGTACCGCCGATGAAACCCGGTCTTCAGACATTAACGCTTGTACAGAGCTTGAGGAAGGTGGTGAATCATTGGCACCATCGAAAGATGAGATGTATTGACTGCCAGACGGTTCTAGACCATGCATTCTCGAACCCTGATTAGGGTCATCGTCGTCCTCAGTGCCACTTGACTCCCTCGTATCATCGTCCTCATTGTAGTCGTCCAGTTCAGATTCGCAAGCTTCCTCGTCCTCTCCATTTTCTTCGGATTCTTCTTCAACATCGCCATCGATCAAATTGGTTCGGCTGACTCGAGCTTCTTCCTTATCTCCGTCCACAGACTCCAGGTCGCTGTCGCCTCCCATCGATGAGTCGTCGTCACTATCGGATAGTAAGCTAATGACATCTCTGGCTGATTTGCTTGATCCCGCAAGAGTCGACAAAGGCGGTCCAAACCTGTGATCTGGCCCTATCAAAACCCCGCCTTCTTCCCTATCTCTTTCCTCGTCGTCGCTGTACTCGTGTTCGACCCCTTTCTCGTCTTGGCTGTACTCTCGCTCATTTTCCTCGTCGCTCATGCCAGTATACTGCCCTCGTACAGAGCCCTCTGCTTTGTTTTCTTTGTTTTCTTTGTCTTCTTTAACGTTCCTCATATCAGATTCTGTCGTCAGAGCCATCACCTCGTCTTCTCGGCCTTCCTCATTCTTGTCATAAGCAGCGTGTTCTGATCTAGCACGATCCTCTATAACACTGTCTGAGCTTTGTATCTGAAGAGCTGTGAAATGAGGTGCATCAGGAATATGCTCTACTTCCGATATACTGGCTTGAGAAGCATAACTAAATATGGGCTCTATCGGAGGCAGTTCAGGGTACCGAGTGGGATTCTCGTCCGCTTCGATATTCAAGATTCCTGCGCCGGGTTCAGCCATATCTGCGCCAGCTACTTCTGCAAGTACCTGGGTAGACGCCGTTTGCCCCTTGTTGTAGGACATTTGTGAATGGATGAGATCTTGATGCAGAGTTGGGTCAGGCTGAATATCAACAAGAGGAGAACCAGCTTCGACTTCTGTTCCGAGCATATCTTTAGGTGAGGAAGCTTCTGAAAACGAGGAATCGTTCGGCGGTTTTTTTCTGAGCAATTCATCTCCACGTATAGTCGATTCGAGATTCTCTTTTGGAACTATTTCTGGCTTGGGGGTCTTGGTCTTTAAAGTAGCTGCAAGCTGCTGCTCAGGGAGCTCAAGTTTCCCTTCTGCGATGTTATAGGTGTCTGGATCAACAACTTCTGTGGAGTAGCGTCGATCGAGACCATCACTTTCAAACCCAAACCCAAACCCGAATCCTGGCAGACTTTTTCGCAAAGGAATCATGAAACCCTGTGAAGGTTGCCAGTCGGATGCACCGTCGTCCACGTAAGACGTGGCCAGGTCGTCTCCGGGAAATGGTGAAGGTAGGGGCAGAGCTGCGGATTGTTGTGGCCGCAAGTCTGGAGTCTTCGGAGATCTTGGTCGCGAAGGGGCTGCCATTGAGGCCACCAAATCCGAGTCAAGATCGGAGGTCTGGATCATGGGCAGAGACGGCGGTGTCATGTGTAGAGTAGGGTCAATACCATCAGTAGGCTCGGAAGATCGCCCCACGAATGACTCGATCCCCTCCTCTTGTCGCACCTGTAATTGTCTTTGGGCTTGCTGACTGTGGAAGTTCTGTCGTCTTTGCAAATCTTCCGATTCGACGTCTTCAACGATGGGTGCTTCGCTGTCAACCTCCTCTCTTCTGTTCTCTTCACGCTCGGACTGATCTCTCCCTAGCCTCTCAACACCCAAGTTTTCCCCTTGTAATTGTTGTCTCTCTTGGATTTCTATGCCAAAAACACTTCGCCTACGTGCTTGTCTCCCGATCTCGTCGTCATCAACCTCGTCACTCTCGAGCAAGTCTCTTGCAAGAGAGCTTGTACGTTGAAATGCTATAAATGAGCGTTCGTCGTTAGGAACCTCCAAAATCGTACCTTCCTCAACACTATGCAATGCTTCGATACTGTCGCTCGAGGGCAAATCGAAAAGTGAATCCTCTTCCTGTTGTAATAAAGCTGTATTCAGCGGGTCGGAGAAGCCTGGCAGGACTTCGGTTTCAAAAACCATCGGTTCGCCTACGCCTTCGTTGGTGCTCGCAAACGTTGAGTCACGGAAGACAGAAAAAGATTGCCGCAGCGGCGATTCGTAACTTCGATCACGTCTCAATCGATCAAAAATCGCCGATGCCTGGACGTCTTCCATGTCCGTGTCCTCCTCCGTATCACAGGAGAACTGGTTCATCAGCTCTTGGGTGTATTGGGCCCTCAGTTCGTGTGTATAGTCCTCAGTCGATCGTGCTGCTATCGATGACGGCTCAAAAACTGGCAGTCGTGATTCTTTAACAGGGGTGCTCCTTCGGGAAGGCTTGCTGGGGGAGAGCAAGTCCTCGTCTTGGATCCAGTCTGCAGTTCTACTCTCTTTGGTGGGCGAGGGTACCTCACCCTCGACTTTCCATCGTGCCTCAACTCCCCACGAATGCCTCGCTTTCTTGCGTTCTGGTTCCCCTTCTATTCTTACAAAAGGGTCGTACGGTGAATCCACCAGTGCGCCCCCAAAGACACGCGCTCGTTTGTGAAAAGCCGAACTTGCTGGTGTGGAGAGGTCGTTTAGTTCTGAAAGTCTAGGGTTGGCATAGGCGAAGTGGGGACCAGTGGGAGTGGAAGGAAGAGGTGATTGGCTGCATTCGGAAACAATGTCATCCTCTACATGAATATTGGCGAGTTCCTGGCCATCACGGAGAATCTAGCGAGGAGGATGCGTGATCAGCAATTGATTCCCACGAGTTCAATGTCCTACTGGACGCACCTGACACACAAGCCTTCGCTTGAACAGTAGCTCTGTATCTACACTCCTCCCGGGCGTGGTGATTCCGGGATCAGCATCAAGCCATTGTACACCCTCCAAATGCAAATTTATCTCGTCACCACTTGCTATCCTTGTACGCGCCAAAGCAGCAGCGCTTGCGCCTTGGAATCGCACGAGGACTTGGCCTTTCTTGTTTCGCAGTCTGAAGTCGGGTTCTGCGAGTAGAAGGGCAAAGCTTTGCGTGGAGGAACTGTAGGGCCATATGAGAGTGACCATTGCGTTGATACATCGGGTCTCCGGATACAGCAGCGACCGGCCGAGGCGAGAAATTGCGATTGTCTCCATGCTTTGTGTCGGATGTCGGCTGTCTAGTCAAGGGAAGGCAGTATGTAAAGCTTTCCGTGAGAGGGCGCCGAATTGGGGTTGTTGATATGGTGCCGTCACCGAGCTTGTCGCGTGTTGAAGTGGTCCATTGGGGAGCGGACAGGGTGACGGAGGGGGCCTTCGCTGTCTCGAGATTGTTCCGTGAGGAAGACGCGACGAGAATTGCGATCAATGGTTCTTGGGCTTTGTTGGTGTTGAGGATCGCGATCGCGGATGCTGGTCACGTTTTTCGGGCTCGAGTCGTGAACTCAGGCTCCCAGCACAGCCCTGAGTCGGACTTCCACAGATCCTGCTATCCATACCTACTGTGGTACTCCGTAACTACATATAGTACATTGTCGACCCGTATCCCCGGACAGCATGATCCCAGAACACCATGCAAAACATCCCATCCCCATCATCGCAATCCCACCTCCGATGGTTGAACATGGAAATGCTCGGCGAGCGACTAAAGCAGAGTCCCCGCACGACATGCGGCCCTCTACTCCTAGCACGCCCACGTCACGCCCTACTGGTACAGAACTGACCACAGACCAACCATAAATCCCATTAGGCGTCAACACAATGGACCAAGAACCGCAATTGGCAGCACAACAATCACATCAAAGCACGTCGGAGATGAAAGATTTTTGGGATTCAGACATGGAACCTGCTAGCCAAATCACGACGCTTCTATCCAGGTATTCCGTTCTTCATCGCTCGTAACAACAGCATCATAAAGCTTTAAACAAGGACCGAGGCAATCTCCTTGGCCTTCTCCCCATCAAGACCCTCAACCTTCTTCACCTCCTTTCCGTTCTTGAACACGACGACAGTGGGGGTGCTCTTGATGTCGAAGAATGCCTTGGCGGTGGGGTAGGCGTCAACGTCGACCTTGAAAGCCTTGGTGTTGTGCTCGTATTTCTTGCCAGCGCTGTCGTTGATTAGACGATGGTTGTTGGAGTCGGGACCATGTGAAAGAACTCACGCATCAGCCTTCTCTGAGACCTCGCCGGAGTAGGCGTAGATGAGAACGTACTTATCCTCAGTGGCGAGGGCAGCGTCAAAGTCGGCCTTGCTTTGGGAATGTTAGCTTTCAATCCATCAAGGATATAGCAATGAACCTGCCTCTTAAGATCTTGGTGGGAGGCCATATTGGGTGATTGAAGTGGTAGTCGAGAAGCTTGATGGTGGTAAGATTGTAGTTGAGAAGTCTGAATATTGTTTGATGAAGAAACATGCAAAAAAGCAGCGACGTCCACCTCTTTATAACCCCCCCAAGCTGCCCAACAACGCTTCCCCTCCACCCACCGCTCCTCTGCATGGCCGCGCTCTAAAATAATGTTGATCAGGTCCTATCCCACTTAATCCTGGGCCGGGACAGGAAGACACACATTAGCCCTGCATGTTATATCCATCACTTACATAGACCAATGAAGTCCATGACCACGATTGACCCCTTAACTCGCGCCGTCTTCCGCCGCTAATGGTGTGACTGTTGTGAAAATGGAGAGCCGAAGTGATTGATGTGGTGGCTTGGCTAAGGCCTTTTCAGGCTATACGAGGTGTTCGTTGCTATTCTTGTGTTCAAGATGACAGAGTAAGGGGAAAAGGCTGAGATGCCCGGGGTTGAGACAGCCGAGTGCCGACGTCTCTTTCAGCTGCTCGTTTGCTGATACTCATGATGATGATAACGGAGATGGCTACAATGTCAAAGCGGCTCGTGGCGGCTGCGAGTGTGTTCGTTCTGAGCTTCTATCAGTTGTAAGTGACCTACTAGTATAGGTAGACTCTCGTTGTTGAAGTCGAAAAGCCCGTCGGCGTTTCGAAACTGCCGAGCAACATCAACATTGACCAGGCTTCGAAGTCTATGTGATCAGCCTCCGGCAGTACGACCAGCGAGGCGTGTCTCGCGGATGTGCGATGATCTGTCCTTGACTTACCGACAGGACCTTATCATAAAAGCGCTTCGTCCTTCGGGCATCGGCAGCTTTCATCAACAAGCAGGAAGAGAGCCATGTACCTGGAACTGGCTTTCGCCAGGTGGTTGATGATCTGGGTACTAGTACCGTCTTACAGATTTGTGGCCAGTATAGAATATGTATGCGGCGTCTCCACAGCACACAAGATGTCTCTCCCCCTGAAAGCACAGCATTTTGGTACTTTGCTATGCAACAAGTGAGTGAACGATGCCATCCTACGCAAGTTGTTGTTATTCACTTCAAACAACATCAGAGCACCCACGGCACCGTCCCATTCCTTGTGACGCTGTTGCTGCCGAGCTTGTTGGTGGTTTGGTCATGCACGCGTTGCAGTTCATTAATCAGGCTTGTTTAACACATGTACACTTTGGCAACCGCAACTCCACTCCATTTCAACTATGAACAGAAAATCTATTCCTGAGTCTTCAATTTTTGGGGGGAGAGAGTGTGTTATAATATATAAAGCTGCTCCATTCAGCCAAGGAGCAATGGCTGGTCAAAGCTATGCAAAGCTAGTCCTATGCCTAGCCAATCCGGGTATACCATATCAATAAACGCCTAGTCCTTCCCTGATCGAAGCCTAGAATCCTTGTCTCTATCTTCCTTGAGGCCACGGTTGTTAGTGTCTGCAATTTTCTTCATTTCGCCTTTGAGGGGTTCTTGAGCTGTTCCTTGAGCTGTCGCTTGAGTCGCTACTTGAGCTGTCGCTTGAGACGGTCCTTGAGCTGTCGCTTGAGTTTGAGCTGTCGCTTGAGTTTGAGCTGCCGCTTGAGTTGGTCCTTGAGTTGTCGCCTGAGCCGATGGCTGGATTTGAACATTAACTTGACCTTGAGCTCCTGACGGGTCTGTCTGTGCCACTATCAACGATGGATTATAGAAAGAGGAGCTTGTTACGAGGTCTCCACCTCTCCCATTGTGACCGTCTTCTTTGGTGGCACGTTGACGAGAGCGCGACCTGGGCGGACAATTTGTAGTTGATTATCTTCGCCAGCAGCCAGCATAACCCATGGTTTGTTCGGGTTCCAGTCAAACTCTGTAACGCGGTTCGTGAAGCCACCGTGCATAAACAGTCTAAGGGTAAGTGTTGTCAGCATGATTCTAGTGCGAGATGTCTAAAACGAGATCGACAGCGATGATGCGCTTGTCTTTGGTGATCCTGGGAGGTAGCTGGATTGGGGAACTCACAGTTCCGGCGGGCCCTCTTCGGCTTCCTCTTCCGACTGCTCTTCTCCTACTCGCGAAAGGTCATACATGTTGATCCGACGATCATAACTACCGCTAGTGAGAATGGCAGGCTCTTGAGGATGCCAAGAAAGCTGAATAACAGCATCTGCATGCGCCTCGATGCCGTGAACCTTTTTGTCCAGACATCTCAGATCCCATATCGCTATATTCTTGTCGGCAGAACCAGTAGCGACAATGTATTCCCATTTAGGGTGAATTGCGACACAATTCACGGCATCGGTGTGAGCTACCTTCTTCATCAGAGCCTCCTTTCCGTCGGATTTACGTGGATCGCAAATGGCGAAGGAGAGATCATCCGACGCCGTAGCGAACCAAGCGTGGTGTTGTGGGTGATGCTGAACGTCGTTGACAACACCGCTATGGTGGGTCCAGGTTGACAAACTCTGCAGAACGTTGTCGTCTGAAGCCTTACTATTGACGTCCCATAGCTTCACTGTGCCGTCCTCACTTGCAGTGGCGAGCTGGCCTTGTTTTAGTGCATTCCAACTCAGTCCGAAGCCCTCACTCTTATGCTCCGGGAGCTTAAGCTCGGGTCGAATGGTAGAGTCCTTTGGTCTCATCGGATGCTTTGTGCGATCCCAGACGAGGACGCCGTCCTCTGGGGACCATGTAGCGATAACGTCTGGGTTCTGAGGCATATATCTTGCCTTGTTGATCTCACCCGGGTGTAGAATCTCGTGGCAGACGTCCCAGCCGAACTTATCCTTACCGCTGCCGTGTCCGCCTATCTCGTTTGACTGCTCGCTCCATTGCTTCATGTCGATTTTGCTTAGATCGGGAATTTGGACCTTTGCGATTTGGAGCGAGTTCTGCTCCTGGCCTGAAGTGTTTGTGCCAATTAGTAGACGGTGCTCCTGCTTTCCATCGAGCTCTTTGACGTCTGGGAACCATTGGGCAGTCAGGGTGGGCCACTTCAAGGCGCGGGCGTAGAGCATGTCGTAGAGGAAAGGCACGTTCTTCTTCCATATCTTATATTCCTCATTGATAACCTTCTGGTCGGCGATGGCGGTCGCATCATCTCCACTGGCATTCTGGTCGTCTATAGGTCATTAGCGTAGATAGCTTGCTTGGTAGAATAATCATGTACGTACCCATTTCGGCGTCTGTCATGATTCCGTGTATGTGTGGGCTGGTGTTGAAATCAGTGTGGTCGCGGTCGCGGTTCCAATGTGCGGGCAGTTGTATGATAGTGAGAAAGTTAGAGCCCAGTGAACCGTGGAAGTCGCGTCTGGAAAGTCGCGTTTGGTCCGAGAAACTTTGGGGCTACCTAGTTCTAGTAGAACTAGAATAATCCCTGCAGAGCTCCAAAGCAACCTGAAGAGGTCCAAAGAGAGTCGATTTCGGTGCAGCGCTCTCAGACCGAAATCAATGCAGGTGGCCACTGTTAATTGGGCACTGTCGTTTTGGAGATGTCAGCAGTTCTTCGACATCGATCGTAGGTCTAAGATGCATGTTATGATGCCAGTTGCCAGTATAGGCGGGGGGGGGGGGGGG